>CAXIVR010000002.1:109385760-109985760 GCA_964035755.1 Teleogryllus oceanicus
TAGTCGTTGCCCTGTCAATTATCAGTCAATTAGTTGTTCAAATAGCTTGTGATTTTTCATTTAGTGTTTATTTACTTTAGTAAAGTGTAGTAGTAGTTGTTGTTGTATTAGTATTAGCGAAGTATAGTAATTAAAAGTATATATTATTCCATTTCAAAATAAGATTTTTTGTGTGAACGTGAAATCCGAAATGAGTTCTGTAAACAAACGGTCCAAAAGAAGCATTGTGTGGAACTACTTCACTCCTGTGGACGATGATAAGAAAATTGCTTCTTGCAATGTTTGCAAAAACAAAATTTCGTATGCAAGTACTGTTACAAATATGAAATCACATCTTCAAAAGAAACATCCTACAATAAATGTTGGTGTTGATATTCGGCTTCCTGCGGTTCAAACCATAATATCATCAGTAGGAACAGCAACTATCCTGTCATCTTCAACTATAATACCTTCAGCAGACACAGCAACTACCCTGTCATCTTCAACTTCAGTATCTTGTGAAACACCTTCAACTCTTCCGATTCATCAACCTTCAACTTTCAATTCATTTTCTCATTCAGTCTCACACACCCAATCACAGATTACACCTTACCTCCCCAGAAAAATCAGTGAAGCACAGAGAACGAAAATTGACAGGCATTTAATGAACCTCTTCATTGTTGATTTCCAGATTACCTTTCTCAATAGTAAATGGCGCTGGTTTCGTGGAATTTGTACATGCGTTAAATCTATCATATCAATTGCCTAGCAGAAAAACTATTATAAAAGCATATCTTCCTGCAACATTTGAACAGTTGCTAAACAATGTCAAGGGAAAATTGTGTTTGGTGGAAAGTGCTTGCATAACTACAGACTGTTGGACTTCAAGAAATAATGAGAGTTACTTGGCTGTAACTTTTATTTCTGATGATTTTGAGTTATGTTCGGCTCTCTTGGATTGTGTGTGCATCACTGGATCTCACACCAGCAGCAATCTAGCTGAAGAAATAAGGATCATACTTCAGAATTTTAATTTAATGGAAAAAGTTTTCATTGTTCACCCTTCATGTTACCCTTCAGTTCACCCTTCATGTTAGAAGCATTGTCTGTTAGACAATACTTCTAACATGAAGGGTGCAATTACTGAATACCTAAACTTAGATCAGTTTAGCTGTTATGCACACACTTTAAATTTAATTGTTCAAGATGCACTGAAACAAATAAAGGATATCCATGAGAAAATTAAAAAAATAGTCACACAGTTTAAAAGACGTTCTTTAGCAAATGAAAAAATAATTAATTATCAAAAAAGCTCTGGCATCCAAACACCAAAAAAACTTATACAGGATGTGGCCACAAGGTGGAATTCAACATATTATGTTGCAGCGCTTTGTAGAATTAGAGGACAGCATTAAAGTCACTGCAGCCCTTCTCAATAAGAACTTACCTGTATTGACAGAAGAGGAATGGGCAATTTGTGGTGAATTATGTATAATTCTAAAACCCTTTGATGAAATTACAAAAAAAAAAATAAGGTGAAAAATATATGACAACAAGTGAAGTAATTATTCTGACTAATGGTTTGGCCTCAGTTTGTAAAAGGACCACAAAAGAAAAGTTTTCAGCTATTTTCACTGAATGTAACACAAAATTTATAAGATGGAATTACTGAGAGACTGTGTCAAATTGAGAAAAAATGCCAGTTACTCTTTGTACTATTTTAGATCCCAGATATAAATTAATTGGTTTCTCAAACAGAGATAAGGCAAAAGAAACAAAAGATTTTTTAATAGATAGAGTCAGAATTCTTATTAATGAAGAAAAACATGCAAGCCAGGAAACACATGAGGGCATTCCACTTTCAGAAGTGGAAAGTAATTTTCAATTTGGAAAGAGTTTGAAAAGGACAGAAATCATGCAACAGACTCCAGGTAAAACATCAATAGAAATTCCTAAAATCATAAGTCAAAACAAAGTTTAACAGTTTCTTCAGAAATTAAATAATGTATGATTTGCTATTAAATAATTCAATACTTTTTAACTTTTTAAATAGGTACATCAACAGCAGAGGCAACTGTTGAAGTAGAGAGATTCTTAAATCACCAACATTTGCCTAGAAATCAGGATCCTTTGCAGTGGTGGAAAAAACACCAACATTTGTACCCATCACTGGCGAAAGTTGTCAAACAAAAATTATGCATGGTGACATCTTCAGTGCATTGTGAAAGGGTATTTTCCAAGGCTGGCAACTTTATTACTCACAAGCGGTGCAGACTTACACAAGTCACACTAGTGAACTATTATTTCTTAATTCAAATTATAGATTCATTAATAAATAATTGGCCAATAAATAATTGTACATACCAAACACCGCAATATTTTTATATACTTACATATTACTTTATTTTTATAAATTCTAATTTAAAAAACAATAATAAGTTTCTTTTAATTTAATTTGTCCAGTATGTTTGTTAGTGTTTTGCTACATATGTGAGACCCACTAACTGAGACCCACAAAGACAGATAAAACAAAATAACACGGTCAAATAACGCACACCCCTTTAGAGACAAAAACATGTTTTTTGGTAACTTAACACTATTTTTTCTGACTGAAAACATATTATAAATAAAAAGATAATTTATACTACCAGAAAAATATTTTTTGATATTTTCTTAGACCAAATTCATACAAAAAATATTTTTTAAAAAATAGCAAAAAATAATTTTTATTGTGTCTTAGAAACATGCAACAGGCTCGAAAAAAATCGCAAACGTTCCTTTTAAAACACAAATGGTTGTGAATTATTTCAGATTTTTTCGACAACTGGGCTGCAGTTAAAAAAATAAAAACTATTTTCCCGCCTTCAATTAACCTTGAATTTAAATATACTTTGAAAATGACTACAACAGTTCTGTGCATTTATTAGGCGGGGAAATGGTTTTTGAAGCAATCTTGAGCAAGTCAGCACAATGATTTACTACTTTATCAACCTTTAATTCATTGTACTACAATTCAAAATCCTTTGAAAAACATAATAATTGTCGAACAAGGGTAATAAAAACTATTTTTAAAAAAATTCAAAATTGGCAGGTTCCTATTCACTCTCAAGAACATCTATATTTGGGAAATATCTCACTAATTATTTCTTCCGTGTTATTTCTTCCGTATTCTAAAAAGTTAGTTGGTATAGTGACCACCATCTTGCACAGCCATCACCATCACCGCCTGTTCCCCCCCCTGTGGCCCCTCGCACTTTGATTTAGCACCAATCAGTGCGTAATTGCAGGGCCTGCAAGCTACTGCCGGCCGCAGACGGAACGTGTCTAGATAATGGAAAGTGTAACGCTTAGGGTGCATTAGGTAAATTATTGTACATCCGAACAGTGTTGTGAGTGGAGCGCTTAATAATGATAGCGTGTTGCTAATCCACGACCAGTGATATAATAATAAGATACGATCTGCGATTCGAAATTTATTTCTGTGCTGATTGTCCGGCATAGGACCCACAGTTACGGGAAAAGTTCAAAATCCTCGAGAGCGAACCAGGAGATCCAGTTCTTCTGCCAACAAATCATTTCCTGAGACGTTCTCAGCTTTGTATAATTCGTTCGGCCCAATAAATTTCTCTAAACCGTAAGTAATCATAGTTATTGCAAATGCTTCGGATTAGCATACCTGTTTCGTGGATATCTAAAAACGATATATGTCTATAATTTGAGTGTGTTTGGCAGGCAGTGACGTGTGTATCAAGCAAAGACATAAATTAAGGATGCATCAATTACACCATTATCGCGAACGACTGCTGTGCACGAGGCTGGGCTTTCCGCGCCCCTGTCCACGTCCGCTGCAGCGGCCGCTTCGAGTCCTCGACCCGAGGCAGCGATAAGTCCGACTCGAAACCGGGTCTACGTTCGATTGATTTATTGATTTTTTTGTGTTTCCGGGCGTTTAAACTGCTTTGGTCATTATTCCCGTTAGTGTAGTGCATGCTTTTTCTTCGGGTGATGGCGGTGATCTTCCCCCGCTGGATGGCGAGATCCGGCGCCGACCTACCGTCGACTAGTGGGGTTTCCTTCTAACCAGGACTCTCCCACCAGCGGGGCACCGCCCCAGCCGAGACAAGCTCTAAGCTCCCGACCGGTCTCCCAGAATGTGTGGTAGTGTAGTGCATTTTAGTGTAAGTGTGTGTATACGGGGAGAGGATAGGACAAGGAAGAGGAAGGACAGATCGCGCGCGGTCCGTGGCCCATTTTGTAGGTTACTGCTCCGGCATTTGCCTGGTGTTGATCGGAGAAACCACGGAGACTACTGATCGTAGCAGCCGGCTGCAAGGATTCTCCTCGAGGCAGCGGGTAAATTCCACCTAACTGAAGAGCTAGTGACGAAAATCCTGCCGCTGTCAGGACTCGAACCTAGGACCTCCCGGTCAGAGGCGCTGCAAAGACATAAGTTGATGCACTGAGCTACCGCTCCCGGTGTCTCTACGTTTCGAATTAGCGATCTCCAGCACTCCGCCACATAGAGCTCAGGAGGCTCACTTGCAACCGCTCTTCAGTAGCTTTGAATTCCCACAAGGCGTGGGAACGTGGGGTGGATGACTCAGGAAAACCATGACGTATGGCTTATAATCACCTAAATTATATTTCATCACCCATAATTGTCGAGAATATCCAACCAAGAATTACTTTTCAGTACTTGGCCGAGTTTCGAATATGGTGCAAGTAACCTCAAGCACCTGCCATGAGTGGCGCACTATTGTTTCCTTGGAGACTGAGAGTGCGTTTTGACGACCATTTCATTTATGAAATAGATGTAGGCTTGATTTGAACAGATGTCCCTCTTATGCCTTCATCAACTGATGTCACTGCAGTGCCTCTGATCGGGAGGTCCTAGGTTCCTGTCCAGACGGTGGCAGGATTTTCGATACTAACTTGTCAGCTAGGTGGAATTCAGGCGCTGTCTGGAGGAGAATTCTAGCGGCCGGCAGCTCTGATCGATAGTTTTCCGTGGTTCTTCAGATCAATACCAGGCGAATGCCGGAGCAGTACCATAACAAACGGGCCACGGACGATCATTCCTTCATCTTCTTTGTCCTATCCTCATCCTTTACTTACGCACACACTTACATGCACTACAATACCACACGTGCCGGAAGACCGGTCGAGAGCTTAAAGCTTGTCACAGTTGGGGCCCCGATGATGGGAGAAACTTAGTTGAGGAAAAACTCCGGTATCCGACGGTAGGTCGGCGCCTTATCTCGCCATCCAATGGGGAAGACCACCGCCACCACCTGATGAAAAACATGCACTGGACTTATGGGACGATGACCTTAGCAGTTGACGCGCCCGGAATCACTAACAATCAATCAATCAAATAGCATCTTATGTGTCAAGATGCCTCACGTGAATTTGAATAAATTTGAATATATTAATAATAAAAGCATTTTCTACATGAAACATTTAACCTGAATTATTCAAGAAATTATTGAAAGATAAGTGGAATGCTGTTTGGTTGTTATGGTTGTTAAACTGAAATTAAAATTTTTTTAATAAACTTGAACATATTCTGTTGTTCGATTTGGCCCCAAAAAGAAACAACTTTCATCCTGAACGATTATCTGTCCCGTGTTAAACTGACTTAAGTGAAAGCTCAAAAAGCTATTACGTGCTAACTGAAACGTACATTTTTACAATAACTGCTTGCAACATAAACTGCTGCAATAAATGCTTGCAACATTATATCATTATATTATAACTAAGGATAACCCATCAAAAATGGCAGGACGAAATCAAACTCAAAATTTTATTGAAAAATCTTCATCATCATCATTTCTCTTCAGGGGTATCAAAAGGTTCATGTTTCGTCTTCAGCATGCAATCTTAATCTTCGGCGACCTCTTTTTCCATGCGTTCTGCAGGCAACCGAATCCTTAATTCGTCTTATTTATAAACAAAGATATATAAACACACACACGGTGGATCTGTAGACCGTTTAAGAAATGTATTTGGGTCGTGAGAGCGCTCCTGGCGTCGTTGCCGCCTCTCCTGGCTAATACAAATACATAACATCTAGCGCGCAATCGTTCCCTTTACTAATGGCCATGTCATTGTGAATTTTAAAATGCTTTACCCTAAAAAATACAGGTGTTGACCTTATCACAATGTCGAATAGGAAGAGAAAGAAAAGTCTGAAATGATCACTTTTCTTTGCGATGTCTTCCGTAACTACCTGGTACATATGCATTAATTATTCCCAATTCAATGTTATCATTTTCATACTGCAACCATTTTGAGTTCAATCTATATTTATACCGCAACGTCCATCGCCGTTAATTACCGTAACACACTGAAACATGGTTTCCTTCCTGCCTTTACCTTCTCGACGGAGTCCACAAGCATTTTCCCATCGTTTTTCCTGACTACTCTGAATTTTTCGAAAAACAACTGCCGTCTTTTCCCCTGCAATTGTCGGTTGCACATCTCCATCAAATTACGTTTTTCTCTCGTTTATCCTTGCACTTGTTTATGTTCTGAAGTAAATTAACTACGTATTTTCCCGTAATTCACATATGTTTCAATTCTTTTTACAGTTTATCAAAATAGACATATTTCTTACATATGGTTTTTGTTACATTCACTTGTCTCGCGAGAAGAGTTAAGTTTTCGTGAATTTATTTTGCAAAACTTAATATAGATTTCCTTCTTTCATTCCCAAAATATGTTTAATTTATTTATTTGCACTGGTTGGATTAGATTGCATTAGTTCGTTATTGTCGCGGCTGTGCAACACTTTTAAAGAGCGCGCCTAAGAAACAGCGCTCAGCGGCGGTCAAGGGAGTCAACGGAGGCGGCCGAGCAAGAAAACGCCGCCCAATCCCGGGAGACGAGCTGGTCGGAGAGCCAGCTGCGGAGCAGCGAGTCTCCAGCGCCGCCCGCTTTAAGGCTAAATGCACCGAAAAATACTTATAGGAAAAATCAATAGATCGCAGCACTATCATACGGAATTTACTAGATCGATAACGTCTGAACAAATTGTCCGATTTTCGATCTGTAAACAGCATTGAACTCCTTTTTAAACGAGACCGTTTGGCTGTGTTACAGCATCACTAGTTTGACACGTGAAGAAAAATATATTGAGACTGAAAGGGACTGACTGCCCAGCTTGCCTGTCTGAAAGTTCGGCCTCCCGTGCCGCAGGCGGTTTGGCCGTTCGGCGGCGTCGATGGAGGGCCCAGGCGGGTCGGGTGACGCAGGGGAAGGGGGAGGGGGGGAAGGGAAATCAGGTATTTTTTTCGAAATTTCACTTTACGCCGCTCCTATTCATCCGATTTGCATGATTGACACGGCGTTGGATTCAGGAAGCACGTCGCCATCGCGCTATAAGCCCACATTTTTTAATTTCTTCCCGGAACTATGAGAAAACGGTTTCAAAAATTTTTTGGAAATCTTTTTTGAAAAAACGGCATCGTAGCGTGAATTCTATTTTCAAAAGGAGTCCAATGTCGTTTACAGATTGAAAATCGGATAATTTGTTTAGACGTTATCGGTCTAGTAAATTTTGCTTATTTTGGTGCTGCCGCGTGGTGGCGACAAATGGAACTAGTGTCGGTACATTTAGCCTTAAGAGCGGGCGCCGCCAGCCAAGAGGGGGCAATAGTTTTTGGCAGTCAAGAGTTCGAAAGGAGAACGTTAGTGACCGTGTACCGAGTGGAATTCAATGAGGAGATTGTACCGTGTAGATTTCTTGGTTCGACATAGCTTGTTTTTGGTACATCTCCCGGACTTTTGGTTTTGTTTGATTTTGGCTTGTGACTTGGTATGCTCTTTGGATTTTGGAACTGTGACCAATGTACTTTCTGCGGTTAATTATAATTAATCTTTGTGTGTGAAAAGCGTGCAATTATTCTGAACATAACAGTTATCTCCTGCGTAATAAATAAATAAATGTCACTAAGCTCACGAACAGTCATTTGTCTCCTCAAATATGTCTTTTTCCTTATTAAAAATCGAAATTATCGAAATTGTTGGTTTTATCACGTCTATGTGGACCCTCACAGTGGTGATATATTTATATTGGGGATGCAGTCACATCTCATTTTACTTAGAGTTTGGGAATATCGAGCCCTGTATTCTTGTACTTTATTAATAGGAGTTCTTATTCTATATTGTTCACTGATTATCTCACATTTTATTTTATCTCATAATGTGCCCCTTTCACTTGTCTTAAGAACCTCAAGGACCAAGTGAAAAGTAAAACACAATTTAATGTTCTTAATACATTTAAGTTATTTATTTCACAATTTCATATATTATCAACATTAAGTTCTGAAGTTGAGTTCCACGCTCCTCTAGAGGACTGCAAAGCCATTTTAGAGAGTTACAGAAGGAACCATTAAATGAAATTTTGGGCTATTTGCCAATGTAGAAACTGGTACCCATGAAGGAATCTAATTTTATCCTCTGATACATGCTACAGGCGTTTGTGCCCACTGTGTTCTTGGAATTCAACAGCGAGTGTATCGAACGAAGGTTCTCAGCAGTCATTCGAATTTTGTGCGGTTGCGTACCAGTTATGTGATTCTATGTCTATCCTTATTTTGTATGTACTAGCGCACCCGTGCGAGGAATGTTAAACCCCGCCCTCTTCTCTATCCTTCCATTTCTATATTAGAAGAGAAGATTGTTAACCAGAGGTGTTTATTTGATTAAAACATATATAAAGGTAACTTCTAATACGCTTACAAAGTATCAAATAACAACAAAAAAACATTGATGTTTGAAACAAATTTTCAATAAAGGTTTATTCAGGATTACAAACTGTTGGTCTTGGATCAATTCACAAAACTTCCTTATAAACATTTGAACTAATTATAAAATCGTCCTTCACAGTTAGCTTTTCGTTCTCCTGGGTAGTAAAAAAAATATCAGAAAACTTTTTATTCTTGAAATAAGTTGTCCATATGAAAATACAGGGTCGGGCTTGTACAACACTACTCTTTGCAATATTATTTAACTTTATTACCGAACAGAAAGGTACACCCGTGCCATTTAATCGCACAGATTATTAAGTAATTATTTTAATTACACACAGTTGAAGATATTGCACGTCTCTGAACTTATAATAAGTTGATAAGTAAGATATACGTTGATGGGTGATGTAGTATCGAGAAACGCCGGACCTGCAGAAATGTAACAGAATGTAATGTATGTGTCAGTAGAAATGTAATAGAATTCAGTCACATGGAATATTAAGTAATTAGTTTAATTCCACATACAGTTGCAGGTTATACACGTCTCTGAACAAGTCGAGAAGCGCTGGACCAACAGAAATATAATAGAATATCGAAGATGATCTCATCGTGTAGTTACGGTGTGAGGAATGTTTCATTGAAAATTTCAGGCCCTAGAACGCTTGCTTTAGGAGTTATTTAACTATATAGATTTTAACAACGCTGCTCAAGTGTTGCGGGTTGCAATTCACATGAATATTTATATGCGTTTTTTTTTTCAACAAATCCTTCATATTTTCAATTATGTATAAAATTGGTTGCATGTGAGAGTCGGAAAACTCATCTCTACTACTGAAGTAATAGAGGAGACGATTATGACTAATCTCATTTATGTTTTTTATGATTTATTTGATCCATTTCTATTTATTTATTATTTTTCTCTTATTTATTTATTTATTCATTATTCAAAAAGGGTCGCAAACCAATCTAAAAAAATTAAGACTTATGTAATATTATTGTAATTTTTGTTCCGAGCCGCAATACAAAATCAAGAACCGCCAAATGAAATTAATTTTCGAAGCATATTGGGTGTTGACACATATAGCAAATCCAATTTCCATGTTTAACTACAACCCCATCTATTATAACCACTTATTCAAACTGCGAAACTGAATTGCACCGTGGGAAACTTCCGAATTGTACTGCCAAATTTCATTGAAAAAACTTAACACTTCATAGCAACCCGGTCGGTTTTTAATTTTGTATTACTTATGTGGGGGTCAAATCCGAAAGATCCTCTTTGGCAACATTTATTTAAAACATACGTAATAAAATTCACAACAAGAAAAATATACCATTTTGCTCCAGTTGCTAATCTTCACGATACAGTCAACTGGTCTCAGGAAAATATGTTACAGATGATGTTGCAGGAACGCACGAATTGAAGGGTCTGGCCCTTTCAGTCATATAAAAATCTCGACACTGAGTACATTATATAAGAGTAAGTTAACTATAGAGTTATAGGGTCATAGTTTCAAAAATATTTAACTGCATGCACTGAAGGCAACATTAAATTATCTGAATATTTACAAAGATTAAGAGCCGGTGAGCGTTGTTCATCTATCAGTTTTCCCTTAGAATAAGTTCCTGGTTGGTATTATGTTTCACGTCATCGAAACAAGGTGTTCAAACATTGTTTGCACGTAATTTGCTAATGGAAGACTGCTTTACCCGTTACAATACTTTCCGCAAGTCACCACAACTTTCGTGCAAAAGTGAGAAGCTCACAGGACACGGTCATTTTAGAAGAGACTCCTTAGCATTTCGGGCGGTGTGATACGTGTGCAGCATGTGCTGAAAGGAGGGTAGACGAGCTATCTGCGCAGAAGTCCTGGGCTTATGCGAGTGGCGCGGCGGAAGGCCAGTAGCTGTATTCTCGAAACCATGCGAAATATTTCGTATACGAATAATTTCGTACGCTTGATTTCGAATAGCTGCATTCTCGAGCGTATTCGAACATTTTCGCATGCATGCATTTGGCAACATTGGAAATTGAATTTTACTAACCTAACTAATCTGACTAACAAAGAAGAAGTATATTTTAGCGCTGGCGATTTCCCTTTGGAGGCATTTCCCGTCTTCCACGAAATTCAAAATGATCAATTTCATTGCGTTCAGCGTCACGTGCGTATGGTAGTGTGTTTTTATAGTGTTCTCTTACTTTTTATTCTAAAACCTTTTATTTCTATAAATATTTAAGGCCATAAATAAAATTAGAGTGATAATAGATATTTAATTTTAAGTGATTTATATTTGAGAACTATATTAATTTGTAAGAGAAGAAAATGGCACAATTCAAAAAGAATGCTCACGCTAGTCTGGAGCAAAAGTGAGCTCTTGCTGATTTTATGAATGCAAATAAAGCTCTGTCAAGTGGAAAATTCTCACCCACTTTCAGTGTCAAAGATTCTCAAAAATGTGGGAACAGTTAACTCTGAATTGAATGCCGTGCCTGGTGCACAGAAGGACTGGAAGCACTGGCGCAAAACATGGCATGATATGAAATCTGCTGTGAAAGAGAAACAGGCCATTATTAATAATGAAAGAAGAGAACTGGAGGAGGTCCACCACCACCAATAGACTTAACATGTGTGGAGGAAAAAATGTTATCAACAATACCCCAAACTTTAATTAAAGGGTTAAATTCAACAGCAGAATCAAGCACCGAATTTGTTTTCGAAAATGAACAGGGTGCTTTTGAAATAATCGAAGAGCATGGTGCATCTGTTACCGAGGACGATGATTTAATTTTATGAAATAACGTTAGCCAAGTATCTTCTGTAACTGTAGTAAGTACAGATGCTCCTGGACCTTCTCACTTACCTCCTACTACAGAGATGAACAAGAAACAGAAACGCACAGTGGCTGGAAAGCGGCCAGAGAGATCAGCAAATTCAACAGCTGGTCTTTATGAAGTGTCAAAACAAAAATTGGAAATTAAAAAAATGTATAATGAACAAAAATTAAAACTTTTAGAGTGGCAAGTTATAGCACTTGAGAACATTGCACAGCGTTTAAAAAATAATTAATCTTTTTGTATAGCCAGTGCACATGCCCTTTATAAGCTCTTTAAATGCAGATATCAAGAATGATTCGTAAGCAGTGTGTGTTTTCTGCAACATATTTTAATTAGTTAGTACAGAGAAATAAAACTTTTAAAAAATTGTATATTAAATGTATTTGGCCACAGGGTTTACTTAGAAATTCCAGTTTCAAAAAAGCAACTAAAACTGTAAATATAACTAAAATTATTAAAGTACATAATTAAAGCATTTTGACAATACAAGCAAATATTTACACATTAATTTAAAAGTTCATGAATAATAATTTCTAATAAAAGTTTGTTGATACTGCCTGTCTTTTAGAAATTCGTTTTGTGCTTGACGATTTGTGGGATCTTCAATACACAATTCATCATACACTTCAAGAACCACATTATCATAATTTTTTATCACTTTTAGAGAGGCAAGTAATAGCACAGGAGAACATTGCAGAGCATTTACAAAATAAATAATTTTACATTTTGTTATTTTGTCAGAGCTTGTATTCTAATATAAACTAAATGCATTTTTAATTGATATTAAGTATGAGCTTTAAGCAGTGTGTGTTTTCTGTTATATATATCAACTATATCTAGAGAGAAAGAAAATAAAAAACTTCTAGTTTGAAAAAACAAATAAAGCTATGAAATATAACAAACTATAAAAATACATTGTTAAAGCATTGAGAATCCAATCAAATATTTACACATTGATTTAATTTAAAAATTTATGAATAATAATTTCTAATAAAAGTTTGCTGATACTGTCTTCCTTTTAAAAATTCATTTTGTCCTTGACGATTTGTGGGATTTTTAATGCACAATTCATCATACACACCAAGATCCACATCATCATCATCATCATCATCATCATTTTCGTTTCCTATGTCTGGTAAAGTATGAAAACTACATATGTTATCAAGAACCACACAAGCATTTATAATTTTTGATGTTTTTTCAGGAGAATAATGCAGTGCCCTGTATTTTAACAAACATCTGAACCTCATTTTCAAAACACCATTGCATCTTTCTGTAATGCTTCGGACCTGTCTGTGATGGGTGTTGTACCTTTCTTCAGGAGTAATTAGGTTGAGGATTTGAAATTGGGGTTTGCAGCCATGGCCTTAGAGGATATCCCGAATCTCCTAAAAGAAAATATCCCCTATGGCCTGTTTCATGCAGGTTCTTCATTGAATTTTGAATATTGCTATTTCTCCAAATAAATGAATCGTGGGTACTTCCTGGAAATTTAGCATTTACATTTAGAATGCGAAGATATGAGTCACATATCAACTGCACATTGAGGGAATGGTAGTTCTTCCGGTTGACATATGTGTTCAGGGTTACCTCCGTCTATGATTTTTGGAGGCTATAATGCTATATGTGTGCAGTCCACACACCCAACAACTCCAACAATATTATATTTTTCGAAAAAAAAAAAAGTCTCACTGTATTTAGTTCCTGTAAATTTCGAGGGAAATGGACCCATGAATTAAATATTTCGAGGTTGTTTAAAGCTTCAGTAACATTATGAATTGCACTAGAAGCAGTAGACTGTGACACAGCCATAAACAAATTTTTGGCTACAGGATTTTGGCAACTAGTACCATAAAAATTTAAAGTTAACAAAACTTTAGTTTTGACACTAACTGCACTGCTCCTCGTATCCTGTTTTAAATGTGGTGTCAGCATATTAATAATAACATTGGCCACGTCTTTAGACACTCTACAATTTTTCACAAACTCCCTATCGGATATTTCAAACGGATCGTATTTATGATAAAACACTCGTGGACCACGTTCAACAGCTTCCCGCTGCAATTCTTCATTTTCTACCGCTGCTAAAATACATATTTCATCGAAATTAGCCATTGTCCGAAACTTGGTGATCTAAGATTAGGTTAGGATGAAATCGCATACGCATGAAATCGCATTCGATTTTGGAATTCGAATGGTGGGATACCATTCGAGTGAAATCGAACACAAACTGTTCGGATTTTCTCGAATACGAATCTCGAGAATACAACGACGCGTTTCGACTGCGAATTGACGTCATTTCGTATGCGAAAGAGAGCATTCGAATTTCGAGAATAGGGCTTATGCGCCGCGTAGCGCGCGCCAAGGCGAGAAAGCCGGCGGTTATCAGCGGCGAGGACATCAGGGGCGGAGGCGAAGGCGGGAGCGAAACGGAGATTCAGGTGAAGAAGACCAAGAAGAAGGTAGTGAAAATAAAGAGTGGCATAAACGTGAGCGGGGCGGTGGTGGAGGAAGGAAATAATACGGAGGAGAAGGTGGAATAAGATTGACGGCAAAGCACAAATGGCAGAGGTGAAGACAGTCGAAGGCAAATGCAAAGATGGTTATGTATGAGTGCTAGACGAATCGACAAGAGAGATGGCGGTGGAAGCGCAAATGGCGACGGCTGCCCCGCAACCCCGCGTCCTAGGAGAAAGTCCCGCGCCGCCCACCGGGGGCTGGCCGCGCAGCCTCTGCGAAATGGCTTGTTTTTATGCGGCCTTCTCACATCCGGGCGCCCGGCAATAACTAGAGCGTTCACCTCCTCTCCGGGGAACACAACCGTCGTCACTGTTAGTTACCGAGGTGACAGGACACGTGACTGAAGTATCCTACGCGGATTTTGGACATTTCCTTGTTTGGGGTTCGTTCTCGGGATATGTAATCGATTACGTACGGTGAATAATGATGGAAATACCTGAGGTGACTCGGGTCAAAACAATTACCTGTTTTGAAGGACAATGCTTGGAAGGTCAGAAATATACACGTAAAAAGACATAATAACAATACTCCTGTGTAGCATCTCCAGTAAGATTGTCCAAGAGTCAATAATCGAGGAAAATTCTCGAAAAATTACCGTTTATCTTCGTCCCATCCTGTTTATATCCCAATAAAATGTAACACGAATGATGGCGTATGACTTGCGTTATTAGTACCTACTAGAAAAAATAAAAAGGTTACTAATTTACGTTCTATATTTTAATATTATTTTTAAATTTAAAAAAATTTCAAAATATGTATTTTTCTTCTAAAATTCTAGAGTGTATAGCTCAACTCTTTAACACCTGAACACTTTTTGTATGCCACAAAGGACAGAGATTATCAGGACGCATTATTAACTCAGATCGTAATATTCGGGAGAGCATATTAGAATATTATCAAGTTATTTGATGAGTAATATTAGTAAAGGAGTCCATAAACTTGTATAGTTTACCTTCGAACATTCTACTTTCTCCCCTTAGATATGATCCTCGCAGGTCGCCACTGTTTCTGCCGTCTCCCATGAGGTCCCGGAGCTTGTAAGGCTAAAGGTCCGCGCCTCCTCTTTTCCCAACCAGCTACGTTTCCCCACGCCAATCAATACCCACTCCTCGGTTCCCTTACGGCCTCTAGAGGCAGCAGCTCCTCCTGCGCATGTTTGCTTCAAGAACCCTTCTCCGGCTGTCAAAACTCTAATGACAAACCAATTTGAAACACGTCTATTAATAATGATGGGACTCGTTCGTTAGAAAGTTGGAGAGGGAGGTGTATGAGTGGTGCGCGAGCCCCTTCGATGACGTATTGTTCGCAGGAAGCGGAAGGCAGGCGATGGGTGATCGCCCCATCAAGCGAGCTCTTTGACGGCGGCCGCGTGGGCATGGGGCTCCGTGGCAGAGCGCCCCAAGAACTAGAAGCACGGCATTACGCTTTTCAGGGAATCTGTGTTCGAATACGGTTTATAAACTGGCTGTTCCAAGGTGGGTGGGGGAGGAAATATATTTTTGTTATATTACTTAATTTATTAAAAATAATTTAAGGTACATAGATCTCATCACATCCAAAGCAGTAATCCCATGAAGATATTTATGATATTAATTTTTCCATGAAAAAATTCTGAATACGATTTGGATTTATATGCAATGTTGTGGAGACTTCAATATAAATAATGTTACACATAAATAAAAATAAATATTTTGTTTTACATGAATAGGAAACGCCAAAGAAATATCGCGTATTCTTGTACACCCTACCACTAGAATTTTTCTTTTTTGCAACAAATGCTTGTGTAATTAATGCAGTTACCGGAGTTCAACAAATAGGCCTACAAATAAAGTAAAAAATATACATGTCTATTGAACCTAATCAAATACATTTGGTTTGAAGTTTCTTGAGCGCTTATTAATACCTCTGACTAGCAACACAAAGTTTGTCAACTCCACAAATAATTTCAGATACGGGGCATGAAACAGTAGTTTTCCTGATGATTTTCTCGTATATGAATGTTATACTTCCTTCTTTCTATTCGTAATATTTTATTTGGAAGCAATCACAGCCCGCCAGCCATACTTTGGCAACTCCTCAAATCCCTATTGCGCAAGTAAATTCAACAACGGAATTCAGCACGGCCCTTTATGCGAGAGACAATGTAACAATGTCGATATTTGTACGAAGCCATTTATCATCCAAATTAAGAACGAAAGGGCTAGTAGCTCTAAGCAAACTGGTTTGCCCTTATAGGTAACTGCTCCATGAATAGCAATGAATAAATGCAGTCCTCTTACCAATTGCGGATCTAAATGATAGTAAAATGTCCATTACACTTTTTGTTTTTTTTATTCACTGCAGGGTGCGTCTCTTCAATTACACCACCCTCTAAACTCTCCCCAAAAAATTATTGAATTTCTAATTTGCGAACAGCATTGTTTGGTCATATAACGCAAGGAGTTCTGCAAACAGTTTTCTTCAATGCCACTAGTTCAAATTAAATATTTTAGATACTATTTACTTTCTCACCCTTACAAATATAATATATGAAGAGAAAATATTGAAATCGTGCGCCAGAAAACGATGAAAAAGTGGATAAATCCTGTTCCTTAACATAATAAATTACTTCTTCTGACACGTGGTGTAGCCAGTATCCATGTTTTGTGGTTCCTTGATACCGAAAAACGATTGGAGGCAAAATGTCCGTCTGCCCTTCAGTTCGTCCGTCTGTAGACACCACTAGCACACAACTTAGACCTTCAGCCGGACATCTCCAAAATCAATATTCCCTAGGCTTTGGGAGTTTCAAATGAATATTTTGATTTTCGTGCACACATTGCAAAAGATATCTTAAAAATATCTCCAAATTTTTTATTAAACTTTGTCCTTGGATGGCGTAAAGTACGCTTGAGAGAATGGTGGAGGTTTCATGTTCGTTGATTTCGCTGATTTTTCGAAAATTGCAAAAGTGCAATTTTCTGAGACCTTCTTTCTACAACTACAATATTAAAGATGATGAAATCTGTTGACATATCTTGAAATAAGGCTAAGTTTAATTTTTTCAGAATGAGTAGTTTCCATCTAATTTTGCCCAAAATATTTACAATTTTGTCATTTTTTTAAAACAATTTTTTTCTAAAGAACCGCTTTAATTCTTTCTTAAAATTTTCTTCTTATATGTGTAAAGGGAAGAAGGGTAAGAAATATGGTGCTAATCCATTTTCGGCTTCTGAAAAGTTAACTTTCAAAACTAGAAAATTGAAGATAGAGATTTGGCTCAGACAAAGTCTGTTATAAAAACTCAGCTCTTTAAAAAAGGTCATGTACAATTTCTTTGAAGAAAAGAGCAATTTTCGCAGAATTTGTGTTTGAAATTAATGCAATTTATCAAATAAACGTTTTTTCCGAACCGCTCAATAATTTTTTTCGTTGTTTTTACGGATAAAAGGGGCGCTTAAAAGAATGCACGGGTCTCATGTTCGTTGAACTCTCTGAATTTTCGAAAATTGCAAAATTAAAAATAATGCCAGAGAGTTTGTGCTGTTTTAGCACCACAAGTTTCTTTCACAAAATGCATTGTAACAAATGCTGTATTGTAACTGTACAGTAATTATCGTTAATAAAACTTTGCATCTGATCATAATATTTGACGTGAATGCTGACAGTTGGTTAATTATTTTCTTCTATTTTCTGCAGAGCGATATGTGAGCAGTACCAGCAATCCTCCTGCGCTGAAATCAATAAACAGCTAACGTAATAACTGTGGATATTGTGCACTTTAACAGTTACAGTAATACGTATGGGCTAATAGATTAATTGTTTCAATGATTAATTATTGATTGCTTCTTGATTCCACGCGCTTCGACCGCGGTGGTAGTCTCGTTAGTGTAGTGACGGTTTTCCCCAGGGGGTGACGATGTTCCTTCCGTGCTTGCACGTGACATCCGGTGCCGACCTTCATGTCGGTCAGTTTGACGGGTTCTCCCCAACCGATCCGTGCCGAGGCAATTTCTAGGTTCCCGACTGGTCTCCCGACATGTGCATTGTGAAGGGCATGTAAAGTGTGTGTGAATAAAGGGAGGGAATAGGACAAGGAAGTGGAAAAGAGATCGCGCGGGATTCGTGGCGCGTTTGTGAGGGTATTGCTCCGGCGTTCTCCTGGTATTGATAGGAGAAACCGGGGAAAACTCCTTCCTTTCATCTACTCTACAGTCCCGATGGAAGCAACCCAGAACGCGCTCTTGGGCGGACAAGAGCCGGAGCACTGGGAGCTGCGACATGGCGCGGGGCCAAGCAGGCGCTTTTGGGAAAGCCCGCCCGCGCTCTCCATGCAAATGCAACCGCCCGCGTCGGGGGCTCCGTAATTCAAGGAGTGCACCCCCCCCCGCCGCTCCCCGAAGCGCTGCAAACGCGCGCTTTCTGCGTCAACGTCGCCCCTTCAGTTTCATTGGCGCGATGGGGAAGGAGGTCGAGAAGGAGACTTCAATTTAAACAATTTGCATGACGGCGTTTGGTTAATATTTTTATTATTCTTTTTATTATTTGGTAAATCGCTGTAGAATTTTGTCAATGTATACTCTGTCTCGTATTTTTCCACAATTGTTGTCCATTCAACCTTTTTGCCCGTTTCGTTCATAATATATCTTATTTTATTCACTAAAGTCTGGTTTAATCTTTCATTGAGCCGATTGGAAAAACGTGCATCTACGGCAGTAAAAATCAATTTTATTTTTTTCTTTGCTAGGAGTTGTTTAAATTCTTTTGAATTTATTCCATTAAATAAGTTAGAAATATTTCAAAACAATATCTTGAGAATAATAGTAAATGCCTCCTGGTTTGTCAGCAATAAGACACTGCACGACGATCTTGCTATTTTACAGATTACTTCTTTGATTACGAAACTGGCACAAAATCTCTCCAATTATTTAAATCATAGAGCAGTTACGAAATAGGAACTGATCAACTCCCACTCTCCCGCCTAAGAAACAGACCCCCAGTTCACATTTTCCTTCACTACCTCTCCGACATTAGATAAGGTAAGAACTTTTCTGGAACTTACCTGTCTTTCCAATCGTATTTCTTCTTAATCTTCTATAATCACTCTCTAACAAAATTTCCTCACAATAACCTTGGTTGAAGACATAACCTAATGATATCACTATCAGAGAGTTCACAAGAAGTTACCCCTTCACACTTTGTTGGTACGAAGTTGCTCGGTGAAACAACTAAGGACCCTTACGGCTGAACGTTATACTATCCTTATGGATAGTATAAAAATAAAATAATATAACAATGTAAAATAAAATTTAATAAAAAATGTAAGAATTTTAAAATTAGGCAACACAAAAGATAAAATTTGGAGATATATTTTAAAAATATCTCGAAATAACCACAGTTTCGCAGTCTGGACAGAGAAATGAAGTTGACTTTACTGAGCACAGCAAATATTCTATCTGAAGATACTGTAATTAATTAAGTGTACCTTATTTCAATTCTAGATTAGATACCTTCCCTAACAGATGCTGGGTATTGTAATTAATTATCTTTAGCAATTTTTTAATTAACATGTGACTCCAGTAAAAGTTTTGTTTTAAAGATTTACGTAATTCTGGCACGATGAACCGGCAGAAAATATTTACCATGTTCCCAAACGTCATCTACAACTCCATATACCTTCTGAAAAAGTTTCATAAAAGTAAGATAAACATAAATACGGATTATGAGAATTGAAGTTGTAATGCTATGTTAACATTTTTTAATAGGTTATTTAAGGTCGCATCAACATCATTACCGACCATTATTGGAGTTAACGTTATGGTAACTATGGAGATGAAACGAAATGGTGATTATAGGGGGTGAAAGGACAGACACAAATACAACCATACCCCAGGCGGGACTCGATCCGAGATTATTAGGGCACTACTGCCTTAACGTTCTCGGCCGACTGTGTTGCCATTGAAATTCTTTCCTGCACTGTTTGGAAGAAAATATATGAAGTCGGATTTTGGCGATCGGGCAACGGAATTTCAGAGTTTCATGCAACTAGTTGCCATGATTTCCAACAATAAATTAGACTCATCTCGTTGTTGTTTTGCTACAAGGGAGCCCTTACGTAATCCACAAAAATGAATCAACAAATATCATATTGTCATTGTTCTCCAAAAAATAATTTCATTTACGAAAATAGTTTTTTATGTACCATTAAAATCGTAAATGTCACAAATAATGCTGAGTTACATGAAAATTATTCATAGCTTAATTTTTTTCTTCCATTTTCATGTGTATCTAAAGGAACGGCAGTGAATGAACCAAGAAATGACTTTTGGAATGCCTATGAAATTAACAGTGAATATTTGAGAAAGTAAGAGATAGTTGCTAAAATTTAATAGGGGAAGTCGTTCTAGAAGTCATGAACAACAACTGTCTATCATAGACAAATGTTTCAAGGAACAATTATTTTTATGAATATACAAAGATCATTTTTCTGGTAATACAATAAACAAATGTTCAGTTGTTGAACCTGAGTATTTTCTTAAATAAATATAACACTTGGGATAAATAGTACCAAAAAAATAACAGAGCTATTCAGAAAGCAATGAGGTAAATTAAAGTGAAGTTGCGCCTCTTTGAACAAGCCTAAACAGGTTCAAATGCATGTTTGTAACAGCCCATCGCATGATGCATTTCTATATGTACAAGAAAAATAAGGAGTTGAATGAAACTGCAAAATGAAGGCAGAATTATGAAAACTCATGACAATAATATTCCATATATAAAGATATAAAAATCGCTTCTGAGCATATGTTTTAAAAGTGCCATACATTATTAGTATATTTGATGTTATTCTGCGTTTTGCAGAAATAAAAGAACGTAAATAACACTGGTTCGAATGTGGTGACGGAGTGGACATGTGGCGTGTGTGTTGTTTTATAAGCGGTCGCTCAGCGTGGTGCGATTGGTCCAGAACTTGCCGCGGGCGCCGAGTGAAATGCGGGGAGGAGCGCGCAAAGAGAAAACAGTTGCGGGGGGCGGGACGTGGTGCGTTCACGATGCCTCGATGGGATGTGCGGGGTCTGCGAGAGAAGAGGCAGGAACAGTAGGTGGAGGGTTCATCAAGACGTGGCGAAATCAACGGAACTGCCATGGTGAGAGGATGAAGAAGATTTGGATGGGATGATACAGAGCGATCAGAATGGGGATGATCGGTCGGTTAGAACGGAGGGATGCGAGAAAGACCGAATAGGAATCAATATGTGTTTGGCGGGCGGGAAGAAACGAAATGGGTCGAAAGAATTCGTGAAGTCTGAAAGGGCAGATATTGAGAAGAAACGAACGAGCTCCTAGAACCCACGTTGGCAAATTTTCGACTTTAGATATATACGAAGGTTTGGAGGAGAATGTTAGCTGCCGCCTGCTCTGATCGATAGTATCCTGTGGTTTCTCCCATCAATAGCAGTCGAATGCTGCAGCAAAATCGTAACTAACGGGCCGTTGACCGCGCGCGATCATTCCTTCCTCCTACCGTCTCCCATTATCACACTTTATCTTACACGGACTGCATTGCCACTCATGTCGGGAGACCGGAGCTTGTCCCGACAGGGGCGGGATATCGCTGGAGGAGATACCTCGAAAGGGAACCCCAAAAGTGTCGTGTATGTCGCCGCCGGATGTCATTATCCAGAGCGGGGAAGGCGGGGGCGAGGACCGCCTGCGAGCGCCGCTGCTCCGGAGCCAGAGCCATCCATTACGAATGGCAGGCGCGCGCGCTGGCGGGCGGGGCAGCGGCCGCGCGACGCCCCTCCCCTCCCCTCCCCTCCCCTCCCCCAGGAGCCGGAACCGAGCTGGTCGCTGCCCGAGCAGCAACTTACGAATGGAAAGCCCTCCTTGACAGAAACAGAACGAGACGAAAGTGAGGAAATGGTGAACGCTACTATTTCGCATTGTTTGTAAATAAATACATGCAGAACGAATCGCTGCGACAATTTTGTGAATTATGCACACCACCTGACTCTAAACAAATTATTTTATTCGCTGCGGATGTCTCAAAAATAAATAAACACATTTTCCGACTAAATGAGCAATTCCTTTTAAACAATTATTATTTAGCAAGTTGTTATTAATGTCTTATTGTTATTTTACTTCCATTAACAACATTCAATATAAACTATCTGTTCGTATGTATCTAGAACACATTGATGTTTTTTCCTATAAAATTAAAATATAGAAAGGTTTGTACATTCATAAATCTTCTTTAAATTAATTTCGTGTCCAAGATACTTTGTAATGCTTGCATTATTTTTAATTAGGTACTTAAGGGAACAATAGTCTCTAACACAATCTTGAACATGCACTTTGAGTTCCAATGCAAGACAAGGAAGAAGACGGGATCGAAGAATTGCAAACCGTACAGATGAATCGTTTTACCAGGTAACTGGACAGAATACAATATTTATTGCAACAATGTAAATTATATAATGTGATTTTTCCTTTAGGAATTCAGAACTTCTATTTTTTTAATGTTGATACGTTTTATTACACACGTTCTCTCTTTTCTATTTTACCTTTTCTGTTTCACTGTGCAAAAAGCAAACTTATCTTTCTTTCCACAAAATATAAACACCATATGCGTTGAATTGTTGTCATCGGGATTGGCAATATTAATCCTGAGGGGAGCTCCTTGGTGGGGGCGGAGGGGGCGTCGTCCCTTGAGGCAGACCGCAGGAGAGTTACGCATCCGCCTCCGCACGTTTAAGCCTTTTGGCTAACAGATTGACTTCCGGGCTCCATTATCAACCGCGGTGCTTTAGGATGGTATTTACGAACCGCTGCAAGAGGCCTGCCAGGAGTAGCAGGCTCCCAGAGTTGGATTTTTCGATTTACAAACTGCTCCCAGCGGCTGGCAGGCCCCTAGCAATGCTCCCAGCAGCGGCTCTCAGCTGGCAGCGGTCGCAAGTGCTGTCAGCAGCCTCCAGCCTGGTTTACTTGTGTTTTTACCCCTTTGTGAATTGTTGTTGAAGTATATTTCTTTTTTACATCGACTTTGTTTCATTTTTTGTAAACTCTTCTTGATTTACGGCAACCACTATTCTTTTTTATACACGGCAACATAACCTTTTGTGCATTTCACCCGTATCTTCCGTTTAGTATAATGGATAACGAATTGCTTGAATTCTATGAATTTATGGACGAAATGGAGGAAGAAGAATAGCGACGACGAATGTCTTGCCGTTTACATTCGGGATGCACAAAATCCTATAGAAAGATTTCAGTTCCGTGAATTTCAATGTCGCTACCAATTTTTGAAATCCACATATTCCTTCTTTGCTTTGTTGTGCACCCAGATGCTTTACTTTCCACTACTTCCTTATGTTTTCGAACTAGTTGACACAAAACACCTTTTTAAAAATCGGTAAAGGAAGTTGCATTTTGTTTTGTCCTCTTAAGAAGACGTATGTGCCAGCGCTACAAAAAAGAGATCAGGTGATACAGTGCAGTGTAGCTTGAATATTTTGTAAGCGGTTATGTAAAAGTTGTGAGATTCATTTTAAATCATTCAATCAAATCATTCAGTGGAAATTTCAAGTGGTAATTCACTGTTGTTGACAAATGAATGCATGACCATGTTTTTATGAATAAATAACGTCGTTAAACTTGACTTATAATGAGCTGCCTCACTAGGATCCTGTAAACTTCATTGTCGTAGTAATTTATGTACTTATTAGCGGGATCTGCAGTTCATCAGTATTGTTAGAACTTTATTTCGTGTGTTATAGGCTAATTCCGGCATTGCAGAAATCATTCGGGAATGTATACGACTATGAACATTCTTGCATGTTCAAATAATATAATCCTGCTTCAAACAACTTAAATTACTAAAATATGAAACGGGATGTTACATTAATCAGTTTTTTTTATTTTCTCCATATTTTGCAGTAATATTAGCAAGTCGGTGAGGTTTATTTTGTATGTCTCATATTTTATTATAAAATCGGGACTAAATTTTTTTTATTTTACTCTATATATAGAACAGTTCATGCGATGACAATTTTACACAACTGTACAAATTATACTCTTGTTCTGTTTTATTTGTAATAAAAGCAATTCTTTGTAAATTAAAACCTGTAATTTTATAAAATAATGCTTTATAAAAAATGAAAAAAATTTTAAGAAATTGTTTCTCGTAGAGTACTTGATAGTAGAACTAATAAATATGATATGTGATGACACAGCAGAAATTATTTTGAAATATTGTAGAAGTATTTAATATATATTGATAGTTGGGGGAAAAGTGCAAACTGATAAGAAGGGTTTTGTTGCAATATACACTATTTAATAAACATTTAGAAGTCGTGCACATGAGAGAAAATTAAAATATTAAATTATATAAAAATGAATAGTGATAACCAGACAATGAAAAAAGAAACTGGAAACTGTGTGACAGGTTATGTGTCAGAACAGAATACAGAAAGGAAATTTTGGGAGTTATTAAAATATTAAATTCCAGGGCTTTCTTGCCACCATAATGACGAATTTCGCGGAGTTCAATTTGGGAATACGTTTCGCTGAAGGCCGCTGAGGTTTCGTGGGACCCTGGTTTTGCCATCATAATGTTCCAAAATATTGCTGAGTCGTTGTAAAGGGGAAAATATATGTAAAAGAAACAGAACACTAATCGAAATCAAAAAAAGTTCCAAACGAGAAAATCAGGGTTGTTATATAATAAGAAATAAACGAAAAAAAAACAACAACACTACAAACACACACGCCTCCATTACCATATGTCGACTCCCGAATGCACGTGGAATCAGCTGGAATACGAAAACAAACTCCAAACGCATCTCTCATACCAACGATACAACTGTGGAAGTGTTATTGCTTTCAGGCCGTAATTAACTGGGAATGTACACAAATGAACTGGATATTATAAAACGCGCATCAACGTTTGTATATTCACTTTCACGATAAAATTCAATTAAAAGTAGAAAGAAAAATAATTTCATTTAGATTTATTGTATTGGTACGCTACTTCATCTGGTGTGCGAGTCTATGGATGCTCTTGCTTAAGCCGTTCCACCAATCACAGCAACCCCCCACTCTGGCAGAGAACTGGAAGTGATTTCTGTATACCATCGGCCATGGTACCGCTAGCAGCCCCCCAGCCGGGCAGCAACGGGTCCCCTGGTAGCAGGCTGTCAGGAGATTGCCTGGCTGTGGTTCATAAATATGCCTTATTCTCCCTTGTTAGCGGTCAAGATATTCCGAACACAAGCTTTTTCTTCTTTTTCTTTAGATTGGTTAGTGCGAGATATTTGAACAGAAATACAGCACATGAACAATAGTATCTGGTCTAGTGAGAGGAAGAGGATGCGCTAGGGAAATGTAATATTTATCTTATTTTTGTTAACCAGACAGTTAACCAAACTAGATCTTATAAAAGAGGATCACATAAAATGAATTTATAAAAAACTGACACGGTAGATGATAGAACTCCTGCCTGATTAGTTCATTCTACTAAAATATTTTATTGTCAGACTAGACAAACGCTATTACAATTTCATATCTTTGGAATACCATAAGAGGGGGTTACTTTGTGACTAGTGGGGTGACATTGTGACACTCGACAAATTTTCGTATTTTTGAATCGCGCGCCGTGTTCGTAATGCGAAAGCAGCTAACTGTAGCCAGGGTGTAGACAGCATGAACAGAGCTACCCAGTGACCGGAGCTTGAAGCTTCCATGCCTATTTCCTGCGGCGTTGGCCTGTATGTGTAAACATCATTCTGCGTTGTCGCTGAATATCATACCAACTTTGTCAATTTCAATAAATTTTTAAGATACGTATGTTAGCTAATCATATTGTAAATGTTAATCTTTTTGACGGTTTATGTTCATTTTATGTGAAACAGTATGAAAAGTCTGAAGTTTGCGGGGTTACTTTGTGACGGTTCATTTCAACACATATTCTTTTTTGTAGCATGGAAAATATACATTAGACATGCCGAGAACATATAAGAGGAACGTGGGTTCTCGTTCTTATCAAAATTATACAGAGGAACGCCTTTATGAGGCTGTTAAATTAATTTTGAATAACACTTTATCACTACGAGATAGAGCCTCTGAATAAGCAAGAGGTCCTGCATCGGTTTCCATCTGCGACCATGAAAGATGATAGCCTCCATTCCTTCATCAACTCCCACATTCGAGATGCTTTTATGGAAGAGAGAACAGAGAACAGAGGTGACCAAACCTCGAGGTAAGAAGAGGAGGAAGAAGGTGGATGTCCCACCAGGAAAGAGTATCAGAGCATCTGACATTCGAAACTCCAGGATTCAAGTAACAACCCATCCTTCTCGAACGCTTTTAGTTGGATCTGTAACATTAAATATCAATTAAAAGAAGTAAAAATATTTTCACAAAAGATTCGCTGACAGAGAACAGGAGGATGAGGAGAGTGATGCAGTGACATTTTTTTCTCTCAATGGTTCTGAAGAAAGTCTAAACTTTAATAATGAACTCTGATGAATCAGATGTAATCAGTCATCCAGGATTCACAGACTCACGCACCACCTTTGCCACGAAGAAATATAGTTTCATAGTTGGAGAATTTGTAGCTGTTACCTTTCAACGTCAAATCTACCCTGAAAAAGTCACTGGTGTGCAATGCGATAGATACATAGTCAGAGTCATGGAGAAGACAGAGAAGAACTGGAGATGGCCTGTACAGAAAAAAGAAATTTTATATTGAAAGGAGGAAGTCCTCTTCACAATGGGTCCCCCGAAGCTAAAGAACAAAAGATGATTCTACAATGTAAGAGAGTTGAATGACATCCTTCAACATAAATATGTTTAAAAAACATTGAAATGCACTTATATTACTACCATTGCCATATATAATGATAAATAAATGTTTTATGGGCCAATTGTGTGTCAATATCCTTTTATGTGTATTTTTAAGCTAAAAATAACCTATCACAAAGTAACCCCTGCTTACGGTATGTGTATATAGCCTCTGGAATGGCTCATTGGCAGCGTACTAACTTCCTGTGCTGTGGTCCCCGAGTTCGATTTTCGGTCGAGGCAAAAATATAGTTGTAGCTTTCCTTTAAAATCGTCCCAGTTTCTGTAGCTCTGTAACGAAGAAAGGCTCAAGCAGGCAGATCTTGCTAGTTACGGTGAAGAGAATTCATGTTCGCCTTCTGTCGCTCTTACCCCCAAGCATGGGAATTTAACTAGGCTCAGGGAAAGGGGACACCGGTAGCTGGCCGGCAAAGTCGGACTACCGACCCAAAAGGGGAACCACTAGGAACAGAACTGACGAAACCGTCAGTTTCAGTTTTGTCACCAATAGACCCTAACCATTACCTTCATGTTCACGAACTTCCACACAATCACAAGCGCTTCAGTAAACTAAATGGGAAGATTTAACCTTTCGTATTAGAGCAAACAGCAGTTCGTCCCATCTGCTAGGAACTCAAACAACGAAACTAGAGACCGGACCAGTAGCGGTAGCTCAGTGCATCAACTGATGTCTCTGCAACGCCTCTGACCGGGTGGTCCTAGGTTCGAGTCCTGATGGCGGTAGGATTTTCGACACTAGCTTTTCAGGTAGGTCGAATTCAGTCGCTGTCTGGAGGAGAATTCTAGCGGTCGGCTGCTCTGATCGGTAGTTTTCCGTGGTTTCTCCGATCAACACCAGGCGAATGCCGGAGCAGTACCCTACCAAACGGGCCACGGATCGCGCGCGATCTATCCTTCCTCTACCTTGTCCTAACCTCTCCTCTTACACACACACACACACACACACACACACACACACTTACACTGACATGCACCACACTACCACATATTCCGGGAGACCGGTCGGGAGCTTAGAGCTTGTCCCGACTGGGGCGGTGCCCCGCTGGTGGGAGAGTCCTGGTTAGGGGCAAACCCCACTAGCCGACGGTAGGTCGGCGCCGGACCTCGCCATCTCCCGAGAAAAAAACATGCACTACACTAACGGGACTAATGACAGAAGCAGTTGACGCGCCCGGAAACACGAAACAATCAATCAATAGAGAGTCCGGTTTATTGGATCTAGTGGTCAGAGATTGGTTTATAATGGATCCTAACCATTCACCCCCCTGTTCACGGAGCATACACAGCAGTGGCACCTTTCGGGCAGGGGAGCGAGCACGGGCGTGCGGGCGCAAGTGGCTGCATCCTCCACGGGAGCGCAACGCGACTTTCGCTGCAACTGCGCCGCTCGTGAACCCGGAAGATGCGCGAAAGCGGCTCGGCGTCCACCGGAGGAAGCCCTTGATCGGCGATAAGGCGGACGCGGACTTCTCCACTGAGTAACGCGCCGGTTGGACGCGAAACGTGGTTATTCGCACTTCGTAAATTCGCCCACTGGCCGATAGCATCTCGAGCTCGTTTTCGAAAGTAAACGAGTGATAGAGAAGAGGAACAATTAGAGCGGGCCTGAAATCAAGCGCGATCTTGTTGAGCAGGTCTGATTGGTGGGCGCCCAGCCAGGAGTTATGGACACTTCTCTCGCTCAGTACTGAACTGGAGATCATAAACAAGACACAATAGGACGGTAGATACTACATCTGTGGGAGAGTAACTTCCTGTCAACAGATCATTCAGTGGATTTATCGTCTGCAAAGAACAAGTTCTGTTTTCGAACAACTGCACAATTGCTGTAAGAATGTTTTGAATCGTTTTCTTTTACCATATCTACTTTTATATAAAATACGATTTATATTTGGAATTACAACACTTTTTGAGAAACTTTTTCATCAGCTATATAATTAATTCAAAGCACTCTTGTGATTATAATTTTATAAACAGTGAGATTTTCTTATGAGAGCTTTATTTATATTTTGCCTATGACCATCCTCTTCAAGTTCCGACATCATCAAAAACAACGAATGTTCAGTTGAAAGGATCACAAAATATCCATGCTACTTTTGCCATCCGAGAAAAGAAAACGACCTTCAGTACATCACTATTATCAACGCCATCACCAAGCCAGTAACCAACTTCAACCAAGCAACAACATCTTTAAAACACTCAAATAATCAAGATTCACATAGTTTTACATTAAAACGTAATCATAATCTTTTTACAAACCATAATTGTCACCTTGTCAGGGAAGAAACCTTGCTCAACATCCCAATATGCAGGTTACGGCCCTGTGGTTGTGACCACGTCTGGCGCGCCGGCGGCGACGCTCCACAGAATGTGAACGTCCAAGGCCCGAGGCGAGGGACGGCGAATTAAGTGGCAATCAGCATCCACGCAAAAATAGCGTGCAAATTGCCGTCTTTAGGCGCGCGTAGCGTGTGTTATTACGGGGCTTCACAATCGAGTTAACGCATTGGCGAGTCCGTGCGGTCACCGCGTAATGCCACGTCTGCGGGGCGCGCGCGTGTTTTTGTTGACTTAAGGGGCGGCCGCCGGAGGCCGAGCAGACCGCAGCGGGAGAGGAACCTCCGCGGAAAATTCTGCCACCGTCGGGAGTCGAACCCTAGGACCTCCCGGTCAGAGGCTCTGCAGTGACATCTGAGCCACCTTGTTGTGTCGCTAAGTTAATATTAATAATATTATAATTAGAATAAAAGTACCAGTAGTGTCAAAAGTTAAGATTTTTTCGTAGGTTTCTCAAAATTCATGGACGACAATCCTTTTTATAAATAGATCCCTTATCTGAAAATAGTCCATTTACATTTTTTCAATTTTTTTATTAATTTATTTCCAAACCCCTATTTTGTTCTAGTAGTGGCCACTTAAAATTTCGAAAACTTTAGTAGTGGTCAGATACTCGACTCCGTCATAGCGAATCAATATTTTACAACCGGAACATGTTTCAGACCTAAAATGTCCAGAAAGTGCCGTTTCATGTTACATTATTGCAATGAGAATATTATTCCTCTTATTCCTTAAATGTGAAATAAAGGGAAAAATATAAATTATCTTCGTTTTACTCTTCACAAAATCACAAATAGAAGGCCTAAGCTCCATATTCTGCAAGTTTGAATCGTCTGGGAAACCTCGAATTCTTATTTTTGAAATGTGCTGGAAGTAGGCAATTCGCAATGGTCACTACTGGTGTCATTACCACAGGAAGTGCGTCATTTTTCATTTCGACTTGCAGTTTTCTTCTAAAATACAGTCACAAATAGATACTGTAATTTGATTATTTCGCAAATAATGTATCACGTAGTTTCTTCCCGCTGCCTTCTCCTGCTACAAATTTCTGTTTCAAGGGGAGAATATATGACGCACGAATAGTCTTCCGCCTGGACTGGGAGTTGTTTGAAGCTTTATTTGAAGCAATACGGTAAGCGATTTTACGTATTGCTTAGTAACTGCAATTTTGCAGCAATTAAATGAGAATGCATTAAGTGCACATTATGGAACCTATGTTATTGGTGTGACATCATTTGAAAATTGGTGTTTCTGAAGAATGTTTTCGAACTAGTGAATTTGTGTGAACTGTTTCTCTGTTTTTATATAACACAATAAAAATGCCACAAGGCTTTATTATGCTACGACTACAGAAAGAAAATTATTGTTCCTCAAACTTTCACATTCTTTCAAATATATGTTTAAATTTTGCAACGTTGTCTATTTTATCTGTAAATATTCTTCAGAAATTAGCATAAAATAAACAAATTTTCAGATTCGTAGCAACAAAGCACGAATAGGGAAGAATACAATTATATTGTAATGGTATTTAAGACAGAATGTCAAGATTGCAAAAAATAGTTTGTATTGTGCTTGGTTTCTTCAGAAGTATGATGGTACTTTCATGTGGATGAAATGAGCGAATGAAATAACGTCCAGAATATGAAATTAAATTTTACAAACGCATGTTTGAATTTATATATTAGGGTTTACCCTCTTTTTTTTACCACGTATTCTGTCGTCTCAAGATTACTTTCTTACTCTTCCGTTTCGCTATGGTATGATCTTGATTACTATCAGACGCCAATTCGTAGGAAATTAAGAAATTATTCTTATGCCATTTGTAATACAATAGAGCGTTGTACAGCAAAGCCTCATCATCCGCTGTCCTGCTGACATGAAAGTCATTACATTTGTCACGCTCAGAAGCATTACGTGCCGACCTGTCTATACATGGTAACGTACGGAATTTGCCGGATTCTCCCCGTCACTTTACGGAGCACGGCAGCCAACTGCCGTGAGAACGGACGCAGTGGTTGGCTGAGCAACGATTGCAGGAGGCAAGGATGATGAGAATTGTTTTCCCTCTAGAGAGACAGGACGAACAGAGGAAGAAAACCCTTTAGGAAATATGCGCTCAAACCAAAAAGAACAGATTGTTGTGTTCCATTCTCCATTTTCATTCAATGTTCCTTTCAGATATCAGAGGCAACAGACGTGAATGCAATTCTGTTGATAGGCATTTCTCGTATTAAAGAAGCTGACTGTTTTCGAAGGTGAGCATGGGCAAAAGTAACACCTACAAGGGCGCATTTTCGACAGAAGGTTTTAAAGCCTGAACTCAATTGTACTGAACTGCTACATTTTTAATGCGGTATGTTAGCAATTGTGGAGTAATAAATACACTGCAAGTGGCTGAAGTTCATTTAACTAAATCGTACAAATTACTTAACCCTTATTCAAATTGTACGGACTACTGTCCAACTTGTCTACATAATATTATTATACATTATTCAGTAGTATTTTAAAAAATACGTTAATAAAAATGTGTTAATGCAATATTGAGTAGTTAACGAAATATTTCACTCAAATCTTCATTTCTAACATACAACTATTACATAGAACTTTTAATGTGACTCAAGGAAAATATTTTGAAAGCACTAAGTGTAATTCCAAAATATTTTCTATCAAACACCTATCTACCTATCACGTTCTCTCTGCGGAACTGCAAGTATGTATTAAGAGAAAATAATTTATTGAAGAACACGATAAACACAAATCCCTATCTAACAGTGCCTGTGCAGATTGGAGTAATTATTATACTGTAATAATTATTTTTATCCATAGAACTTCATTAGATACATAGTTCATTACTGAGTGAACCACCTAGACAGAAAGCGAATTTAATTTTAATTTAATAACATATGGCAGACACACTCCTTTTTTACTTATTTGAGGTCGCTTTTCAACTACTAAAGGTCATGTAACGACAACTGTATGTAACATTGGGGTTTCCGGTAACGGTATACGAGCACACACACATCCATGACCCGGGCGGGATTCGAACTCACCACCCTTCAGGTACGAGGCAACTACGGCTCTTCAGCCTTAGTGATCTCAACTAGCCATGCTGTAAGGCAAACTCGAATCACTGAAATTAAAAATATTAAAATTAATAAAATTGAACATGAGTAAGTAACTAAATCTGTGGAACTTATAAAAAAATTAATTTTCTTGTAATAACAAATAATTAAATATTTTTTAATGTATTGCACTCAATTTCTTCTTTCTTGAATCGCCGATTAGCTTGATGTATAATATTTGATGTTCATAATTTGAATAATTCCATACCTACAATATTGCAACTTACAGCTTGGGAGCATTTTGAGTAGATTGACACAATTTGATCCGATCCATTAACTTCGGAAAACATTGTCGGTGTGATTAAAATAAATACATAATTATTCATTAAATATACACAACCAATTGATTTGAGCAGTTTGGAAATAATGTGAATATATTATGAGCAGAACATTAACTGCAGAAAAAATTGTTCGCCTGATCAAAATCGAGACATCATTTGTTTTTATAAACACAAACTTTTTGTCCAGCAACAAGAAAGAATAGATATATAAAAGGACGATTGACAATATAAGGAAAAGAATATCGGAAGGAAATTGTACAGCGCCTATTAAGATTATTAAAAAATTTTTGAACTATCTAACTTATCAAAACATTTTGTTTCGGAAAGAAATCCCATACTAATTTCTAATTTTTTTTATTGTATGCGCATAAAGACTCTCGAGTGGCTCATGGACGGCGTGCTAGCTTTCCGTGGTGTGATTCCGGATTCCATTTCCGGGCAGGGCAAAAATAGAACTGTAGCTTTCCAAAACAATCGTCTCCGTTCCTATAGCTGCATGACGAAAGCAAGGCTCAGGTAGGCTAAGCACGGAATACGTCATGCTAACCACACGTCTCCTTCACCCTCAGGTATGTATAATATGGATTTTGCGAAAATGTGTTCACCGAATCTTCAAGCCGTAGTTGAACCCAAAACAATATACGACTGTGTAGACCCCGTTGTTCTCAATGCACCAATAATAGAAACAATAACAAATATTTGCCAAAAGGTGTTTAGTTGCACGTTATGTTGAGAATTTGTGAAAATAACTTAAGCTGTACATCCTTTTTAGGAATAATAACAAAAAACGTGAACTATTTTGTGCGAAAGTAAGGAAAACCAATTGGCAGAAACAAACCAAGTTTAAGAAAATTCAAGATAACATTTTGTGTAGTTATTGTACTACATAAAAATGTAAACCATGGATATGGATAGCTAAACCATATATAGATTATGTTTAATGCTAAACATTTTTATGCTTTACAGGTTGATTGAGGAATTTAGAATTTATGAATTTCAATAAAAGTATCCATCGCATATACTTTAAATAGAATTTTTCGACAAAAATTACAAAAACTCATGCATTCAGAACTCTGTTAGATGCGCATTGACATAATCAAACTGCAACTTTTCACCTGTAAGCAATATTTTCCCTCCTGAAGAAGCCCTTTATTCCCTCAATCCTATTACATCACCACTAAAGATAAAAAAATCCAATCTTAGCGTCGTTGTTACAAGAAAAATTAGTTCAGAACAAGCTCTGCTCCCACACTAACATGTCCACCTGTCTCGCCGTTTTGTACTCTTAAGATGCTCGTGGGACTGGGAGACAGGCAGTCTCCTTGTCTCTGCCCCGCGGCATTCAACCGTCATATTAAGGCTGGAGACTTGAATGCGCGATGAAATCACCGCCGCCTGGATTATCTCGTCGTGTGGGCTGTGCCGTTGTTCCTGTGGTCTCCATTGCAATCGCAATCGTCCTCGCATCTCCGACTCATTCCCAATGGCAATCTTCGAGTTCGTCCCACGTCACTGACGTAGCAAACGCCGCCGTCACACCGTGGTTATGGCGCCGTTTACAGTCCCCAGCGCAATGCGGCAGAAGGCGCGTGCCAGGTCGCCTGAAGGCTGCCGAGTGCGAGTGCGCTCACGATGGGAACCCGCCTCATTTCAAGTACCGAGGAATCGCTGGGTGAGAACTGATTCTATCGAACAAAAGAGTGCGCAAGAGGAAGCATAACAGTAGTTTTGTACGCAATGATGCATTTTATAGAACACTGCTCTAATTAAATATTGAGTTGAAGGTAATGATTATTGTCAGCCTAATGGAGGTCATGGTCCTTACAACTGATTACGTTTCAGAGTACTGCGTCAAAGAACGAATAATTCCGAATAATCTCAGGCCAAATTTACTGACTGTCGGATAATGAGAGAAACATGTAGTTATCAAAAGCGCTCATGTCTCTGTTTGACATTACCCATTTTCTGAATTGTCACACACGAGCCAACAAAAGTCTGAACATTTGAGAGCTCAAGATTCAACTATGACTAAAGTCCTTTAAATTGTGATATCTAAGCACTAGCGGCTCGCTGACCTGGACGGCCGAGCTGGCTTCAGCGTGTGCCGACTCAGCGCTCCGGTCTGGAGGGTTGCGAGTTCGAGGCCCGCCGTGCGCATGGTTGTTTGTCCCTTGTCTTTCATGTGTGTTGTCGCGGAAGGCCTTGTGAGTCTGCTGATCACAGACCGAGGAGTCCACATGTGTGTCTAGTGTAAAGGTGAATATGGGTCCCGATGAGCGACATGGTGAGTACTCGGCGCGAATAGCCGAAGTCGACCTCCCCTGAAGCTGGAAAAAGCCTCAGGAAGGAAAAAATGTACTAGTGGCGACCTGATGCAAAATTAATACTAAAACGAATATACAAATTTATATTTTTTCATTTAAAATGACTTTCAAATATATTCAGGGCATACAGCAGATTCGAAAATAACAGTAACAATTCAAACAATTCTTATTCAGTTCACCCAATAGGTTCAAAAGAAAACACTGTGTTAATAATAATCACAAGAAGACAATTTCACCATTACAAACACTTTATTTCTGATGTGACAACACAATAGAACATGCCACATAAACACCCTCCATTTACAGACGAAGGCTTATGATTTCTAATTGCGTCGTCGACAGCAAATACAACTTGCTGGTCATATTTTATGGCGTAGAGAACGGCTCGCCGCGGATGTCAACACGCGCATCTCGAGCGCAAGGAAAGAAGCCACTTCATCTCACGGCGGAGAAGCCGCTCTCTCTCCCACTCTCGCTCTCGCTCTCGCTCTCGCTCTCGCTCTCGAGCGCTTCCTCGATGCAGCGTACGCGCGACGGCGCTTCACCCCACGACAAGTGGGGGCTCTTCTTGAACAAGGAATGATCCCGTTTCTTCAATGAAATTTATTAGTATGAATTCGTAATTGTGTAAACGTCCTCTCAAAACCACGCAAAGGCCAGCGTTATTTTATCTACAATTAGGAACAATGTTTCGTAGAGTATACTTACCCGCATCAAAAGTCGTTGCCTTAGTCACGGTATGATGATAACGACGAATTAAAAAAAGTTCCAATACAATATTTGCTTTTTTAAATTTGAAATTTTAAAATTAAATTAAAAACCCCACATTATTTCAAGCATCCCTTCTACTTTTCATGAAAATATTAAAGAAAAAATTGGAGCCATTTTTAAGATTTTTAAAAATTGCCTATATTTTTGTAAAATAACACGAAAATTTTAAAAAAAACTCTATTAAGAATTTTTATTTAAGGAGCAGATTTCATTAAGAAAAAAAATCTATCTTCAATATTATAGTTAGTTATCTTCAAATTATATTTTAGTAGGAAGCCACCCCAAGAGTATTGCACTTTTTGCAATTTTCAGAAAATCGGGAAGTTCTACGAACATGACTACATCATTAACTTAAGCGAATATTTCGCTATCGGGAAACAAAGTTTGATAAAAATGTTTGGTACATTTTTGAGAAAATTTTAAAATGTTTTTGAGGCTTTATGTAAAGAACCCTCAAAAATCAAAATATCCGTTTGAAACTTCCAAAGCCTCGGATTCTTTCAGGTTGATCGGCGAATATTAATTTTGAAGAAAATCGGCTGAACGGTTTAGGCGCTATCGTTGACCAAACTGCCAGAGAAACGTTTTGCCGACAATCGATATTTTAGTATCAAGGACCCACAACACAGATTCTGGCTCTATCACGTGTTAGAGGATTTTTTTTTTCAAAATATAGCAGTAGGAGTTATCCACTTTTTCGTTACCAGAGTCCAGCTATAAGAGTTTTTCTGCCGAAAATGTGCCGTTTTCCGGTGCGCCATTCCGTAACTCTTCTTGCATACTCCCTTCTTAAGGGCGAGAATGTTTCTGGGTAAAAGGCTAATCATATGGTGTGATCGCCCAAATTGTTGCCGGGCCGCGGTCCCGCTCTATCGCTGAGGCCACTGACTATTGTCGTCGCAAACCATTAGGCGGTCACCCGCCCAGGCTCCGTTTTTGCGACCTAAGGCCTCATACAATGCAAACTAATCGTAAACGTAACGTAGCCTCAAAACCTACAATTGAGTTACTAAGCGAGACCTTTACAATGCTTGACGTAACCGTATACGTACGTCCGTAAACTTACGAGTTCACTAGCTCCAAGCTTTTACGTTGTGGGAATTCTGATGTGGTGTTGTTTTTCTATTGTGGTGTTTTATTTCTTCTCTTTTACGTTAAGTTTACGTCGAAATTCTACCGAATACCGGTCGGAGCTGCGTGGAAGGTCGATTTCAGATTGTTTTTGATTGATTGATTTTTTCGTGTTTCCGGGCACGTCAACTTCTTCGGTCATTAGTCCCGTTTGTGTAGTACATGTTTTTCTCGGGAGATGGCGTTGATTTTCCCCTCGCTGGATGGCGATCCGGCACCGACCTCCCGTCGGCTAGGGGGGTTCCCCTAACCAGGGCTCTCCACCAGCGGGTCACCGCCCCAGCCGGAACAAGCTCTAAACCCCCGACCGGTCTCCCGGAATATGGTAGTGTAGTGCATGTTAGTGTAAGTGAGTGTGGGGAGGAGGATAGGACAAGGAAGAGAAGGACAGATCGCACGCGGTCCGTGGCCCGTTGTTGGTACTGCTCCGGCATTCGCCTGGTGTTGATCGGAGAAACCGTAAACTACCGATTAGAGCAGCCGGCCGCTAGAATTCTCCTCCAGACAGCGACTGAATTTGACCTAGCTGAAAAGCTAGTGTCGAAATGCGGAATTAAAAGTAAGAATTTGGGTAATTTGTATTGTGACTTTACTTGGGCCCCCGGTCAGTGGCGCTGCGATTTCAGATTGTTTGAGATAGTTGTGGTTATGTCATTTTGTTATTGTAATGTAGAAAACTAATTTGCGAACAGTTTTGATGCGTGTAGTGAATTAAAAGTAAGAATTTGGGTAATTTTATTGTGACTTTACTTGACATAGCGAATAAAGTAATTATGTTCGACGAATTACTCGTAAATTTGGTACGAGATAATCCTTGTTTATACGATGTGGGAAATGCGAGCGATACTACAACAGCTACTCGCATATAAAGACAAATCGATAGAAATATCGAAGAAAAAGCTAGAAAATGTGGTGGAAAGATCCACAATGCTAGAAATGAATCGATCAAGTTTCAGTACGTTGAATTCTGATTGGTTCAGGCGAAACTTACGTTCCAGCTTAGGTTCGTCATTGTGAATGCTTGTTTTTTCTCGTAAAAGTTACGGCTAAGTTTACAGCATTACGTTACGTTTAATGAGGCCTAATAGAATGTAGCGGTGTGAATGAGGCCTAATAGAATGCAGAGGTTTAGTGCTAGAACGGCGAGAGCTATGGTTCTCTACCGGCAGAACAGACGGCAGCAAAAGAAAGGTAAACATTTCTTTGCCACGCAGCAGACAACGAATATGCTTCTGCTGAACCGCTTAGCAAAAAGACCATCATGGTGGACATGGTGGACCTTTGGTGAAGTCTGGGAGGCAACCCCCACCCTCCGGCATCTGAGATTTCCCCTCTCGGCGATAAGGGAAGCGCGTAGGCGACAAGGAGAGGCGACTGCGAGGCGCAGCGATCGCGCTGACTGCCACTCGTCATCACTGCCCCCGTCCTCAGAAGAAGAACTCGCACTCCCAGGAGTGTCCGAAATGAATACATCGTTTGTTGGTCCGTCACATTATCTGAATTATTATGTCGCCTCTATTCCCCTAACATGCTCCAGGATTTCTTCCATTGTTCAGCCCTGTATTGTGCAAACCTTCTCTGCAAAACGTTTCCTTTTCTTTTAAGGATGCACCAATTGTTTCTACTGCTTCGCGCCCTTTATAAATCCTCAAACAAGTGCTATTGGATTTAGATCTGGATGGCACGTGAAAACGGAGAGGAATGTGGTCATGTTCAATGATTATTTGATCAAAGACCTATCGTTTTCAGAGGATATACTTTGAATTATTTGTAATAATTGGGTTTTGTGAATAACAGCAGCTAATGTGTAAAGCACACTGCCATTGCTCACTAGCCACGGTCAAACAAGGACTGGAGGCCGAAACCCTTCTTGAAGACACGGCTTATTTTCTGTTGATCGTTTGGACAAACCCTACTGAAAACACCCAAGCTGCCTTCCGTCTGACCTTCTCACTCATCAATTTCTATCACCAAACTCGCAGTGTTGAATTACCGCGTGACCCACGAGAGAGAGAGAGAGGCTATGTTGTGACAAAGAGCGCAGGCAGGCGGGGGAAATATTAGGAGCTTTGGAGGGAGAGGCCACGCTCGGGCATGCGCAGGGGAAGTTTATTTTGAGAGTGGTAGAGCAATCTCCAAACGCTTTATAATTTTCAAGGGCAATGGGCGACAGATATATACCTCTTGCTACATGTACTCGTGAGATTACGTGGAAGTTTTATTCATAAATAATTGTGAAAATTGTGTAATGCTTAATCTAGTGTGACCAATTTTTAAATATTTAATGATGTTGTTTTAAGTCATCACAACTCTTTTCAGTATGGTGGGTGTAATCCTGGGTATTATATATAACGATGATATACAGAAAGAGTGACACATTTCAAAATTCGTAACTTTTTAGTCAAATGAATTTGTTTCCAAGTGTATAATATAGTATTTTTAGTCCATTTCAAGTCCATAATATAGTATTATTTCTTTCGGAAGACACGAAACAGCTGTAGTATATACTGAAGTATACAGTATAGATCCAGAATATATAACGAACTTTTTTGGGCCGGAAAATAAAGAGCTTTCTTCAGATTTTTTTCAGATTTGCGAAATGACATTTTTTATTAGTAACTTTTCCAGTTCATGCTCGATACAGATGGAGTGTCTTTATGCCATCGCCGTGCTTCATACCTTCTTACTAATTGTACTTCATTACTTCCTACAACCTCAGCAACATATATACCTAGAATACATCCAAATACTCACAAATTCACATGGCACAAGGAGCATTGGAACCCACAATGCTTCAAACCGAACATTTACGATGGTTCCGCCTTAACGTTCTCAGCTACCTCCGGTCATTGTGCGTCGAATTACAAGCAACATACCATTTTAAAAGCATTGTGCGCAGTAACTGACATATTTCTGAGGTTAGGTGGAAAACAAGACGTATGCTGTAAATCTACTATTTTCCTGGGAAGATAACAACAGTTGTGGTTTGCTTGTATGTCTTATTGTATCGAATGATGGTGAACCAGATCTAGACGAATAATTATGAATGGAATTTGTGGCGTTTTTTGAAGTCAATCACGACCCAACAATGGTGTAATATCCCAAACCTTAAGGGACGTTGGAATCCTTGCAAAACTTTTAAATTATATACATGGCCCACTGGCGCAAGCTCCAGAGCCACCGAGACCTATTAAAAGCAATCATATTTTTCTTTTTAAGGTAAAATCGTGGACTAATGTTAATTTATTTGTTATGTAATATATATATATATATATATATATATATATATATATATCAGTTAATGTAATAATTTCCCTCTGCTTCAAGGTATGTCAATTTTTAGAATTTCTAGAGGCAAGATGCGATTTGCATTATCACCAGAGGGTCAGTAAACTATTGTGGCGCCGAAAGAAAGACATTTAATAAAATAAGTCATGGCTGTCTAAAATCATTTCATAGAGTCAAAAGAACTAAATTCATTCTTATTTTTATGAGTTTTTCTATTAATTTACATTTTCTGATATTCGAATATATCGTGTTTCCAGCCTATTTACCAATCATTACTTTATCAACATTTAAGCGAGGCACCGACATTTCATTGACAGAAGAGCGAGAAAAATTGTTTTTGAACAAATCACGGAGGATAGCAATTGAAGTATTAGATATTAATAGCAAAGATTCAAACCAACCAGGTTATTTTATCTTTGATAACTTATGTGGTTTTGTCAAAACCAATCACTCAAAGTCCAGCCCTTATTGAAAAACATCAATTTAAACCCCATTCACTTATCTCTTCCCTTTAAACGCATCTGCGAGAAAGTGGGGACGGGGGTGACGAAAACATTAAATAAGCCCCTGTCACCGGCGTCGTCGTGTCGGCAGGTGCGAAGAGCAAACCCACCTCGTCTACAATAGCGGCGAGTCATGCAGTTTCCCTATCAAGGGACGGGGACCCGTCGCTGGCGGGGGCGGGACAGCGGCAGGGGCGAGGGGGGCGGGAGGGGCCCCAGGCGAGAAACGCCTCCGTGGTCGACCCTTGGGAGCGGGCAAACGCAGCCGGGTTTTCCTGTATGGCCTTTCTCATTGGGGTCAGTGACCGATGCAGTGTGCATTGCTGGAGTGAGCGTCAATGAGGGCCACGCCCTTGTGCAAATTTTGTTTGCCGACCCCATGTTCTAATGTTTTGAATTAAGTTACGTACATTTTATTTAGTTATACAAACCTTATATAAGTAATAAAAGTAACCGATATTATATTATCCAAAATTTATGAAATATCCGGAAAGTGTATTACTTATACTAATTACTGTAATTATTCCTACGCCCATAATTTGATACTAAAAATGTTTTTATAATTGTGAATAGTAGGGTAACCGTTTTCCGTTACAATTAAAAAATGTAAAAGTAAAGCATATATTAAAAACCGCCTAAATTTTTGCCGCCCTTTCACAAATGCTGCCCGTGGTCGGTACACACCTTGCACTAATCCTAGTGCGCAGCCCCGGTGTTAATACAAAGCATCTCTCGCCGATAGTTAACACAAGTTAATATTTTAATTTCAGAAAATACAATGGGTTTCACTTAATAAGTTGACCACCTAGAATCAAAAGTTACCCTCTATGGCTGAAATGGTAATTTCATGTGCAACAACAGCCAATAAAACTTAAAGAAAATCAGATACATAATGATATTATTTGGATAAACTCGACTCTATCTGAAAACCCTAAAGTTATATGATATGAATAGGCTAATCAGTTATCCACAACATAGTTATTTTTACACATACAGTAGAAACTAGAACACACATTAGAGCACAACAAAAAACCAATAAATATTGGAAATTAATAAAAAGGGCGTTCTCGGATAAACTATCAGAAAACGTTTGGAGGAAAAAGTATTCTCTAAAATTAGCAAGCTGTGCAAATACAATCTCAAGGTCAGAAGCTGTGGGAACGAAGAGAAAAACTGTCACCAACCTGGTAGCACTGTGTGGGGCAGTGGCTCCGGGCAGTGCGCGGGAGGCACACATGCGCACAAAGACAGGCAGGCCACTTCGTTCATTAAAAGCTGATAATATAAAGTTTTCTTACTTTTCTTTCACTATATGCATCCTTCATAAATACACGTATAAACGTGTATTTCATTCTATTTTTACATGAAATTAAAAAAACAATTGGGAGTAATTTTTTATAAAATGTTTAAAATGTCATGTAAAAGCCCTCAAAAATTAATGAATGCTTTTAAAAATCGCAGAGCTTTGACTCAGACCAGATTGACAGGGGTTTATTCAATTTAGACTAAATCCTATGCGTAGTTTAGGCGATAGTGTTGTTCACATAGAACAGACTGACGGACAGACAGACTGAATGACGGACGTTCGTTTTGAGAAAAAAACACTTTTTCGGGGGCCGCCAAAACGGATATTTCCGTTGAAATTGATTTTTCGCAGCTTTACATAAGTTTCTCGGTACTACGTATATTATTCTGAATATAGTACGTATTCGAAAAAGTAAAAAAGTAGAATAATAAAGAGTTTGCACAATATATGAAATTACGCAAAATATGTAAACTATGTAACAGTTCATATATTTAAAAAATATGCAATAAAAATTTTTTTTAGGGATTTTTGAAAAATGACTATGTAAAAACAAAAAATATATTTTATCTATTTATCATTAATCTTCAAAAATCATTTGGCTGGAATAATACTATCAAGGCCATACTAAAATATTTAAGACAGTTTATTTTAATAAAATTAATGTAATGCTCTTTTGAGAAATATTTTATGAAGCTCTCCTAAAATCTAGGAAAGTGTAATACAATAAAATACACATTTCTCACACATAACATTTATTTTGTATAAGTTGTGAATCATTTATTTTCGCGAGGTACATTTTGCGGGTCATTTCCAAATGTGTTTGAAATAGAGCCCAAGGCCTCTAGCGATTCAAATTCTTCGTGCTCTCTCCGTAACCAGGAACGGGGAAATCCCCTGCACGGTCACGTGGAAGTTCTCGGCCCGCCGCGAGGGGCGCGTCGGCGGCGAAAGGGCGACGCTGCGCTGCAATTTCTTCGAGGAAGAGGAGAGGGGCGCGAGGGGAGGGGAGGCTGCGGCGAGAAATCGAGATAAGTGCGCATTGTGCGGTGGCCACGCGCTTTCGCGGCAATTTGCGAACGGGATCCGATAATCGCCCCCCACCGGAAAGTGAAGCGCTCTCGCGGCGCAAGCGGTTGCGCAAGCGCGGATACGGCCTCTGGCTACTATACAAATATCTCGCTGCTTATCGCGTTCTTCGAAGCTTCTTCCCGAGGAAACAGCTGGTATTATTTTACGTTCCTAATGCAAATAGATATCTGTGCGCGGTAAAGTGATGACGATCCAGATTGCTATGCTAATTCCGTTGATGTTGGCAGTGATTAATCAGCGCCATTATTTCCTTTCTGTGTACCCATGTGCGTCAGTAAATCACGTAATATCGTGCATGTATTCCTAAAGAACTACGAAGCATGTAAGCTTGTGTGTAACGAAAGAACATTGAAATATTTCGATATATCGTTAAAGAATGCGTCAAAGAAGATGCATTTTCTATGTTCAATGACCTTCATTTTGTGGTAAAAGAGCAGTGACTCCCTTTTCTTCAATAACCTTTAAGCTTTGAAAAAAGAACAAAAAATATAAATTCGGGAACGTTTCTACTTAAATTTTGTTTCTTTCATTCACACATGCTCCATAATACTATATTAAATGGCAGTGATGAATAAAATGCCATTAATTGATTCACAAAATTTATCAACGCTCAATGAAGAAAAATTAGTTTGGTGAGAACTCGTAGGAAAGCATGTATTCATTCTGAGCTAAGTAGATTGTATTTTTCAAGTTCATAGTAATTAATTTTTGAAACTCATGAGGTTTTTAATCTGAAATTGTGACTCTGCATCTTTGAAAAAGAGGGCTTAAAATATGAAACTAGAGAGTCTAAAATTCATAATTTCATAAATGATTTTATTATTGTTTTTCTACATAATATAAATGACTGTCTTCGATATTTCAAATTTTCCTGTGGAAAGGACTTATCACATTTTCCCTAAATATTTGTTCAAAAATAGACGTATTGTTAACATATTGAATATATTTCAACTGACATGAGAAATCAAACTGAAGGTTAAATAATACATTCGTTTCTTTCTCGGAAATTAACTTTCTTCACAGGGCTGTGCAGTATCGTTTTCCCCTTTGATCAAACAGGAAAAAATAATTTGAAAATTTTTATGAGAATAAATGTTAGTGATTTCCATTGCAAAATAAACATGTTCGAACAATATTTTTCATGGACCAGGGTGCTAACTATGGATTGAATTTCTAAGGCTGAAAAGGATAATATTTTCATATAATCTAATAGTATAGGTTTTCATTTCAACCTTAACATTTCACGTAAAAAGTTAAAATAGAAAAGATTACAAGTTTATGCATAGAAAGAAGTAAATTTTTAGGAAGATTTTTGTTCTGTTCTTTTGCTGAATTTGTTCATGTTAATATATAATATTTGGTCTAGGAAATGTTAAATGAAGATAATAAATTCACAAGAAATTCAAATGTGTGGATAGGCAATCGGTATCAATCGTAAATTAATTTCCTCTTTTGTATGTTCCCAGCATGAGACTTCTACTGCCTTATCATGATCCCGCACATTCGCTTTTCTTTGCGCTATTCCTTTGCGGAACTCAAACACAATATTATAATGACATTCAGATCAAACTCGTTTATTTACTTGACGAAATAAATGCACAATCTCTAAAGTCTGTTATGGCAGGTGATCATTGAAGTGATCATACTGTGGATTTAGAGAGTTGTACATCGTGGCTGCAACTAGAAGACCTCGCTAAACCACGATGGAACTAGCGATAAGTTTCATAGTTTGGATTACATTTGCAGTGATTTCATTTCCGGCATGTTTTTTTTTTGGATTACTTTTGAACCCTTGAACGTTCTGACGTTGTTTTTCCCACATCACGTCACGTTTATTAAAAATCTTAATTTTTCTTATTTCATTAATGTACTAATGCACGTCTTACGTTTCTCTTCTTACGAGTTGCTTCCATTAAGAGTTTCAGATTAATTTATTAATTCAATGTCCTGCAGTCATCTGGCCACCTATAATCCGCTTGAGTCTAAACCGCCAACACGGTACAATGGAGAAATTTTGCTGAATGGCGAAATTTTGTTGGGGTTTGTCCGCTAGTCTGAGTGGCGTTTCGCTTGCTAGTGAAAAGAAAATTTTGTCTTAATGAGTGTTCTATAGAAAGTTACATACGATGTTTAACACGTATTTTAATAACAAAGATTGTAATTTTATTGAAATTATATCAACATCCTACTTGGTGGCTGCCAGAGCTGTCCAGATTCATTCTGCTATATGTGTGGAAATTTCTTGCTGGTACGACAGCATGGTAAAATAACTGTGTTCGTAGGAAAGGGCTACTATGCCTATTTCTGCATCAAACTGGCAGACCAAGATAATTGTGTATCCAAACAATATTCCATCTACAATTTCACCCATTCCTCATGTTCCTGATGAACCAGTTCCTCAGCATCCGGAAAATTTACAAGACTGTCCCTCTTCTGAAGCTGAATGTGTCGCAGAAATGGCCGATCTTATTTCTGACTGTGGTTTCTCTATTAAAGATATTGAAAAGGAACCTAAAATTTTCAATCAAAGTGCATTAAATAATTTTGTATAAGATCTTGTCTCTACATAGAAGTTTCCGAGGACCCGGACTAGACTTCATAAAAGGAACATGTTGGCACCGGGAACATTATACTATTGGTACAGATATAGATTGAATTTACATCCATCTTTTCTGAAGAGGGAACTTTGTTTTACTCCGCTTCATGTCAAACCTGGGCTTATGAAGCAATTCGTTCAAGCTCTAAAAAATGAAGGTGCACCATCGATTCTATGGCATCAGTAATGAAAAAACCAAAGTAGGTATCTTCACAGGTCCAGAAATCAGAAATCTTTTATCTGATGCTAATTTTGAAGATTTAGCTGCAGAACTATCAGCATGGAAATCATTCCGGGATGTGGTCAACATCTTTCTTGATAACAAAAAGGTATCAGAATACAAACAAATAGTGGATCGAATGCTTGTGTCTTTTCATGAGTTAGGCTGCAAGATGAGCATAAAAGTTAAATGTTACATTTACATCTAGGCTATTTCCCTGAGAATCTAGGGATGATGAACGAAGAGCAAGGAAATAGATTCCATCAGGATCTAATGAAATTGGAACGCAAATATCAAGGGTAATGGAACAAAAACGTACTTGCAGGTTACTGTTGGTTACTAAAGATCCAACCTCATCTCACATGCGAAAAGGCAAAGAAGTTTCTTAAACTAAGTTAAGACGTTATAAAATTGAAACTGTGGTCTTAGCATTCCGGCATTAGGCATTTGGTCCCTTTGACTATGTTTTTTCAAATCTGAATACACCATGCTTAACATATTTCTATGTTACGTTCATAAGTATGTAATGTAGTAGCGTTTAGATGAATAAAATTATAAGAAAGAAGCATTCTTTACGAATGATAATAAATTAATTGTCATCTTTCCAGTGCGCATGTCTCATATTTGTCGTATTTTCATTTTGATTTTTCCAAAAAACCTGATGTGATAGAAAAAATCTGACTTCAGTTCCGGAATCAGCATGTCAAAAATAAAAATATCACTCTGAAATATTATGCAATGACGGAAAGTTTAAATTCGCGTTTTAAAACACAATTCAGTATATTATCATACAATATTTTTATGGAAAAGTATATTTATTATTGAGAACCTGACCATATCATAAAAAACTTAATACAGAATTTTCATTGCTTGTGACTTGGATGCTACAGACATTTGTGAAATTTGAATGTTACTGCATAAGTGAAACACCTTTGTCCGTCTTTGAAACATACTAAGGTTAATTTTCTGCTGGTGTTTTCATTCACACAATTTCAAAGTCAATTCCTGCTATCGTTATAGCAGGAATTGACTTTCTTCATTATTATTCTCAATCACATTCTAATCAGCTACTTCGCGACAAGGGGAAAATGGAGTTAATGGATGGGTAATGATGATGGTGATACAATTTTAACGATAATGGGAAAATGTTGGAATGAGAGGCAAAAGAACCTACAGAAACGGTACCGCGAACCCGCATTGTACATGAAAAGTTTCACCGGGAGCGGTAGCTCAGTGCATCAACTGTCACTAGAGCGCCTCTGACCGGGGTTCGAGTCCAGACGGCAGCAGGATATTCGACACTAGCTTTTCAGCTAGATCGAATTCAGTCATTGTCTGGAGGAGAATGCTGGCTGCTCTGATCGGTAGTTTTTCGTGTTTTTTCCGATCAACACTAGGCGAATACCGGAGCAGTACCCTAATACACGGGCCACGGACCGCGCGCGATCTTTCCTTCCTCTTCTTTGTCGTATCTTCACCCCTTACACACTCGCTTCCACTAACATGCACTATACTACCACACATGCCGGGTGACCGGTCGGGAACTTAGAATTAATTATTACCGCACCGCAATTAAGCGATCATTTCCACTGACGGTCCTTCTTTCTGGAACCGATTGATTTTTCTAGCATACTCGTGCAAGTATTATGTCATGTCCCGTCTTTTTAGAAGTCACCTGATTACCGGCCAGCACCGAGGCACATTTCTTAGACTGACCTTCATTAAGTGGTCATTTCAAGTGGCTTCACTCTAACAATATACGCACTGGTGGAGATTACTGCGATGAACGTTGATTACTCTTAAAAATGGTATCCAGAGACGCTTATCTAACACTTTCTCATTATTTTTCTCTGATAACAGATTATTTTTAATAAATACGTCTTAATGAAACAACAACGCGTTCGCTTCGCCTATTTAACAACAGTGATAACTGCTGTTCTGGACTCGTTTAGGACTCGTAGCGCATGGTGAATGAGTGCGTGAATCCGATTCAAAGGTCATTCGAACACTCTATCGCGCGACGGCCCTGATGTAAAATTTATTTTCTACAAGATGTGAATCGCATCTTCAAATCTAGTTTGCTTGTTTGTATCGGCGACCGCGTAAAATGAGTGACTAAAAAATGAGCGATAAATCTACGACCGTTTTGTTATTCGTGTAAAGGAGCAAATGATCCTAAATAACTTGTGTAAATTGTATTTCGCCATTTACTCTAATTAAATATGTTAAAAAGAGCATACTTCGTTTCATAGCAATTAGTACAATTATATTTGATCAAAGCTCCCAATAACTTCATATCCATGATTAAATTGCCGCCTCAATAAATGGGTAATTTTTGCCGGAATGTTTTGTGGCCGCTTAAGTCACATTTCAGTACAGCAAAGATGTTTGTCCTTTAAATTAATTCCGTCCAATATGTTTACTTATTTCTGTCCCATTGCTACTTATATGATATCAACAATATTTACCTGGGTCCAATAAAATAAAATGAGTTACGGTCAAATAACTCACATTATAATACTTAATTTTCGATAGTCATTAACACTTTAGCTATAGGTAAGCAAAACACTGTTTCTCCTCATTATTTTTGGCACTCGTCACTTCACTATGCACAAGTTGCATATTTGAAGAATATTCGCAATCTGAACCCGAATCACTTTCATTTTAGTAATATTCAATATTCTATACACATTATATAAATTACTATTCATCCTTGGCAGTTCATCCATCTCGTTCATATCAGCTGCCTCTCTGTCCAAACATGTTAGGGAAAGTAGTGCAAAGAAGCGCCGTAAGGTAGCTGCACAAGCTTACGGTGTTACCAACGTTATTCGTTTTGCGTGTTTTAACACTTAGTAGTCGCTACAACTGCTTTAACTCTTAGCAGTCGGCCATGTTAGGTTGCTGGTTACGGACCTGTTATTTTTCAATTGTTATTCATAACAGCTAGTACGAATCAGCTGTTTTTGTGATAACAGCTATTGAAGAAAAGCTGTTAAGCCCATCTCTAACGTGGAGCGACGCTCGCAGGCAGACGCCCCCGCCCCTCGGCGCTACCACGACCTACGTAATGAAACTTTTAGTTTCGACGATATGATCAATTCCTCATTTAACCACCGTTTTTAACTTGAAAATTTAGGGAATTGATACACGACATTTAGGAAGGAGCTCCCCAACGTACTGCCAACCTGTACATGATTGAACATAAAATCAATTCCAGGAAGGTTTTCTTTATTTCCTAGTGGAACATGTCAACCATAAATAAAACGTTACGGGGTCTCAGAGAGGTCCAGAAATGTTGTACCCCCTCTTGTTTTAGACTGCGTACCACTGTGCGAATGTTACCAGTAAGGAGATACAAGCCATCATACTCTTCTTACAAAATTGGCGCACTCTTCTGCATTATTTAAAGTGCATTTCCGCAATCATATCTCCTACTGCACCTCACACTGCACCGGAGTTTTATGCATCGCTGCCCCCAACTCTCGCTCTCACTCCCACCCCCACACACGATCTCTCCCGCGGCCCGGCCCGTCCGCACTTCCCCGTCGCAGGAGTTCCTCTTTAGCTCCGCCACCGACTCTGACGTCTTACCCAGATAGCGAATCTTTAATGTGTCCTCTCCCACTCTCACTTTGTTTCTAAATATCATCCTCACTGTCTCCGTAATCGGCATAACTCCTCGTAAATCATCCACACGCCATAATCTATATATTTAAAAAAATAAGGTATTCTGCCATGGCTTCGTTTAGAGCTTCTACTGAACCGATTGTAGTATTTTTTCCCCTAAATGAAAGAATGTGATCGTTAGATGTGTTATCAGATATTGTTTGTGTTGATTCACCAACATTTACGGTGTAAATTAATTCATTAAATATTTCTTTAATAGTAAGCTTATCAATAGTCAATTTGTTTTCTTCCGAAGGTGGCTATTTCAAATTCAATATATATATGAGACGATATATGTGAGTGCACGCTGCTTCATGGTGGCACTGCTTGATGTTTTGTTTTGATTGTTGAGACTTGATTAGAATTCGTCAAGGTTTTGTTTCATGTAATAATTGCAGTGTGGCGTTGACAATTGGCATGTATTAGCTTTTGTGGTGTACTTTGCAAGAACATTCGGACTGTGGGTTTTGCTCGGTTGTACTGAAGTAGTGAAGTTGTTCACAATTGTTCACAGGTTATGTCGAATTCCGAATAGTTGCCCACGCGCCCCAGAAGACGCAAATGTACATTAAGTGAACGCAGGGAAAGAGAAAGTCAACGTAGGTGTCGTGTTAGTGAGATCATTTCGTTTTCTGTTGGTTCGTTGTCTATGAAATGTCAGTTTTGTTCCGCTTTGTACTTCCTATGTGAGAGAAATTCTGCAAACGAGTTTACTCTATTTCTTAAATGGGAAAATAAGTTTTCCTTCGAGCAATATGCCAAAAGAAATCAAAGTTGTTTATAGATGATGACACAAAAAAACTCTAGAAATAATATCCGTCAATATAATAGTGCTCTTTCTTTTGTGTCTTTTGGTGCCGATATTGCATTGCCACCTGGTCATGGGCCATACGTGTTCAAAATTTTGGGAACTCCACAACACATCACACTCCACAACATCTTCCCAACCCTGAAGATCCAAACAATGCAACATATTGTGAACATTAGTCTGGGCACAGTATTATACATTTAACTCAGATCTCACCGTCAAATTTTGACGGGCTCTCACTAGTTACATTTATTTTCAAACTTTTCTACCTGTCTTCACCATCTCCACAATTGTTTCCATCGACGGCATTCCATTCATATTGTAAGAATTTCTCGCAGACGCCAGCGATGCCTGGTTCCTTTACATCCGGCCTCCGCCGCCGCCATGACCATCCCCTTGGCCACCGCGTTGCGTGGCGTTGCTGTCGCGGGCTGCGTTCCCTCGGCGGCCCCGGCGCTCGTGAGGCCGCGGAGAGCAATCGGCCGCGCGAAGGCCAGCGGCTGCCCGGCGGCCAATCCAACTGCTCGCGCAGCCGGCGCCCCTCACCTGCAATTTCAGTCTTGCGAACTAACCTCTGTTTGCTCATCGTCTCAAATGCTGGAAGGCACCAAGTATCATCTTGCTTGAGCATTTGCCCGCGTAAACATCTTCGTCGGGATAATTTGTAGTCGATTATGTTTGCGATAATTAAAAATCCGTGTCCGCATATTTTTTGAGAGTGTAAATATGTGGAAGAGTTTGTTTATCTCAAACAGATTTTACGTCAAACAAATGATTGAAAATGACTTCCTTCATCTCAACGTATTTTTCACAGCCATCTTCAATGTTTTTTTCTTCTTCATTCGTACGTTATCCTGTGCTGTTGGTAAGGAAAACATAAAATTAAGGATTGGTGTTGTGTTTGTTCGTAAACATTCTGCACGAATACTCACAAACAGATGAAAATCTACAAAGATACGCCAGAAAAAGGATCGGGAAGGACTCGTGTAATATTTACACTCACTGAAGGTCAACATATGGTTCTCTCTGGTCAGCTCGAAAGAAGAAAAAAGTCGTACTGGCGATTAAGAAAAATGTTCGTCACAACCAGTTTCAGACTGCTCCAACGTCAGCATTTATAAACTTACAGAAGTTACTTTGACGGCTTTAGGGGTCGTAATGAAATGTGTCGTAGAACAAGCGTCATTCATCGAGAAGAAACCACACGTAGCACATGTAGCGTGGATTCGTTACGACATTGCTCTTGCTTTTAGGAATACTTACATTTTTACCTGACTTTTGTGGAGTAGTCGACAAGTAAGTCGTTCTTTGTTCCTTAGCAAACTGAAAGATGAAACGTTCTCCTTCCCCTCTCTTTATAAATTTCGCATTAAACCAACATATTTCATGAACTGAGTGAATATCCAATATACTAGCGCAACCCGGCAGTCCTTGTCTGCTCTCCCTATTCGTCTCATTGTCTCTGTCTGTCCCCGTTTTTCTGATTTTGTCTTTCTCCCTCTGTCTCTGCCTCTCATTCTCCTTGACTCTCTGTGTCCTTCTCTGTGCCTCTCTAACTCTCTCTCATTCTCTCTCTCTCTCTGTGTCTCTCGCTCTCCGTCGTTCTCTCTCTCTCTCTCTCTCTCTGTCGTCTCTCTCTCTCTTTCCGTCTCTCTCTCATCTCCCTCTCTCTGCGTGTCTCTCTCTCCCTCCCATGAAACCTATGTGGAGCTCAGTTGGAGTGGAAACTGAATTAAAATGAAGTGCCATCTTATGCTGCAACGTCATCTAGTGGTGTTCCACAAAATAAAAAAAACATAAAAACAATCTCCATAAAAATGCTGTGCCAACTTTGATGGAGATCGGTCGCCGGATGTTGGAGTTCATTTATTCACCAACATCCATACCGACATCCGATAATCATCCTACGTATGATTTACGCTTTTTGAGTTTTGATTTGAATGTAATTCCAAAAAGAAACAAAAATTCCGTATTCAAAAAAGGTTATTATCCTAGACTCATATGTCTGACTATATTTTAAAAAAAGATATTTAAGTTACTACAAATAAAGATTTATAGTGAGGAATTGCAAACTTTACGAGAATATCTTGGACCACATGTTTGTAATGTGATGTGTCTTATATTTGTAAAATACATGTTAATATGCTTTTATGCTTATTAATGGTTGGAAATCTCTTTGTTGCAGGTGAGTTCCAACTAAGTACTCTACAATATTGTTATCCATTTTTAAATTGAAGATATTAATAAGAATGGTGAGTTTAAAATCTTATTTAAAAACAACAAATGTTGCAACATATTATTAAGCTCGTCTTTTCGAAACATATACAGCGAAATTACGAGTATACGGAAATTAATTTTTAAGTTCGTTCTGACTTTAATTGCTTATAAGGCTGAATTGCAGCAGACTTTCTCGTCTCACGGCAAAAATATGCCAACTATTAAAACCTTATAAAGGAAATTAATAACATGAAAAAAGCAACGCCTATGAATGAAACATTTATTGCTATTACTTGAAAGCACTATCACATGCGTATATACACTTAATCAATTAAATTATATCATATTTTTAATAAATTGTTCATCAAATAAACTGAGTAATGTACAGGTTATGAAATATTGTCTCTGTCTCTCTCTCTCTCTTTTGTCTCTTTCTCTCTCTCTTTCTCTCTCTTTCTCTCTCTCTTTCTCTCTCTCTTTCTCTCTCTCTTTCTCTCTTCTTTCTCTCTCTTTCTCTCTCCCTTTTCTCTCTCCTTTCTCTCTCTCTTTCTCTCTCTCTTTCCTCTCTTCTCCCTTTCTCTCTTCCTCTTTCTCTCTCTCTTTCTCTTTCTCTCTCTTTCTCTCTCTTTCCTCTTTCTCTCTTTCTCTTTCTCCCCTTTCTCTCTCTTTCTCTCTCAATTACTTGCAAGAAGTGCTTCTACGTATATGATATCAACCATAATTTTAGATCTGAAATAGATACTACAAATAGAACCTCTAAATAAAATGTATGTACAGGACCTTCAAATTATTTGAAAAAATATGCTGGGATTAGAACAGGTAGAATTTCATGTATTGTTCGTTGTTAGTGATAATAACAGTATTATAGACCAGTATCTCTCACATCAGTAGTATGCAAAATAATCGAGCATTTAATAGCCGGGTACATTCACCGCGAATGGGAAAAAAAGCGAACTGGATTTTTCACGGACAGCATGGGTTTAGAAGTAAATATTCGTGCGAAAGCCAAATCGTTTCTCTTTCTCAAGATCTAGCTGACGAAGTTAACGCGGCTGGGAGGGTGGATGCAATCGTAATCGACTTTGGGAAAGCATTCGACGTAGTACCGCCCGAGTTTTGAAGTGGGTAAGCGAATTTCTTAGAGACAAGAAACAAAAAGTTCGAATTGGAACTCGACTACGGTATTGTTACTTCAGGGGTTCCACAGGGAAGTGCTTTAGGGTCATTACTTTTCTTAGCGTACGTAAATGATCTCCATATTAAGATACAATCAAAGGTGCTTTATTTGCAGACGATTGTGTTATATACCGAAAAATCAAAAGTAGCGCTGACGAACAAATATTACTGTAGGATTTAGAACATTTACGTAATTGGGCTGAAAAAAATGACATGGAATTAACGGATCGAAAAGCAAAACAATAACGTTCGAGTGGGGACGAAATTATCAGGAACCAGACTATCGTTTAGGTGAGGTCGTCATCCCAAGAGTCTCATCATGAAGTACTTAGGCATTCGTATAGATAGTAAATCAGGGTAGGAGAAGCATTTAAATCAGGTAGTAAGAAACACGTGGAAGTCCTTGCATTTTGTAATGCGAATTCCAAAGAAAAGGTCTGCAAACGCAAACGAATTAGCATATTTTTCGCTGGTTCGCCCTCTCATGGAATACGGAGTGGCATGTTAGGATCCATACAGAAAGTCGCACCGGAAAAATCTAGATAGAAACAGAGGAAGCGAATAAGTTTACCTATAGAACTAACGCATTAAAAAGGCATGGGAACCTCGAGAAGAACAAGGGCGAGGCTTTGTTCTCTTTATAAATCGTACGTAGGTCAACCAGCTTGGAAGGAAATTCAGGTTGGACTAGAAAAACCAAATTATTTCGGCCGAAGCGTTCACACTCACAAAATTCGAACAAGGAAACAAAATTCAGATCTTGGGAAATTTTCCTTTTGTAACAGAACAATTAAAGATTGGAACAGTTTACCCGCAGCAATTTTCAAAGCTTTTCCTCTAAGTATCCGAAGCTTTAGAAATAAGTTAGAACAATATGAGAGTAATAGACATTAAATGAGTAAGTGCTGTGAAGTGCGGTGAAGCGCGGTGAAGTGCTGGTCAGTGTAATTCAAAGCAAAAACAATGTAGTGCAGTGCAGTGCAGTTAAGTGTAGTGAACGCAATGAATGAATTTTAAAAAAAAATTAGCCAATATTTATGTAGCTTGTATTAAATTTTAGCATCACCGACATATGATTATTGAATATCATGACAGAGTTGAAATATTTATTATAATACTTAATATTAGTGATAGTATGATTATTGCATATTCGGCTTGCACTATACTCCTCTATTATTATTATTATTATTATTATTAATATTGTTATTATTATTGTAATTATTGTTATTTAACTGCCACCGGGTCATACCCAATTGCAGTTCAAATAAATGTATATATGTATTAATAGAAAGTGTATGCTTTTTTGTCTGCAAACAGCTTAAAATCATGTACATTCTTCTAGCTGAAGAAATTAGACCTCTTTTTTCTTTGATAGTGCAATTAATTATATATTTTCGTCTGGTAACCATAATTTTACTTCACATTTCAGTTTCTATGGCCTACTTAGGCGGCGATCTTGAATGACTGCTAAGGCCTTCTATACTAGGTGGTGTTGAACAAACTCAACATCATAAATCCGAAACGAAGTAAGCAAAGTGTTCGTGTGATTGAATATTATAACACTGGTGTGTGTATGTACATCATCGACATTTCTAATTAGATAAGGAACCATACATAAATTATGTGAGGTCTTTAGGGGGAGAGGGGGTCACGCGAATTTCACCTAATCTGTCGTGGTGGGGTCTTGGCGAATATCACGTAATTTTTTTCACAAAAACAGTGCTAAATTGCGAGAAAACTGAGACAATTTAAGTAAAACACGTTTATATACTAAAATATGGCAAATCTTGCACAGTAATTTTCATTGCGATTATGTGAATGACAGTAAACTGAGAAAAATAATCTATCAAAAATTACCAAACATTTTATCATTATAGAGATAAATCTCTACCTGTATTTTTACCGAAATTTTAAAGGAAAATTACCAAAGTTTTTAGAAGTGCAATAATATAAATTGCAATTCAATCACTCTATTTTCTAAATACTTGTCATATCTAGTCTTAAATACATATAATTAAGCAAATTATGTTTTTATTAAATAAGTCCCAACGCAATCAGTCACAAATTAAGGTTTTTGCATTTAAAAAATGCATTTTATAAAATTTCAGGTGTTTCGGAGGGGGGAGGGGGTCGAGCCAAATCTCACGACATCTTACCAAGGGGGTGAGGGAGTCCAAATCGCCTCACTGGGCCTCGGTGGGCAGTGGAAGCCCACCCACGAGCGGAGGATGGGAGAACTGGAAGAGAAGAAGGGCTAGTCATAAAAAGATTTAAAATGGCCTGTTTTTTAATTATGGAGTATACAATCAAGATAGGAAATCAGAATTAGAAAGTTCTAAAATTTAAATTCCAAAAGTTTATATTTTTTAATCTTAATTGACTAAGTGAAGAAATTTTTAAGGTTGTAATTAAGGACAGTCGGGGGGGGGGGCAATCTCACCTTCAATGCCTTATATATTTTTATTGGCTAGCCCTCCCCCCCCCCGAACTTGAATTTTCGTGGGAGAGAGCGCGTGGTGTAGTTGTTAGGAAGCGCGCGACTACCGCAACCCCACGGCCGGGCGACGCCCGCCTCGCCGCGCGGAAAAGCTACCATCAGTTTCATTCGCCGTTAGCGCCACGCCCCAACGAAAGGATCTCCTATGTTATTAGGCGGGGGAAAGCGGGAAGGTGTTTGAATAGTGCAAGAGGCATTGAAAGGTGTCAAGACTGCATTGCGTTTCTTAGAGTGAACAATGAAGAATCAAATATGAAGAGAGTACCAACTCTGGTGTATGATATAGGGAAATTACTAATGAAAAATGTACAAAGAAAACAGTTGAATATAATTGATTTCAAGGTCATGTAAAGACATTGAAATTTTCAGTTCGCGCTGTCAATGTATTTTGCTGTATCTCTGTGTTATTAAAATCAATCATTGTGGAGAAATTCTATTTAATTTTGACATCAGCGGATATAGTGAACCAAAAATGGTAGTCCCCAGAAGTTCAAAATTACTGGAGTCGACTGTAGTACGAGAAAGTCTCTGCCGTTCTGTGGCACCAGTAGGTTTTAATTGTGTAAGTATATCGCATTGTGATAATTCCTGGTCAAGGCAATACTTTACATATATGAAAATAAGTACAGTGAAAATGTAAAGTAATGAAATAAAGTCTAGTGCACAAGAGTAGCAGCTTCATTGTTCATTGCTATTTTTAGGGGTGAATAGAAGTCATAAAAATACATTGTTGTTGCCCTTTGCACAGGGAGAGAGATTTTTTCATTGAACCAATTTACTTTTTCTCTTATATTAGCTTATACTTGTCTCTTGGAAATAACAAGCATCATTTTCCGATGAAAACAAAAATTAGAGAGGGAATGACCTGAAGACTCTCTGGGGTCCTTCTTGATCCAGGTTCATAACATGTGTGAGTAGGTGAAGGAAAGGGAGAGAAAGAATATTTGTGAGTGAATAAATAAACGATTGAGTGTATGAATGAATGATTAGGTTATTAAGTGAAGAGTGAATTTCAGTGACGCATGAGTGCGTTTCAGGGAGTGAGTAATTTAATGAGATGCGAGTGAGTTTCTTTTTAAAAGTGGGTGAGGGTCATTGACGTGAGAGTTTCTGTGAGATATAAGAGGTGAGTGATAGTGCTTAACCATTTTCAAGCAAATAGCAAATCATCGAACCAGCAATAACAGAATCACCTATTTCAGCTGATCTCCTGATCTGCTGATGCACACAACCGATTGACCATGCGTGAACCCTACAAGCCCGGTCAAAGAAATGTTGATGTCTTTACTCGCGCACAAGCGTCCCGTGTGATACAAGGGCATTGTGAGGGGGCGGCGCCGGTGGTGGGCGTGCGTGCGGGCGGAGGCGCGTGCCGGCGCGTAGCAGCCGCTCGTGAACGGAGCGCGAGTGTTGTCTCCTCGCCTTCATCGGAGGCCAGGCCCTCGCTCTCGCTCTCGCTCTCGCGAACAGTGCTTCACGGCGTAAAATAGAGGATAGCACCAATGTATGTACCCCCTCTCTCTCTCTCTCTCTCCCTCACTCATATAAATTTATTTACATTACTAATTTACAATGCTAAATAACATTACTAATTTCTGCGCTGAAATTGTAACAAAATTGTGCAGCCTCGGGTCATGTTAGGGATGTCTGTGGTTTCATTCGATACCTGGGAATTGGGGAACATGCAAAAATAAAGGAACTGTGGTGCACGGCAAACGTTTAAATTCGCCGCGCACGTGCCACGAGTCTCTGCCAGCGGCGGCACCCGCAAGCGCCGAGAGACGTCGGTTGAGCTCAAGAGCTGGAGAGGCAGGGCGGCGGACCAGTCTCGTCTTGGAGGCGGAGAGGAGAACCTCGAGGCGTGGGCGGCCGCGTTCGGTCCAAGCTCCCCACTCACACCCACCACCACTGTTGGTCAGTGTATGGCTCACAATAAAACTTGGTTGTAAGTGCAAAATTTTACTCTGTCACCTGGCATACCCAAATATAACAGAAACAATTTTGATTCTGAATGCAAAATGCAAATATTTAGTAGTGTTATTCTGTCTATTATCATACTGTTTGTACCAACAGAATACTCATAGTCGTTGGATCGCGCTTGCAACACAACTGACGTCATGCCACAGCAAGGCTACAAGGAAAGGGCCGACTGCATTTAATATTCGTTATTTACATTTGTGCATTTGCGTAATGAAAGAACTTTTTTATATTCTTGGTATGTAAAAAACTGGGATATATTGTATGTAGTACTATGTGTGTAGTGTATTTCTATGGTAATACAATAAAATGTGAGGGGCCCAATGGGCAGAACGGTAACATTTTCGGTGAACACTTAAGGCAAAAGAAATTTATATCATGAATTTGGACTTTCAAAATGGTAATAATAAAATGGAATTTAGACTTCAAATGGTCATATAAGAGAACTTTATAATATTTTATCCAGTCATCTTTCTTACATTTAGTTCTGCTTGTCCTTTCCTCTGATTTTAGATGTTTCATGATCTTAAGCAGATTCTGCCTACCATGGACATCATTTTCACTAATGATGCTTTTTCACTAATTGCTTGCATGGTTCCTTTTTCATGTGTAGTTTTCTTTCCTCTCTTGTGTTATTTTCTGAAGTAAATGTTGATAGGCATTTTTTCACTGTTTCTTATTTAAAATACGAATATTTAAAATGCGAATAAAATATCAATTAAACGTTGTACAAAGAAATTATCTTCATAAAAAGTAAAATGTTTTGGGTGCTGATTTGTTTCTAACTTGATATTATTTATAACAACGATGTTTGTCAATTACCCTATGGCCGTGGTTTCTCCGATCAAGAGAAGACGAATGCCGGACCAGTACCCTAACAAACGGGCCACGGGCCGCGCGCGATCTTTTCTTCCTCTTACCTATCCCATCATATTCCCTTACACACACTGACACGCACTACACTACCACATATTCCGGACTTGTCCCGGCTGGGGCGGTGCCCGGCTGGTGGGAGAGTCCTTGTTAGGTGGTAGCTCGGCGCCGGATCTCGCCATCCAGCGGGGGAAAGATCACCACCATCTCCTGAGAAAAACATGCACTACACGTACGGGAATAATGACTAAAGCAGTTGACACGCCCGAAAACACGAAAAAATCAATCAAATACCCTAGCTGAACTCCCAAATCTTACGAAATAATTATCAGCATGAAATAAACTTATAATTCAATACTGTCCCCTGGGATGGCTAATGGGCAGCGTACTAACTTCCCGTTCTGTGGTTCCCGGCTTCGATTCCCGGTCGAGGCAAAAATATTTTGTAGCTTTCGTTTAAAATCGTCCCAATTTCTGTAGCTGTGTGACGAAGAAAATCTCAAGCAGGCGGATCTTTCTAGTTACGATGAAGAGAAAACGTCGTGTTCGCCTCATGTCGCTCTTACCTCCAAGCATGGGAATTTAACTAGGCCCAGGCAAGGGGAACACAGGCTGGCGAAGTCGGACTACCGACCTAAAATGCCAAATGCATATATAATTCAATAACGTTAAAAAAGCATGGTCATATTTGTATATTTGAATGAAGTTCCATTAAAATAAAAAATATAATGAAATAATTAAAAACATCTAAACATTAACATTTCCAAATATTGCAAATGAAATTTTACTGGTCCAATTTTGATTTTAATTAAAAGGTGTGCCAATCCTAGCTAATATATTTCCCTGGTTGATATGTATTTTGATCAATGTATTTGATTACAATTTATTTTTTATTTTGTATGAACGTATCTAAGGATTCAACATAATTTATTTTTCAAATGAATACAAAATCAGATTGTTTTTTTTTCTGAATATTACATGAGTTTTGGGGTTTCGAGTACTAAGTTACTAGGACGCTTTTAACTTTCGTCCAGCTTTCGTGACATCGGCCTCCCTGTGTTCGAAGGGCTTGTTTTCTTCTCAAAGACGCGCACCTGTTGCGGTACAGCGGCGGCACATCTACAACGAGCTTCACCATTTTGAGTTGAGGGCCTCCCCGGAGATGGACTCTTTCATAGTCGGGAGTCTCACTCATCTTAATTATTCCTCCTCAGATACTTTAACAATGAAATTCCGTTGCAGATGGTAGTGTCTGTTACACCTGCCCTTCTCTTAATTCACAAAGAGCCGTTCATGCTTTGTTCACATTTTTAATGTTAAATAATACGGATTTATGAATCACTGTGGAAAATTCCTCTGGATCCTCCTTTTGATTGTAAGAACAAGGAAACCATACTGGTTGTTATGTTCTTAATGCACATACTTTGCAGAAAGGAGCGCATTAAGCACATTTAATCAATGTTGAAAGCGGGGTGCACTATCAGCGGGACCAGCGAAATGTGTTTCCTTAAGATATCGCCAATACACGTGAATTAATCATCACAAAAAATCTTGACATTTTCCCTGTACTTCTAAATTACATGCTTTTTTCTTTGAACGTTTCTTGGTTAATTAATATAATAACACAATTGTATTATCTCTATATCTGTGATGAAAGTGAAGAGGGGAAAAAGGAGAAATTCCCCCAATCCAACGAACTTCCAAACATTCGAATTTCGAGATTCAAAGATTTCTTTGTTTTTTCTTCTCTTTACTTGTTTTATTCGTCTATAATACAAATGACAACGACCTATAACGGTCGTTTAAAATAACCATTTGACATTATAAGTTGTTTTTTTAAGGAGACTTCATTTCATATGCAGTCATAAGACAATATATAAAAGTCATTAGACACAAATCCACTTCGTTCGAAGAGAATTACGACACTTGAAGTTTTACTTCCAATTTTTATCTCCCATCCGACACCAAGGGCTTCTCAGTGCACTTCTGCATGTCATAAAACAATAAGGAGTAGTATCTCGGAACTCGTCCCGCTCCTCACAATGGAGCTCACGACGCCGCTGCGAGTGGAAAGTTCACAGAGAGGCATGCGGTTGCCCCGCCGCGCCGCGCCGCGCCGCCACCTTCACGCGCGTCCTCCTTCAGCGATCTCTTTTATCGTCGCCGCTCCCCATCAACGGCCTTTTAGGCCAGATCTTCAGACACAGCTTCTGAAAGCCGGATCAGGCGGGCCGAGTGTTGGTTGACACGCCGTGGGATGGTGCGAGAGAGAGAGTGATGGGATGTGGCTCGTGTGAGATGTGAGGCGTTACGCTGCGCTTATGTTGGAGCAGCGATAAACGATGAGAGCGACGAGAGAGTAGGTGTTGCGAAATCGCAGCGCTGCTGTGTTCATGTCGGAGCAGTGCGAAGCAGCGCCACTCCGAATCCACCAGAGACATCTACAGGACATTCGGCCAAACTAACTTGTCAATTCAATACCAAACTTATGTAAATCACCCGCCATATTTACTTAAATTGGCTTAGGAACTTAAGGTTACCGTTTAAGTTGAAGCACAGTGGGAGTCAACCCCAACATCATTCCCATATGCCATATTACACCTTAAGTATTTTTCTTGGCTGGATATTGGCATGCTTGATGAGTGAGATGTGTCAATTTCCCTCGACTCTGCAACATGCAGCAAACAGCTGTGTGGAGCCCGCGAGAGAGTTGGTCCTAGAGCGTACGTATTTCGAAGTTTTTATACTGCGAGCGAATTCAATAGTGATTTGTTTTGGAAATGTATTGTTATTTTATATTTTTCTTGACATTTTCATCGATTGAGCTATTGCGACGATTTGGGTCCCTTTTGTCTCAAAATTGACTCCTAACAATAACACAAGTGATCAATTTCTCAGCATTCATGTTATCCGACATGCACAACACTTGAAGTGTGCCCGCTGTGAAGAGTGCGGAACAGCGCGATACTAGTTGTCAACATGAACACTTCCATCTGTTTCCATGTGGACATTCTCGTTGCTTCGCACTTATCGCTGCTCTTATCGTTTGTCGCTGCTCCAACCTAAACGCACCCTTAGACTGTGCCATTTGATCCGTGCTCGTGTGGGGTGGAGAGAGGAGATGCCCCGTGCAGAGAGATTATGCCATGTAAAGAGTGGTTAAGCCATCTGCAGAGAGATTATGCCACGGAGGTGAGGTGGTGCCTCTGCGAGGTGCTGCCTGTGCATGTATGTAGATGACAGTCCGAAGCGATGCGAGGTGATGTGAAGTGATGGAAGATAGTATGAGGTATCATGAAGCTCTGCAAGGCAGTGCTTCATGATACCTCATACTATGAATGCAGAGGAAAAGGTTGCAGTATTAGTGCCATAGCATGACTTAAGAGTTTCTGGTAACCCGAAAATTTTACATTAATTTTTTAAAAATCCTAAATTTCTCTGATTTTTAAAAACTATTTCTAACTATTTGATCAATTAATATTGGGTATTTTTATACAGATAAGCCAAAAAAGTTATTTGATTATAGTTCATGACATTGCAAATTATAAATGTACCCAATATTATCACCACACTCTCTGTGAAATTATTTTCAAAACCATTCGATACATTTAATTCAATTCACATAACCTATTAGAATTGGTATAATTTATAAAATTGAAAGTACTGTAGACAATTCATTGATAACAATTTAACATTAAAGCAATAAATCTAAAAAGTATTTGGCACACGAGCATATACTCCTCTGCATTTAAATAGCAAAAACCCTAACCTAAATTTCTGAAAAAATATAGTTTCCAAATGCATTAAAATTTCATTAATAATACTCAAATAAAGTTAAACTGTTCATAAATTGATCACATCTCTTACAAACACCGAAAAAAATGTTTTTCGTAAACATTTCATAAACACGTCGGATGTAACGACGCACGGCACTTCTGAGTCACAGTGCAGCTAGCACGAGTACACTGCATATTGAGTTGTCCATCCTTGTGAAGAATCACATAGTCATTGTAGCGATACGGATGGGACAAAATTAATCTGTGTAATACATGAAGAAAATAACACATGAACAAGATAAAATAAATTGAAAGTAAAATACTTTCACTTTCTATATTTTCGACAGGCAACCTCGTCCCTAACAAATTACAGTCACATTTTGTGTAAAGAAGCACACACGAAAACCAATATAACACATTATTAACGTACGCATAGCCAGTGTCTGGATGATTACAATTCCTAACTCATCTTAGGCTAACAAATGTTTTCTGAACAGCGATAGTATGCACAGTGTTTCCCTTCTCGTGTGTCTCAGTCGCCCTTTAACGGTCGTCCAGTGCACTGAGGGACGGCATAGCTTTCAGCAATCTACCGCTCCTTGCGCCTCTGCGCATGCCCCAACGTGAAATGGAACTGGTGGTGGGGCACGCTAATCCGCCGGATTTAGCGGGCGACTTCCTTCGCAAGCTAATCGATCACTCGGTCATACCACATCAGATCGGGTACCCTACTCCAGCGGCAGAGGGTGCTGCGTACTGTACATTCCCAAGATGCAATACGAAGTTGATAGCTTTAATCTCTCTTTATAATTATTTATATATGTACGGTTAGTCTACGTACATATACGTACACAGTACGGTCTTTTATATTATTTCAGAAGTATACATACCTTTTGCGGATCTCACAAGCAACCAAAATTTATAAATGAAGTCTCTAAAGAGAATTTCACGCAGACGTGACAAATTGCACTTCGACTTAAAAAATATGAAGAATTTGTTTAAAAAACGCATCTAACTGCCTTTTTGAATCTGTATTGTTAAATAACTCCTAAAAGAAGAGTTTTAGGGTGTTCTTGAACATTAAATTTTTGCTGGTTAGACGTTTCTCGATTCCATCGCACTTGTTCAGAGCTTGTAGTGCCTGTAAGTCTATGTGAAATTAAACTATTTGATATTCAACGCGAATAGATTACTCGGGGATGTATTGTATTCTTATCAATTATAAGGAGACAAATAGATATAGTGACGGAGGATAAGTATGTCTTTGAGAAAAAAGATATACAAATAGATATACGAAGAAGACAGTGAAGTTTAACATGCGAGAGTTCTAAGCTAGCATTCATCTACAGCAGGTTTGTCCAACTGGCGGCCCGCAGGCCGGATGCCGCCCTCGGTGCCATTGATTGCGGCCAGCGAAAGGTTATCAGTCATTTGAATGTCCGTTGCATCCGCGTCGCGCGAAAACATTGAGCCTCTAGCGCACGTGGCCCTATCGGGGTCAACAAAACCTCAATGTGAAAATAGATTAACTTTAGGTTTAAGGATTTTTTCGAGTAAATTCATAAATGCAAAATCATTCCAATGTATTTCACTGCTTTGTGCATGGTACGACCACATATCATGCGTGCCCCCCCCCTGTGTCAGAGCAGCGGGGCAAACTGCCAAGATCAACATTAAGGGATTACGTGTGGTTCGCCCGAGTAATGAAAATATGGTCCGCAACTATATTAAAGGTTTTCGTTGTGGCCCCTGAGGCCTTGCAAGTGGCAAAGCCCTGCTCTAGACAAGGGCGTTGAGTTGCAGCGCGATAATCTCTGAATTACTGAACCAATAACGATGAAACTTTTGTGCTAGCTTCTTTAGTTTTTAAATGATCCAAAAGTATGGAAATTAGTATAAACTATTTTAAAATGCTGGCAGACTTTGAAAATGTTATAATTATCTAAAAGAAAATGATAGTACATATTTTATTAAAATGTGAACCAATTCTTTAATAAATCAAAACTATGTTATATACTTATGTGTATTATAGATCTTTTTCTTCTTTCCAAACAATTGGATTTTAAATTCTCCAAGCAACGCCGGGTATTCTGCTAGTTTAATAATATAATAATTAAATTCAGATCACTGTTGGGCAACTCTAGTCGAACAAATGTAAATTGAGAGGATGTGGTTCTGTGAAAATTTAGTGCACTCTGTCGTCACAGCTCGGATCTTGTTTCATTTCGATCTAAAGGTTTGTGCAAAATTTATTTCACTCATCGCTTTCGATATTGGTGTCTATTGCCATACCGTAACGCCATGCTTAAACTCCTTGATTATACTCACCCGAATTGATTGTCACTGCAGTGCCTTCTAGGTTCGAGTCCGACGGTGGCAAGATTTTCGGCACTAGCTAGATAGCTTGATCGAGTGCAGTCACTGCCTAGAGAAGACATCTAGCGGTCGGTTTCTTTGTTCGTTAGTGTTTGGTAGTTTCTCTAACACCAGGCGAATGCCAGAGAAGCCCGCTGACAAACGGGCCATGGGCTGCGCGCGATCTCTCCTTCCTCCTTGTCCTATCCTCACCCCTTTCTTACACACACACTTACATGCAGTATACTACCACGCACACCGGGAGACAGGTCGGGCTTAGAGCTTGTTCGGGCTAGGCACAGTGGTTGATTTCAGAATCTAGCGGTATTTAAATCGAAAATGCATATGCTCAAAACGAATGAAAGTCCACGTGAATGGGTTCCTTGTAGTCTTGCCTAAACTGTAATAACCACCATAAGTGCAACATTAATTTCTCAGAAGAATGGGGCCTGTTCGGTGAGCGCTTCCGAGCCCGCGCGCAGGCGTGCCTCTGTCGTGCTTTGACGCGCTTGGTGTTACTGCGTACTGACGTGGCGTTATTAAGAAACTTTGAATGTTGAATATGAGCGAGAATCTGGAAGGTATGTTCTTTAAAACGCACTAATTTTACTAGAAAATTTTACATTTTTGATAGTATTTTTATGCAAAAGTTTCACCATGTTTTTGAAACTGGTTTCTTAAGTAATCAGAAATTTAAACAGAGATATTTTGAGTTGCCAGCAATTGCCAAGAATGTTCTTTGCATGAAAGTATTCCCTGAACCTTGTGCATTAAAATGGTGAAAAACATTTCTGCCCGAATTTGCCCCACTTCGAAAAAATCGATTTTTTCAGATGCTTGTACAGCCACTGACGGAGCTTTTCGAACTCATGCGTCAGGTGAACTCTCTCGTGCAACAGATTTACGGAATAGGAAATGCTAATGGAGTATGTTTCCCATAAAGTTCTTGAAGTATTCCAGATGTAGTATTAAGTGAAAAGATACGGAGATTCACCTGCCAAATTACTGAAAAATGGAAGGTTTGCAATAGAATGGTAGACAGGTTTGCGGCAAAGAACTCAGCGTGGTGGACGAAGCAATAGTGTGTGTCAAAGAAGAAGGGCAGGAAACGACAAAAGGTAGGCCTGAAAAAGAATTTGCATCGTGTTCGAAGAGAACCAAAAGGTGAAAAGTACAACCACTCGTTGTGGAACATTGTGCAGAAGAATTAGCCGTGGCAGCTCAAGTTAGTTTTATGTCACAAGGCAGTAAGGATGGAGTGGAAGTGATCGAAGGAGCTGTAGATAGTACTCCTGGAAGTGGCACCACGAATGATGGGAACACTGCTCGGCGACTTTTCCAAAATCCGGAGCAGTCTTCTAACATCACCAGGATTGATCAAAGCCTCATTCGCCGCTTCTCCGTTGTTTTCATGCATTGAGGAGTGGGTATGATGTGAATTCAGAGGCTTTCAGAAAATACTCAACTGAAACAGCAGAATTGTTCATCAGCTTATAAGGATGGTATTTCATGCCTGAAACAGTGCATAAAATATTAATTCATGGCGCTGATGTCATTAATGAAATGATTGTCCCAATTGGACAACTGTGTGAAGACGCGCAGGAAGCCCGGCACAAAGAAATACTCGAAAATCATCAAGGATACGTGGCAATGAAGATCTGCTTCATTTCCTATTGATTTCTTCCGACCCAGTTATTACAAGTATCCGGCCACTACCAACTAAGACAACTGAACAGCTACCGAAGGAAGTTCTGGAGTTGTTACATGTTCCTGGAGCTGGTGTTCCACGTGAAGGCGGAAGAGCAGATTCAGAGAGCGACTAATGCCAACTATTGTAAGTTCTTAATTTTTTTATAATTATTTTAATTGCTCAATTAAGTATGAGTACTAATCACTATATTACATTTTAAGTTAGTGTCTCATGAACGTTTAGTAGGCAATTACATGCACAACTTTTAAGTAGTTTCACATTGATAATTTGGTAAACCTTATCAAGCCTCTAAAAATGTATTTATTATTATACTATTTCACTACATTGTAATATAATAGAAAACAGCACAAGGAATAATTCTGACCATTTTCAACACCGTCGGCTTTACCGTTCACTTGGAAATATTTTAATACCGCTAAATCAAGGAAATCAACCACTGTGGGCGGTGCCCCGCTGGTGGGAGATACCTGGTTGGGGAAAATCCCCGCAAGCCGACATTGATCGGCGCAACCAGCGGGGGAAAGATCACCGCCACCTCCCGGGCGAAAACCTGCACTACACTTGCAACTAATGACTGCAGTTGACGCGCCAGCAATAATTAGTCATTCTACTGATTGTTGGCACGCATTCGTGGAAACGAGGAGGTGGAGCGACTGAGGGCGGTGCGCGGAGGTACTGAAGGGAGAAGGCAAGTGCGAAGCAGCACGTTGTGCTCTCTAAACGTTCTTTGGTCGCTGTTCCTTTCAGTCAGCCGCGGAGCAAGGACGCACGTATGTGAGAGGGTACATGGATGGGCAGCTTCACTTCTCTGCGCTTGCGCAAGCGTGTCAGAGGATTTCAACACGTGTGTGGAGAGGTTTTATTGGATTCAAGATTGTCGGATGGCTCGATGGAGTCCTTGCCATCCAACGAAGCACTTGAACAAAGAAGGAGGAGAAGCATTATAATCAATTTAATATTAGGACTGATCTCAGGTATGCTCAGAGTGCTATCAAATTGACTGCAGGGGTTTCGAGGTCAATGCGATCACAAAGCACTGATGTGTGATCTCATTCCCACATTCATGAGAATTGGGGGATTAATACTATTACTGATTACGTGTTTGCGTTTCAAAATTTTGGAAGACAAAGGGGGCAATAGCACCAACTTAAATTGCGAGATTCCTTTAGTGTTTTTTCACTCACAAGTGAAAATGAATCAAAACAAATACATTGTTTAATAACAACATTCTTGTCATTGTAACCAGTTTCATCCCCAAACCACTGGCGAATTACCTAAGCAAGCAAATACAAAGAAAAATTATATTTGGGGTAATATTTACAATAATTTGAGAAAATGTTGTAAAACGAAATATTAAGAAAAATTTTAAATTGACGCGATGGTATAATTTTCGTTTTTGTGCAATTTATACTTTTTATTCTGTGAGTGATTAAAAAACGCCTGTATGTTTCAACATTATTTCGATTTTTGGGCCCCAAATATCTTAGTCGAAATCAAGTTTTTGGAATATCAGAGAGAATTGAACTCTTTCCCATTGTGGAGAATTTTGGCTAAAAATGTTTTATAGTTTTTGAGAAAATTTGGTTCGAACTTTTCAGAAATATCACTTTTAGTTCCCTTATAGTCAACAATTATGGACAACTTCTGAACATTTCAAAAACCATCATTAGAAATAGTTTGAAACTTATGTATTAAGAAACGCATTGAATAATTAAATACATCTACAATGTAAATTGTAACCACGGGAGAGACATTAAAAAATATTTTTGTAATTAAAAAACAACAACAAAGAATGACAATATGGCGTTTGGCATCATATTTACATTACGTTCATATCATCACATTTAGCGCTATCCCTGCCAAAAGTTTAAAATACAGAATTTGAAGCCGTTTTCGAGAAAATCTTGTTTACAACAACGGTATGGAAACCAGCAACTGGCCGGTTAATAGTAAAAACATGAACGGAAATAAAAACAGGAGCAAAGTAAAAGATGCAACAGAGCATGCTGCTGTGCAAAAATGGAAATCGGGCGGCCATTTCATCAGACAGCAAGTTCATCGGTGGTCATATACCACTACGGTATGGGAACCAGCAACTGGCTGGCGGCATCCTGGTAGGCAACGCAAAAGATGGGACAATAGCTTCAAGGAGGCAGCTGGCAACGAATGGACAAGGCTAGTCACATGCGGGTTATTGTGGAGGTCACATTCACTAGATGATCCCAAATACTACTAAGAAAAAAAATAAAGCAGTGTTCGTTACTAAGTAGTTATATCATGAAAAGTTTCATAACGACACAAAACTCCAGTAATTTCTGTTTTGTTTGTATTTATAATTCAACCAACAACTTTCTAATTTTAGTAATTCAAGTATTTCAAAAATTTCTTATTTAAGCAATCTGGTAATGAGTAAAATCAGTAATATTTTTTTATTTTTACTTTTTTATATTTTGTTGTTTCTTGTAATTTAAGTAATTATTAAGTATGAAACAATAAGTATGTAAAATTATTGTAACAAACCAACCAAGCTACACACACAGCACCTCCCTGTGGAGTCAGGAGGCCATTGCTCGGGAGTGGACTAAAAATAATAATAATAATAATAATAATAATAATAATAATAATAATAATAATAACTAGTGTTGACAATATGTTGCATTGTTTGGATCTTTAGGGTGTAACGAAGATATTCTGTGATGTGAAGTTCCCAAAATTATGAACACGTATGGCCCATGACCAGGTGGCAATGCAATATGACCCACTTATTGCAATAATACACCAAATGGCACCAAAGAAAGAGCACTATTATACTGAGGGATATTATTTCTAAAGTTTTTTGATGTGTCATCTCCTATAAACAAATTTGATTACTCCTGGCATACTGCTCGAAGGTAAACTTATTTTCCCATTTAAGCAACAGAGAATAAACTCGTTTGCAGAATTTCTCTCGCACGGGAAGTACAAAGCAGAACAAAACTGACATTTCATAGACAACGAACCAACGGAAAACGAAATGACCTCACTATCACGACACCTACGCTGACTTCTTTTCCCTGCGTCCAGTTAATGTACGTTTCCGTCTTTTGGGGCGCATGGACAGCGATTCGGAATTCGACATAACCTGTGAACAACTTCACTACTTCAGTACAACCGAGCAAAACCCCCTGTCCGAATGTTCTCTACAAAATACACCACAAAAGCAAATACATGCAAACTGTCATCGCCACAATGCAATTACTACACTGAAACAAAACCTTTACGAAACCCTTACAAATCTCAACAATCAAAACAAAACATCAAGCAGCGCCACCATGAAGCAGCATGGACATCTATCGACTCATGTATATCGATTTCGAAACAGCCACCCTTTGGAAGAAAACAATTTACTATTGATAAGCGTACTATTAAAGAAATATTTAATGAATTAATTTACACCGTAAATGTTGATGAATCAACAGAAACAATATCTGATAACACATCTAGGGATCACATTCATTCATTTAAAGGAAGAAATACAACAATCGGTTCAGTAGAAGCTCTAAACGAAGCCATGGCAGAATACCTTATTTTTTAAATATATAGATAATAATAATAATAATAATAATAATAATAATAATAATAATAATAATAATATCTCATCCTAAAAAAATCGTTTAAGCTCTAGTGTAAATGCGAAAATTTGAAGCCCTCTTTCACAGGGATCCTTTGAGGCCTTTGAAGCACATTCACTCACAAACGCAGTAATGTATACAAATAGCTGGAAATAAGCATATTGACGGCGAGAGAGATATTTTTAAAAAAATCGTTTGTTTAATTTGTGAAAAAACAAAAGAATACTGCAAAATGTATTTTTTTTTAAAAAAAAAAGTACGAAATGTTCGAAGAGAAAAATTGAAGCCGTTTTTAAGAAAATGGCGTTTGATTTTTTTTCTGAAAATGAGGACTTTTGAGCTAATTTTCACAGAAAACTCTTCTTTCCGAGAAAGTTTATATGGCATTAGTTAAAGCACATGTACTCGTAAATTTACTATTGTGAACAAATTGCCTCTAATGTAAATATTAACGACGTGAAAGACAAGTCAAGATCATTCTAAGATTTTCTAAGATTACACAATAGTGATGGTCTCTTGGCGAAGTATTTAAAAAGTTAACCAGCAGAAGATGATAAATCAAATAAACACTAATATTGAGTACGTTACTTTCGACTACCTTATAAAAGTAAGGAATATTAAATGCAGTATGGGTGCGAAGAAATGGCTTGACTTTTAATGGTGCTAAATTTGGCCAGCTGGACCTGCCGTACAGTTGCAAAACGCTTCCAAACCGTATTACATTTGAAAATTTGAAAACGCACCTTGTCCTTCAACACAGAATCCATCATGGCTGAGTGTAGTAACAGGCCTCAGTAGGAACAGGCCTCTAAAGGAACAAATGGATCATAGGCCAATCCGGAGTATTCGAAGAATGTGATACTTATTTTCAAAAGTGCCCTTGTCCATTTGTCAATTGTATTTGTCACTCTAGTTTTAAAACTTCATTGTACACTTAATAAACATACTTTTACAATAAGTATCATATTTTACTGTAAGTTGAACCTTAACAACATGAACAAAACAAACATGTGAACAAAAAAGAGTATTCATCTATCAGTAAATCTGCGAAACATTGTTTAAAATTGCTCTATTTGTTGAGGCAGTCGTAAATTGTTTTCAGTTTCTTATTTCTGTGCTTAATGTTATACATGTAAGAACTGACTAAGAGATAGATCATTAATCTTTGTAATAAATTGCATTCATCATAGTCCTTTTAAAAGGAAAGGGAAAACGAGATTAGGACGTCTCTGATTCAGTAAAACTTTCGCCCGAAGGAGCGAAAGTGTTACTGAAGAGGTAGCAAAAATGAGAAATCCTGTCAAATGGAAGAAAAATGTGTACAAAAATAAGAACTCTGCAAAATATCTTACCAAGCTTTCAACATGTGAATAGGAATGATTTTCGTTTTTCTATATTGATCATGCAGCACAGTTTCCGTATTTCAGAGGCTCCCCCACACATAAAGAAAATATAACTCTTCTCCCAATACCCGGATGGTCCTTCATGCCACCCGATTGGATGTTCGGTAGAATAGATAAAGAACTGAAAACCTATACAATTATTTCAACACCACTAATGCTACATCGAACAGTATTGTACAGTGTTTAAAACTGGAAAAGACTTTGACACACTGTACTTCAATACAGATGTTGCAAAAGTTGTAAAAGCTGCCAAGCAATGACATTTTAGATTTTCAGTTATTACTGTGCAGTGTGTTACTTATTATTAGTACAGTGTGTTACTTAGTTATTATTTCAGTTTTATTGTGAAACGTGGGACCACACCCAACAGCAACAGTGATCGTTCAGGGAGAACCTCAGTACAATGTGAAGTTACTTGAGCAACCATGAAGAAAGATTTACTGGCCAAAATGGATGTAGGAGACATTGCCCCTTCAAAAACATGAATGAGAGAATGAATATTGGGATACGAATAAAACTGGCGAAGAGGAATAATATCCTAGGCTTACAGGTGCTACTCTATAGAGACAACTGAGCTGATTTGCGACACTTAGCATTTAGTTGGTCTCTGAAGACGAAAATAAATGTATTTTCATGGAAGATCTTTAAATTGTCAATGGCTAGATAACTCTTAACTCTAACAAAATGTTGCAAGAAAAAATGTCTCTTATCCATTCCATACACTTCCAAAATCGCCCTTGTCCACAACACAATTTCAAAATGACCCTTGTCCAAGATAAAAATCTTATTTTAAACTAACTAATAGGAAAATGAAGCAAAAAAAGTTCAATTTATCATTACACGGCTGAAAATAAACAAAACACAAACGTTTCATTTGCGTCAAACGTTTCGTTTACGCCAAAGTGCATTTAAAATGTTTTGCCACTTTCTGTAAAATTAACCTGCACGAACAAGGGCGCATTTGCAAATTATCGAAGCGGCATCTCCAGCGTTAAGCAGGGCAAATGACCGATTCACGTCCGTGCGCAAATTACGCGAGTAAATAGTTTAAGAGAGGGGGCACCCGGAAGGAGGTGGAGCGTCCGTCCGTGGCGAAGTGCCTGGGCGGTTGGCGCAGGGCTCTCGCGTCGCTCTGCCTTTCAATCACGCGCACTGTCCAGGGACGCGCCCATCCAAACAGGGGTGCCACTTTCGGAAGAAAAAGGTGTCGGTTGGCGGGGGGAGTAGACATCCGGGGGAATTGCACGTGAAGGTGAAGTCCTTGTAATCTGAGCTGATTTTTTGTTTGAATAATTAACTGTACTCACCTTTGTAAAAAGTTGTAATGCTTAGGAAAAATATTCCTTATTTACAGAAGTAAAAAGTAAAATTTATTTACTTCTAAGCATTTTATTTGAACGTGCACCCCAGTTGGGACAAGCTCGAAGTGCCCGAGTAGTCTCCCAACGTGTTTGGTAGTGTAGCGCATGCGAGTTTCGGGGAGAGGGGAGAGGCCGCGAAGGCCACCTTCCGCAAAAGCGACGGTTGCGAGGGCTGCTTCAGGAAATATTGTATATTTAATTTAAAATCTCGTGCCAGAAAGTATAATTTTATACTCAAAATATTAACATGTGTTACATCATTGCGTTCCTCTTTTTAATCTATTATTAGTGATTTTTAATCTATCTATTACTAGTGAGACAAATACACGGTCCCATTTTACAAATCAAAGATAATTAAATTTCTCAAAAATTAAAAAATCAAATAATGTCTTTACGCCATATTACTTGCCCCATGAGTCTGCAATGTTGAGCGAAAATTGCATTTCGATATCGTGAACCGATTAGAAATTATGAGGATGACCCGTAGTTGGTGGGACACTATACAACAATCAATGAGAAAAATTCTTAGAAAAAAATGTAATGTTAATTTTGGATATTTTATTTCTCAAGGATTAAACCTAAAAGAACTGTGAAGAATTAGAAAAATGGATGGGAAGAGTAAACAGGTTATGAGAAACCGTTGAGAAAGGTGCCGTGGAAAGAAAAGGGAAAAACAAGGTTACTTTTCATGCGGATAATAGGTCTTTTCTCATCCATTCATTGTACATGACCGTACAAGTGATTTGTTTCTTTTCAATTTCCTCTATAATATCATGTTACAGACTCATTATCTCCTTAACCCGTTCATTTCTAATTCTTTCCGCTCGCTCTTTGAGGAAATCCATTTCCAGGGCTCTCAATTTTCTTTTTTGTTGTTCTGGAAGTTGCCATATTTCTGCTCCATACAATGTTACACTTTCAATCAACATTTATATTCTAATTTTCGTTTTCTTACTTATATTTGGATCCCAGATCACTGGATTTACGGCTGCTAATATTTTTTTCCTTTAATGAGTCGGGTTTCACATTCCTTTCCAGAAAAAACCCTGTTTCCCTATTGTTGTTCCCAAGTACTTTATGTCCTCTGCTTCCTTTGTCCTATACTTCCTTTGGCGAGATCATTCCCGCGGTGTTTGCTTTAATATATAAATTCTTGATTTATGCAAAGTTCTAAAGAATGTTCTTTTCTTCTCTTGTTTTAATTTTATCCATTCACACTCTCATTCATACTGAATCTATATTTACAAACACATTGATTCACACAGTGTATACGATTGACACTTATTTGCTGGCGCACATCGCGTATCGGTCCGCTGCAGCTCCGAAGTGACTTTTCCCCAGCGCCGCCACTGGATCCGGCGAGGCCAGCGAATGGGAACCGGTGCGGAGGCGAACTCGAAGCGAAGCGCCGGCGAAGGCCGCGCGCGCGCCGCCTTCCGGGACGCCGCTCCCTCCGCCCGCGAGCAAGGACGGGCGCTGCTCCCGGCGCGCGCGCGGGGGGCAGCATGAAACGCATTATATTTACACACTTCCTTTACTAGTCAAATATATCACGCGTAAATGAAAAGTTTAAAGGAAAAAGAAAACGAAAGGGGCCCAGGAATGTTGTTGCCACCCGCTCTTGTTTTAGGCCGCTCAGGGCGGTGGTAGGAGGTGCGCACGTATTGAGGGGAAGATTCTGCGATATAGTGCTTGGACAGGTGACTTTCCACCGCTAAGAGTGGAGTGCGTATCCCGCCATTCCATGTGGAATGTATGAAGCACATTGCATCTCTCTCGGAAGGTTATCTCTAAGTGATCCGCTCCCGTTCCACGATCGCGCCTCTTCATTAATCGCCTCATTTTGACAGCCCAACGTGGGTTCTAGTGCAGATTCATAAGTAAGAGGTATTTAGCATGGATTTCAGAGAAGTTGTGATTTAGAATATTGTAATTAGTTATATGCCATGTGTAGGAAATAAAAATTAAAATAAAGTAATCATGTACGATGTGTTTGTTCAATTCCAGACCTTCAAATACATTTTAGTCATTTTAAATACAGTTGCATTTATCCAAACTTTCATGGACAGAACGAATCCTACCAGAAAACGTTCTCAAATCTTCAAGAACTGAGTAGGAACTACGTGCAGATTCCTTTGCTCTTTCCTCCTGTTTTGATTCTCCCATAAGTCAACACATGCCTCACGTACGTCCTGAAATACTATCAACTCAAGCGGAATCGTATATATATGTCTAAAAATACTAAATTTCTTCACTAATTTTGGTTGCGGAGCTCGGGCATTTGTATCTATTTCCTTGCTATTTTGCTGCTGCAATCAATTCTAATCCTTTAATAAGCCGAATTCGACATTTTAAAAAACGTGTAACTTGATTCAGGAGGTGAATTGAACCAACAAAGAAGTGAAAAGAACCAGAGAAATCAACAAATTGGTTTTTGTTTCAGAATATTTTAACAGTGTTTAAAAACATCGGCCTTAACACAATCTTCAATTTTCTTCCACAAAATGGAGCATGGCGTCAGCAATGTTCATGCTCAACCAGATACGAATTAATTATATCTATGACTGTACCGTGTACAAGGAGCTGCCTACAAACTATCAGAGGGGGGAAATAAATGTGTGTCAATTAAATTATTTGATTGCATTTTAAAATATCCAAATTAAATTTTTTCCTTGTGTTTCTTTTTATCTGTGTTTTTTTATAATACTTTATTAGAGGATTGCTTCAACACCGAGGAATCCCGAAAAGAACCACGCCGAGGAAAGCGAAACGTCCTCGTGTCTTGCCCGCACACCCTCCCTGTCAAAACGTGTGAATCTCCCGCGGACCGCATTCCTCTCGCAGTAAATGAGCTTCCACGCGCCGGAGAATTCCGCGCAGGTGGCAGAGAATTCGATGCGTGTCAAGGCCGCCGCGATGCGAAACGAAGCGAAGCGCGCATTCGCGGCGGCGTCTGGGCCGCGACCCGTGAGGTCCACTGTTGGCCCTAGCCCCTCCGCTCCTCCCCTCCCCCCACAATGCCACAAACCACCACCACCCTCACCACTGTGCTGTCTGATCGGTGGTTTTCCGCGGTTTCTCCGATTATTTCCAGGCGAATGTAGCAGCAGTACCCTAATAAACGGGCTACAGACAGTACGCGATCTTTCTTCCTTTTCCTTCTCCTAGTTAGGAGTCTAGAGCTTGTCTCGGCTGGGCGATGGCCTGATGATGGAAGGAGATAACCTCAAACCCGCCTGTAGTGGGCAAAACACGAAATAATAGTCAATCAATAAATCACCACCTTCTGCCACGCTTGCCGCGTCACTCCCTCAGCCGTCACCATCTCTGCCACCAAAGCTTCCTCCATCTCCACCTTTTCCAACTCTTTCTCCCCCATCTCCATCTTCTCATTCTTTCCCTCGACATCTACACCCACGACATTCTCCTCCTTTCCGTCTTCTCCTCTTTTCCTCCCTCTCATCCTCTTCCTCCCTCTCCCCATCGCCACCTCCCGAGGCACTCACTTGCACGGCGCTTATGAACTCGCTGTGGGCGTGAGCAGAACATAACGTTTGACGAGACATCTATTCTGAGGCGGTAACAACCTGTATTTCAGAAATGTTCTTTCTCGTTATGGGTTCACGACCCAATTATTTGCTAGTAATATGTGACACATAACTATTTCTGTAACTAATAAATGCTTCTCAGATGTATAATAATTTTCAAAACATATGAGTAGTCATAGAATTAGAGGATTTTTTATGAAGTATTAACTAATATCAAATAATTAGGATAATAACTGCACAGTTTAGAGTTTTGAATGAACCAAAATTTTCTACAGATACTAGCTGTGGCTTTATTTTTCATTTTACTTACCCACTTATACTTACTCATTTCTTGTAACTAATTCAATATTTTCTTTTATTACGTAATAACAATCATGCTTTAAATCTTTAATCTGAATTTAAAGGCTGCAAAATGGCTTTAGCACACAACATGCAATAGTCAATCCATCATCTCCAAAAAAATCATACTAATATTTTTGAAAGGTTTCTTTAATGACTACTTTCTATCTCTCTTTCTAAGATTATTTGATATTTATAAAATGGAAATGAAATTGAAACACATCCAAAATAAAATTTTTACCAGTGATATTAAATCGTATGAAAAATCTTTAATAGTTATGCAACTCTGAACATTCTTTTACGTATGAGGGACGTGTGAAAATCAAATAAAATCGTTTCTCGAACATACTACGTGAGGAAGTTGCCTAAATAGTACGTTCAATAATAATAATAAGGATAATAAGGAAGAGAGGCGGCGGCGCCTGCTGCAGCCTCGGGAGCGCGCTCTAATGGCCGGCGACAGCACCCCAAGCGACTGCAGCGCCCTCGCGGATTAAATGCCACCCTGGTGGCGCTGCGCGGCGCCCAGAAGCATGTTTATGTGTTATTATGAGTCGTTCCGCCAGGTTCGATAAATCACCGGCCCTCTCCGGGAGTCTAACATCTAAATTACTTGCACGCAATGTCAAAATAAACGGACGCTATGCCAAACGCAGCTGCACGAGGGCGCCGCGTGCGGGCGAGTGCGCTCGGGTGATAGCGTGGTCGCGAGTGCCTCTCGCAATTCCACTCCAGTGAGTGAGCTTAGTTCTTCAATGTCACCACACCCATCAGCAGAGGACATGATCTATTTCGGAAGAGGGCGGTTTCCAGAGGGAAACGATGGGACGTGAGATTCGGCGCAGTTGTCGGTTTGCGGGGGTTTCCTCCTCCAGGTCTCACCCTTCAGTGCAGCATCGCTCCAGCCGGAAGTTTTTAAAATTTCCTTTGGCGTCCTGACGTCGCTTAGCATCCTGGAGGTAGTGTACTGCATGTAAGTGGTGTGTGTAAGGGGTGCATGTAAGGGATAAGGAAGACGAAAGATCGCGCCGGTCCGTGGCCCGTAAGGGTATTGCTCCGGAATTCATCTGATATTCATTGGAGAAACCACAGAAAATGACGAGTCCAAGCAGCCGACCGCTAGAATTCTCCTCCGTGAGGGCCTGAATTGGGTAGGGTCGGTACTCTGCTGACGTCACTGAGCCTTTTCTGCCGTTCAGTCTAGTTGAGAGGCGGGTGGTGGCTCTGTGGCCTACTGCGCGTATCCCACAGCGCAGTGAGAAGGATGCTCAATAAACCTAGGTCTTATATATTTTATTTTATTTACTTCAATTTCACGCAAAGCATGAGTTTGCGATTACTATGTGAAAACAACTTTTTTCAGGAAAACGTATGCACACACGCCCACAAATATTAATCTAATTGTAGTCCTTGAGCTAATTCCTTGAACTAATGTGTATTCTGAATATTAACATATTTTTTGTGATCACGATGCTTCTTTTTTCGTAGTTGAAAGCATTGATTCTAGTGACTATTCCTCTCGTGAAATTCAAACCAGTAGTGTTTAACTGTACATACAAAATGCTCCAACCAGGGCGGTGTATCTCAAAAAGTTTATTGCTTTTTCAATCCGATTTTTCTTACCGTTTCTCTCTAGTGGCCAATCATAAACTGTTACTCACCTTTTTTTAGGACGCGGTGTACATCGATCGCTATCCAATATACGGCGTATGTACTGTAACATTAGCGCTTTGATTTAAACATAGTTTTCAGTTATTTTCAAAATTTGGCACGTTTTAGAACTCTGTTGGACGTAATTGCATTCATGGAATCGATATGTTAAGACTCATGATTTCGAAATTCTCAGATAAATGCTCTCCCCGACTCGTTGGGAATTTGTCGACAATTTCCAAATCACTCGAGGTATTACCTGTGGTTAACTTGTTTTCATAAACCATTTCGAAAATTTAGGTACCTTATCGGTGCTGCAGATTTTTGAAACTTCAATTGAATGAGTTTCACTAAAAAAAAGAGTTGACAGGAATGGTTAGGTAACTAATGGAATGTTTGCTTTTAGTGTTAACTTAAAATTCATGGGAAAAAGCTTTCGGGAAGTATATTTTGTGAATTTCCATGCAAATCGAAATAACTGTCAAACCTACGGCTCTATATATCGCACCTGTGTGAGGTATGAAAGCACATTTCCCCAAAATTGAGCAGGCTATATGGGAAAAATGAGAACAAGAGAGGACTTCGTTTCTCTCTTCGAACTCTGTATAAAATACAAATATTAAAGACGCTCGTTCGGGATGCATTTGCATTTCAGAAACAGCGGGGGGACCGAGGGAGCAAGGGCTGGCCAGCGGGGCCGCTCAAAAGAGTGCCAGCGGTCGAATGAGTGAGTGTAGCGGGCGAGTGAGTGTAGCAGGCGAGTGTAGCAGGCGAGTGAGTGCGGACAAGCGAGCGCGTGCGGGACAGAGGGGCCGGAGAGTGAAGGCCGGTTCGCGACCGTGGGAACACCGTGAGTCGGGGCAGTCTGATTTGCAAACGGCGCGTGGCGGCGCACCCCAAGGCTAATGCGCAGGGCGGCGCATCCTATTCATTAACAATTTGCTCGCCGTCGCCCGCGGTCGCGGGCGATGAAATGAAACTCTGAAATTTTAATTCCGATAATTGTTTCTCAGCTTCGTCATTATTCATTAACAATTTTCCTATTTTATGATTTGCATGTATACATTGAATAGATTCTTAGCAAATAATCATTCGTGGCTTAATAATCAGTAAATTGAAGGGTTAGTACAACTCCTCTCAGAGTTCACAAATTGGGCTGGAATAGTTTTACTGCTCAAAATTTCATTTGAACACGTTCTAAATAATATTTTCGTCTTTTCATGTCATTTACTTCAAGTTGAAAAATGCTTGTGCTGAAATGTTGACTGAAGTTTCTCTACAGTATATTCATTTATTGACATTTGCGCTGGTCGCGATCTGTTGTGTAATGGAATATGGTTTTGTTGTAAGAAGTGTTGTGATTGCCTCCGAAGTGCAGTTTTCAAACCTCCGAGAAACAACTATATCGCCAAAGGTTCGACCGCGGACTTCCGTGACGCACAAAGCTACGTTAGAAACGGGGGTTCGTGGAACGGATTTCGTGGAATCAAATCCTACATTAATTGCTGAGTGGGAGCGAAACGTATCCTATTTATTTACTTATTTTTATTTATTATGAGGTAATAATGTTAGATGAATTTGTTATGATACTAGTGGCCGGCAACAGCAAAAATGCTGCAGCAGAACAAATCCCAAGAAAATGATTTACCAAATCGTGGAACGCTCATTGCTAAAGAACAACAAAATGGCTCTAAGCGCCGGGCCTTAGTTTTCAATTCGACTCACATTTTTCTCGCATGTTTCTGTGAAGATAATATTATTATTTTCAAAACATGAGGATAAAATATCTACATGGTAAGGACTTACAGTGAAAAAACATTCTTTTGTGTTTAAATTAAGAAAATAATCATTCTATGGCATTTATTTTATTTCTCTGCTTCTGATATGAGCATTGCGATAATATTGGTTAAAAGATTGACTTGTAGATGTCTTTCAATTCATAAATAGAGTAACAAATTGATTAAAATCCCTTTTTTCTCTAAAAATTTTAAATAAAAATGTTTTGTTTTAAAATAATACTCGTTTTTCGCTTCGTTTGATTTCAAAGATTTCGTTTCGTTTGACTTCAAGATTCTTCAACTCTGATGAAGTAATGAATTTAATGGGCGATGGCAGTTGGAAAAGTAGAGTTGACGAAATTTTCGATTTTGGAGTGAAATGGTGCGTTGGTCACGGGGTGCGGTTTGAAGGTAGTTTCAACGTGTTCCGCCATTACTGATGACTTATCGTCTGAGTATACTCGATTCATTCCTATTTTCAGGGGTTGAATGTTTGATTTTTGTTTGGTTAGGCACTTGACTGATGACGAGAGGTGACTGGAATTTGGATAAATTTCGCCGATATACTCGTTGAAACTTGAAAAACGTAGTTTATTAAGTTTGGTTTTCACCAGCCTAGTTAACTTATTTCGTTTTGACGTCAGTTCTTCGAGTAATTTGCCACTAGCATCTCTTATTTTTTTGATTTTTAATTAAATTTCGAATGTTAACTGGGATCGGTTTAGCATTTGGCGTTCGACGAGGTCGTGTGTAGCGTCACGTTGGCGGCCGTGGGTGGGAGGAGGAGCGGAAGTATCGCATACCTGCGGGCTGAATAGCCTTGGCGCCCCGGCGTTGGAATTAGACCAAGTGGACGCCAGCTTGACCTGGAAGGTCACGTGGTAGACGCGAACCTCCTTCCTACACCAAAGACGGTCACGGGACAGCTACACTCTAGGTATAAAATCGAGCCGACGAGCTCACACGGGGGTTTTGTTCTGGAAACCTCGCGCGATGCGCAAAACTTTATGCCCAGGCTGAAGCGTGTCGTGCCTCTTGCACGGGTGACGAGGTCACGGTAATGGCGCGGGAGAAGCGTCAGTGGAGGCGGGGCCTCCCTAGCTATGTGGGCTATCCACAGGGAAATACTCAAAAGTGTTTAATTTCGGAGCAGAATTTAGTTATTGTACATACGTGTAAATAAACTTGTACATAATTGTAAATGTCTGTGTGTTTTTCTTCATGACGCCACACGTGTCAACTGTTTGATGGCATTAATAGTTGCTTTGGAGAATTTATCAACTACATCGCGTATTACTGATACTTTTTGGGTATGAGTAAAAGGATAACATTAGTTGTATTCACTGAGGAGTAACGTAAAACCGGAAGCCAAGAGGTTGAAAGAGCAATCAGTGACTGCAACTGACCTAAGATTATACTTGCTGCAGGCGTCTTTTAGGCCAAAAAATTTGCTTTGCAATCGCTAGCTTAATCCACGTAATGCCTGGCTGAGGTGGCTCAAGGCGTCAACAGTTATCAAAGGTTGGGAAATTGTGGTTAAATTGTGGTCCACGAGTGGTTTGGAAATTGTCGATAAATCCCCGACTCGCGAAGCGAGGAAGGATTTATACATAATTTCCAAACCACGAGTGAAATTTATAAGATTATTTCAAGAATGAAATTTCATAAATATAATGTACTATTAATAATTAACATCGTTTTATTCAAATATTTTTACATCGAACAGAAATATATACATAAGGGCAATTATAAACAACAAAATAAACATAAGACAAACTACGAGCGAAATTACTTGAAAGCACAGTTATTGAATACACAGTCTTTAAAGTTTAAATTCGAAGGAAACGTGTTTTTTCGCTTATTTTTAAGGAAGATGTTGAATTTGAAGGCTACTATGTCTTAATTTATTAATAATTGAATAATGTTGTTCCTCATTCATTTGGAGATATGTCACCTCCTAGGAGGTGATAATCAATAACTGATAAATATGCATGGTAAAGTCTCTAATTGGCTGGTAGGGTCCCAGTTCTTGCACGCTATTGGCTGAAATTTCATGAGTGGAATAGTCACTGTAATGCCTGTGACCGAGAGGTCCTAGGGTTCGAGTCTCGTCTGTGGTAGGATTTTCGACACTAGCTAAGCTAGATCGAGTTCAACGGATGTCTGGAAGAGAATTCTAGCGGTTGGCTGTTCTAATCGGAATATTTCCGTGTTTTTTCCGTTCAACTCTAGGTAAATACCGAATCAGTACTCTACAAAACAGGCTATGAACCATGCGCGATCTTTCCTTTCTCTTCTTTGCCCTATCCTTGCCCCTCACTCTTACCCCTTACACCCACTTACACTACCACACTTGTCGGAAGACCAGAGGGGAGTTCGGAGATTTTCTCGCTGGTTCCTCGCTGGTGGGAGAAACCCCCCAAGCCCAATCTCTCCATCCTGTCGGGAGAGAACACCGCTATCTTCCTGACACAAATATACACTACACTGACGGGACTAACGACCTTAGAAGTTGACGCGCCAGGAAACGCCAAATAGCCAATAACCTGCCGCGCTCCGCCGAGAAGTTTGGCGTCGCCTCCTCCACTCTTCGCGAGCGCAGAGACCTCGCCGCGTTGATGAACTTGCTTTCCGCGCCGTGGGAGACGCCTTCCCGTTGCTTGCCCTTGTGAATAATACGCCTAACTTATTCCTCGAGGACGCGTGCCGAAAGGAACGAAGCTGCTAAGATTGGAAAATGTTCTCGTAGTCATGATGAGGTTGGATGGGAGCCCATAGAGGGATATGGACGAAACGAAACACCGGTGGTATGATTATTTTTAAAAAATTGACGTGGGAACTCACCTACTGCAATCTACGAAAGAACTTATTACGCCCTTTTTGCATAGATGTTTTGTTTACTTTCTCAATATTCAACGAGATATTTATCATGTGTGGTATTCCTAACGGCTACTAAGCTTATATTACTCGTACATGCAGTACAAGACTATGGATTATTAAATCTTTTAAAACTAATTTCTATCTCCTACACGCGAAAAAGTTTCCATTACTTTTGAAAGCAAGAAAAAATCTAGCCACGAGCGAGGGGTTGCCCAATGGTGAATTGTTCCTTGATATTTACTTTTATTAAAACATTTGTTAAGGAAATATCAAGTGAATTCGATGATAATTTAATATCATTTTGTGAGAATTTTGAATGAATGAAAAAAATTCCACAATAAGTTACAAAGGAAGTTAAAAATCTTTTACAAAGTAAGCAGACTCAGGAAGAAAGAGAAGAAGACAGGAGAAACCCAGAAGAGTAGGTGAAAAATAGAAGTAGAAGTAAAAATAGGGGGAGAAGCAGAAAAGTAGGAAAAGTACAGAGTGGAAGAGAAGTAGGAGCGGGAGAGGAGGAGCATGCAAGAGACGCCTTCCGAGCGCCTCGTGCTTTGGCAGCGGCCGAGGCGCGGTGCTCTGCCCCGCGCGCGCTCAATGCGCCGTCGCGGAGAGGCGACGCCCGCCCTCCGACGACTGGGCCGAGTGTGAGAGTCTCTCCACGTGCAAGGGTAGGAAAGGATCGATGCACCTCTTTTGACAGCTGCTAGCTTTGAAATGCAACAAAAAATTGCTTTTTTAGAATTCAAAACCACCTCAATTTATGCACTATACAGGAAGTACAGAATTACGCTCAACCACGGGAAGGGTTTATGGCATTGTTAGCTCGCCGCTCAGCCGTTAGGTGAAGGTTTTATGAGCGAATAAAAAAGGTAATATTTAGTTTCAAATAATGAGATTTGAAACTGATTTTCGAGACAATAGTATTGAAATTATTTTTTCCAAGTTGTGTTGAAATAAAAATATTTTAGGAAATATGGGTGTTACTTAATTTAATGGTTCCAGGGCAAAGACGTTTGATCTGTTTTCTTGTCTTCTTCATTGAAAAAGCCTGATGTTAATAAATAATCACGTTGAAACAATGAATAGAAAGTATAAACTTAGATAGTTACATATTCATGTAAAGTTGTTACGATTATAAAATATGGATCTACAATGCAAGAAATAAGTCACTGATACTATAAGATTCCGGACCCTAAGCGTTTCCATTCAACACATCCGCATTGTTGAAGAAGAGCGCGTTGGCCAAGCGCCGTTTGCACGACCCGGCATCGTCGTAACGGCGAAGTGGGCGGAAGAGCTCCGCTGGCTGCCCCGTTGCGCCTCCGACCTTGAGCGCCGCCCCCTCCGACGCGTGCTCTTGTTACAAAGACGCGCTCTGGCGCGGCGCGGTACTTCCTCGTGGCGTACGAGCTCAGTTTATCCAAACACCTTATGTAATGCGGGGCCCATTTCTCTTCGAAATCGTTGCACGTTGTCTCCGGCTTTGATAAATACTTCCCGGTTTCTCGCCTCCCGTTTCTTAATGTATTATGAGAATTCCAAAAGGCCGGATGACAACAGTTCATGTTCGTGCATAAAAACGTAATGAAAATGCGTGTTAGGATTCTGAATGATCATTTCAACGCACAATAAAATCATTCTAAGAACTGGAAATGGTTACATTACTTACAATAAGTACACCAAAATATTGTTGGCCATCTTACAATTAGCTTGCGGCAGTAGAATCACAAATTAGATACATTGCACTAAAGGATCAGTTGACAATCAGAACAAATTGACAATCAGGATGATGGTGTTAATGAAGTAGAGTGCTTCAGAGTAAAGTTTTTGTTACCAACGAATCATTTATTTTGAGATTCTGAGCAGATTGTTATTTGAAGAGAAAGTTCGCAGTCACAAATTAACACTTTATCGAAACAAGAGCCTGCGATCCATTTCTCAGCTCTTTTCTCTCCTTCCAAATTCAAGACGACCGATGGCGCAGCACCAAGCACTTTGTTCTGCCAAGAGGAGCTGCACTCTTCCGCCGTGGGGCGCGGCTCCGAATAGCAACTGCGAAGGCAACGTGCTCTGGCCCCGCGCCGCCCGCGCCCTCCGCAGCCCCCGTCGCTCCTTCGCCCACCCTCCCACCCAACCTAGCCGCCAGGCCGCCTGATCGCTGCTTTCAGGACAATTGGATTTACATGATACGGCCACGGCATCGCAAACTAGATGTCAATTACCAAATGCACAGTATCGAATATTAAAGCTTGCAGTACTATGCCAGTGGGAACACGATTTTCATACTCGTGAGAGGATTGTTGTCTAGCAAGCAGTCCTACATCACATAATACTTCAGGCTTCGACCGAGGATTTGAAAATAATATGTGAAGGAGACACATTTAAAGCCAATAAAATAAATTTACAAAATATAAAATGAATAAAAATATTAAGAGTATTACAACTTATTATAGGTAAGAATATCTTATTTTGCAATGTTAGAAATCAAAACTTTGAAGAGCTATAAAACTTCTCTCCAATAACAAATACCGTGTATTTTTCAATAATTTATCAACTTTTTCAATAGCAAGACCGTGGTTTAAAAGTTTTTCCGATGAAAATTCGCCGTTTTCCCCCCACAGCATTGTTTAACGTTGTCTCTACTGCGTAAGCGGTAGCGAGACAGTAACTAGTGCTTCTACATAATGACATAGACTTTCTCGTACTGGCTAGTTATCTAATTTCTTTGGTCTGAGCTAGCTTTTAGGACTTCCCACATACTCTTCACAGCTGCCGAATATCGCGGCCTAAACTACATTTTTAGAAAATTTACATTTTTTTCTGTTTCTTCATGAAAGAACTAAAATATTCCTTTAAGAATAATATAGAAGAGTAAAAGCTCCTTCTATAAGGAAATTTACTTTGAAAAAATTGGAGCCGGTCCAATGAAAATATCGTTTAAGCTGTAGTGTAAATGTGAAAATTGAAATTATTTTCGACAGAATTTTTTTGTATTTTCGAAAAAGTTTGTGAAAGTCATTTGAAGTACTTCGACACATAAATGCAATGATATATTCAAATTGCTAGAAATGTGCATATTAATGGCGTGATTACATATCTGTAATTTTAAAAAGAAAAAAAGAATACAGAAAAATAAATTTTCAGTCACATTAAAGAGTGCAATTAGCATTATCCGAAGGTAAAGTTATAATGCAATTTGGGACCGTTTTTGAGAAAATGGCGTTTGAGCTTTTCTGAAAAATGCAGAACATTGAACACACTTTCACAGAAAACTTTTGAGTTTTCGGAAAATTGTATCAGACATCATTTAAAGAGCATGTACTCGTAAATATAATTCTGTCAAGAAATTGCCACTAATGTAAATAGTAACGATGTGAAAAGCTAGTCAAAAAAATTATACTTTTGTAGTTTTTGAAGAAAGAAAAGAATAGACCAAAATGGCGTTTATGTGAACTTATAGAGCACCATCCCTACCAACAGTTTAAATTAAAAAAGTTATTTTTTAAAATTGGTAATATTACACGCAACATTTCGCGAAAACAGCTATGATTATCAAAAAAATGTACAATATCTTAAAGAAAGTACTAATTATGAAGACCAAATTTCATTTGAAAGAAAAACCAATCTTCAATTTTATAGTTGTAGGAAAAAATCAAACTTTAGCAATTTTCGAAAATTCAGATGTAACCGTGAATTAGGACCTACGCCATTTTTATGAGAGTATTTCACTCTATTCTTACAAGAAATATAAAGAAAAAAATTGGGGCCATTTTTGAGAAAATTTTGAAAATGTCCCTAGGGTTTCATGTAAAGTACCCCCAAAAATATATTAATGTTTTTCAAAATTGCAGATTTTTGACTACGGTCAGATCAGTTAAAGGGATTTCTTTAGTTTGGAAAACATCGTACGCATATTTTAGACGCTAGCGTTGTTCACATACAGCTGACGGGCACGGACGAACGTTTTGAAAAAAAAAAAAAAAAAAAAATAATAATAATAATAATAATAATAATAATAATAATAATAATAATAAAAACCACCATTTCTTCGGTATTCGGGGACCCCAAAACGTGTATTTCACGTTGAAATCTCGAAATCGATTTTCCGCAGCATTACATAATTATCTCTATATTACGTATGAAAACGTAGAAAAATAAATAAATAGTACATTACGATGCCTATCGAATAGTAAACGTCGACATCGGGTCTATGAACCCAGAACATGATGCTCTGTGCATCTGACGACGAAAAGGACACCTTGATTTCTCAGACATAAGTAGCGGACCGGGGTCCCGGGAAAATGACCGCACGTACAAGAGGCTGTTGTGCGTGGGCGGGCGGGCGCGAAGACCAACGGACGTATGTTGGAATTCATAATGATTGTTGTTGATGACGCGGAAACTTCTATTCGCTTTTTACTGTGGAGAACGATCAAATTTGTTTACCTGACAAAATGCCGTAAGATTTGAATTACTTGCATATACCTACTAGGCTAATAATCCAGGAGCAACGGTTGAGCCCACAAAGTTAAGATATGTGTTTGTGTATATGTATGAGTGGTATCACGCAAGATAATTGCAATAACTAGAAGTGAAATTTGCTCACGCGTATAGGAGCGTAGGTGTAACACTCACGAATTAACATTATCCAGCTGTCTACATCAGTGAAGCGCGTGAACACGTTGAACTTGGACGTTGATTTTTTTTCATTTGTTCATCTTTGGTTCTGGTTCCATAACTTTCCAGTCCAGATTTATTAGTGTCAAGTACATAGAACGGGAACCCAGAACGATTAGAGGGGGAACGGTGGGGCAGAGGGGAGCACATTGCAATCAGAACTACCTTATTAGCCGAAGACGTGAATTTCACGGGCCACGAGAGAATTATCATGAGAGATCAATGAAAATCTCTGTTGGAACGTATGACCCTTGGAAACGAGGTCTTTAAGAAGCTTCGACCAAAGCGACCTCGACCAGTGGTGGTGGGCTTTGGAAGATATTATTTCTCTGTAATTTGATTCATTGGCCAGTATTCCATTGATCCAGAGGCAGTTTGTAACACATTTTGCAAAACATTTACTATGCCAATTTCAATATTTTTGTTACAAATTGAGTAAAACAAAAATAAAATACTCCTTTAAACCAACCTTTAAATGAACATTACTGTTATATAGATGATCTTGGCTGTCCAGGTGACGCCGCGTCGAAGGCTGTGTTGCCGACGTTTCGACCATCTTATCGTGGTCTTCCTTCGATAAGATGGACGAAACGTCGGCAACACAGCCTTCGACGCGGCGTCACCTGGACAGCCAAGATCATCTACATGACTCTGGCCGCGGAAGCCTACGACTTCACTATTACTGTTATATATACTATAAGAACTGTTCAATGTCTATATTCTAGTTTTTCTATTACTGTGAAGAATCTAATGGTATAAAAATAATTTTGCATTACAAAATTCTGGTTTGGGGGAGAGTTTGAATGTTATGTGTGTTTGGGAGTTTTGGGAGAGTGGTGAATATGTTATTGTTTGCTAATCTCTTTTTGATAACCTTTAATTTCATTTACACATTTATTACGCGAAATATTGCATATTATTTCAGATATAATAGGATAAGAAATTTGAACTATTTAAGATGGATTTCACCAGACTCAAATATGTCTCCCCTATATTGTACTCTTGTTCTTTACGCCTTTTACATTCTTCTAAAAATATAAATAAATTAAGAAAATTGCAGTTTTCATTGTTGTTGCAGAATTTATTTTCTATCGTTTTCTACTGATGGATAAATCGCCATCATTTTCGAACGAGTTCAGGGAGGTCGTACAAACAGCACAAACAAATGTTACAATGTTTGAGAGGAAGTCAACAAACTCGGCTGTTGAAAACACAGGAGACTCATCCACGAAACTTTTTGTTGATCTTCCGATTGAAGGTCAGCTAGCATTCCATCCTAGTGTTGGATAACTTATTGGAGTGCCAGAGGCAACATGTCCGCGCCCCACGCACGCAGAGCGCCTTCCACAAGGCCTGCCCTCCTCGTAGCTGGAGCCTCAACCTCTCCATCAACGCCCGAAGCTGCCGAGGAAGACGCGGCCTGGGACTCGGCGGTAGAGATGGGCTTTTTTCAATAACTGGTATCGCAAAAGCAGCTGACTCGTAATAGCTGTTATTAATAATAGTTGAAAAATAACAGGTCTATGACCAGCAACCTAACATGGCCGACGGCTAAGAGTTAAACCCAATGATGTATATGATATAGATCGCTCACTGGCCCGCCATATTTGAAGCCGAGATTGCACGTGGCAGCCATGACAGTTGTTGGCAAAAGGCTTTTATGAAAAGCTTATGCTGTATTATCAACAATCTAGATTATCCTAGTATATTCTAGCTCGTATATTATGCGTCTACAAGACAGACTAAAACCGCATATTCTGCTTTCTAATCACGTCTATGATTGCACAACATGTAATTATACAAAAAATGTTAATAAATATAAAAAACATTAATACTAAAATATGTACAATACAGTGGTATAAGGTGTATCAACCAGTGGTACCCACACGACACCTTTACTTAAAGCAAGAAGGTTCAAAATGTTCTGAACATAACCTCTCTCTCCGGGTTAGTGTCCAATCCTCCTCCATCGACACAATTCACTTTTTGAGAAAATCCTCGTTTTTTAGAGGAAAGCTAAAAAATCAAGGTTAACAATAAAATTAAATGTCGCTTTTGTAGTATATTCTAAGAAAAACTCAAGCAGTATTTCAAAGTCGTATCTTTGGTACATAGCTATGAAAGGAATTCCATATCCTTTTTTAACCTATTAGTGCAATTGTACGCAGCACATGAAACAGGCATACTAATGAATGCTCTCACGCAGAATACATAACAGAAAACTGCAAATATTGGCAGAAACAGTACCTATATCACAACGATAACACACGCACAAGTGTATGTTTTGCCAACAACTGTTATGGCGCAGCTGACTTCACTTTGCCCTATCCATAGAGTATATACGTGAGTCATCTATATCTTATACATCATTGGTTAAACCACGCAAAACGAATAACGTTGGTAGCACCGTAAAGTCTGTGCAGCTACCTTACGGCGCTTCCTTGCACTACTTTCCCTAACATGCTCGGGCAGAGAAGCAGCTGATATGAACGAGACTGGTTGAACTGCCAAGGATGAATAGTAATTCATATAATGTGTAGTGAATGCGTATAGAATATTACTAAAATAAAAGTGATTCGGATTCAGATTGCAAATATTATTTCAAATATGCAGCTTCTAGTATGCACAAAAGCTTGTAGTAGTTTGGATTAGGCCCAATAGGTTGCAGTTCTATGCATTTCAACCGATAACAGCCAATAACAGAATAAACGAAATAACTGTTATTTCGCGTAACAGTTACGAAACGTTAACGGTTAAAAAATAACAGTTTAGCTGCTAAGGGCACATCCCTACTCGGCGGTCGCCAACCGCTCACAGAGAATGCAATACATACGCGACCACCTGCAACCTGCATACGTTGGCAAACCAACGGACCCTATACTGATCTCGAAATTAAAGTTACTACCAATTTTGAAGTACGGAGTGATGCATTGTTATAAAGAACAATACATTCAAAAAGTATTACCTGCAATAAATATACATTTTTATATTGAAAAATCTAACTTTCTTCAAATGACTGATGAAGTGAATTGTAAGAATGGAGGACAAAAGCTAGAGAGAAGCAGTGTAGTATTTTTAAAGTTTTATCCTGTCTAAAAACGTGTGGAATTTTAAGCTTTTGAATTCCGTAAATAGCGAAGTATTAGTGTAAAATTAACACTTTGGATATAATGGCGGCAAAATATCACACTAGCAAAACCTAGACGTAATGAAGTAAGTTCTCAAGAAAACATGATCGCTAAGAAACTGCAGGAAGTTATGTTGACGGCAGCATCGAAATTAGCGTAAATGAATTATCAAAACGTTTTAAAGGAGCCAATTTGGACGTTACAACCTTTTGTTGACTTTTACTTCTGATCATTTTGATTGAATTTCTTAAAATGGTTTGTTAATGAACTCTTTCATGTCAAGGACCCAATGAATGCAACCAGTACTGATCTATAAAGAGAATTTCCATTGAAAGAAAAATCTTCTTCGTAATTTCAAAATCAGTATAATAAAATATGTTTTCGAAGAAGCGAAAAACGACAGTTGTATTCTCAAATACATCGAAATTGTTTGAATATCTGACGAATATTATTCATTCAAATGATTTTTCTCTGAAAATCGTTTCATTAATTATGTTTCCATTTAGGAAATACATAGTACAGTTCTACAAACTCATGAAAGTAAGGTATTTATTTAAGTTTGAAGCACTGTTAAGTAATTGGTGTTTCCAGGCGCGTTAACTGCTACAATAATTAGTTCCGTAAATGTAGGGTATGTTTTTTATCACCAGAGGTGGCGGTGATCTTCCTCCGCTCGATAACGAAATCCAGCGCCGAACTACCACGTTGGCTAACCCGGTTTTCGGCAACCAGGTATCTCCCACTAGCAGGACATCTCTCCGGTCTGGACAAGCTCTAAGTTCCAGTCATGTCTTCCGACATGCGTGGTAGTGTAAGTGTAAATGTGTGTAAGTAAGAACTGAGGCTAGGACAAAGAAAAGGAAGGAAAGATTGCAAGGGGTCCGTGGTCTGTTTGTTAGATACTGATCCGGCATTCATCTTGTGATAATGAAAGAAACCTCGGTAAACTTCCGATCAGAGAAGCTGGCTGCTAGAATTAACCTCCAGACAGTTGCTGAAATCGGCCTAGATATGTAACTAGTGATGAAAATTCTGACACTATCGGGTGTCGAACCCTAGGACATCCCGGCCAGCAGCACTGCAGCGACATCAGTTGATGCCTTGAGCCACCTGCGCCCATCGTTCTTTCCGCTGAAAAGCATGTGGGCAAGCGTGGTGTTGCAGCGTGCGTCCGTGCCGGGGGCGAATGGGGGCATCGGCGCAGGGGGCGCGCGTGTCGCAAGGCGAGCGGCGCAGGCGGCTCAGCGCCCGCGCTTCCTCGGCACATGTTCCCCTCCCGATCCTCGTGCTGCTCCAGCGCCGCGCCGGTGTCGACACCCGCGCGTTGCCTCAACCCGCCGCGCGGCGCCTCCTCTGGGGGCGCTGCGCAAGCACGACGAAGGGTCTGCATTCTACACCTCAATTTTTGGCTTCCTGCTCGCACAGGGGAAGACGATGGCTAAGCAGTCGAAAACCGCTCATTCTAAAATTAGATGCATTGGTAAAAACGTTTTGTACTTGTAATCGTGTGTTTGCAGAGGCGCACCCGGTATTTTTCTCGACGAGAGGGGGAGTCTACAGGCGCAGTGTTCAGCCGTCTTGATGTTTTCTATGGAGAATTTTTGCGTTATGCTGAATATGAAATGTATTTTTATTTGCTGTCTTACAGTTAATATATATAACTTAAAAATTGACATACTTTATAGCAAGCATAGGAAATTTGCAAAACCTATATTATATGCATATGAATCATTACCTTCTCCGGGGTCGAAAGTCCCATAAACACTCTCCCCTTGCGTCTGCCACTGTACATTTGTAATCGTGTATAATTACTAATTACGACTGTTCCTGGTAGAATGTAATCAAACGAGCAGTGACAAGTTTCTTAAAATCACAAGAAAATTTCACATAAAATATTGCAAAGCTGCCATTTCTCTCCGCCGAAACATAATTTTTTCACATTTGCTAAATTTTTCGATTTCTTAATGGCAAAAAAGAAAAAAAAACTATCTTAAGACTATAATAAAAGAGTAAAATCTCGTCCTATACGGAAAATTGCGTTAAAAAATTTAGAGCTCTTTTACGAAAATGACGTTCGAACTATTGAGTTTTCGAAAAAAATTATTGTAAGTTCTTTGATGTTCTCTCAAAGAACTTTCAAAACGTCTGTTCGTTCGTCTGTCTGTCCGTCTGTCTATCTGTGCGTCTGTGAACTTCTCTAGCGCATAAATCTTATATAGTTTTTCAAAATGGATATTACCCGGTTGATTTGGCTCACAAATGCAATAATTTCCGTAATTCCTGGAAATGTAGGTATTTAAGGCATGAGAGATATTTTAAAATAAATTATTTGTGTAATTTTTAAAAAAGTAAAAGAATACAGCAAAATTAATTTTAGGTCATCTTAAACAGTGTCGTACGAAAAGTTTGAAGAAAAAAATTGGAGCCGTTTTTGAGAAATGGCGTTTGAGCGTTTCTGAAATGCAGAATATTGAGGGTTTTAACAGAAAACTGGAGAGTTTTCAAGAAATTATGACATATTTAAAGCACTGTACTCTTAAATGCAGTAATGTGAAAAAATCGCCGCTAATGTAAATATTAATGACATGAGTGGCTAGTCAAAAGAATTACACTTTTGTAATTTTTAAAAAAGAAATAATATAGCAAAGTGGCGTTTATGTCATCTCAGAGAGTACATTCAGCAACATCTTTACCAAAAGTTTGAAGAAAAAATTTGGGCCATTTTTTTTAAAAATTTCATTTTCAGGAAAATTCTAATTTTGGAGTTGTAGGAAGACGCCGAAAAAATTCAAACTTTTGCAATTTTCAAAAGTTCACCATTAACCGTGAAAATCGAACCCACTCCACCTATATAAGTGAATATTTCTCTTTTTTAAATAGAGCCATTTTTTAGAACATTGTGAAAATGTCCCTGGGATTTACGTAAAGAACCCCAGATTTTTAAGAGTTTTTTCAAAATCTTAGCGCCTCGAGTGGGGACAGATCGACCGGGGAATATACATTTTGGAAAAAATCCTACTTTTTGTTTAGGCGTTAGGGACAGACTGACGGACGTTGAAAAAAACACCATTTCGATATCAGTGGACCCCAAAACGTGTATATCCGTTAAAATCTCGAAATCGATTTTCCGCAACGTTACATAACTTTCTCTGTACTACATGTTACTCCGTGAATGTTTGTATACGAGAAAGGAAAAAATGAATGACTATGAAATCTGAACGTCCAGGGCAGCTTTCAGTTGGCCGTGCGGAAAGAAGACGCAGGTATTCGCCCACGGCGGCTTGTTGACCGCCTCTCCATGTGCGAAACGCGAATGAAGACGTAGAACACCAGAGCATCGAGGTCATTTCGGGCGAGTGAGAGTTCGTTCTGTGAAGATACGACAAGCAGCCTTCGTTTGGAGGTCTCAAAAGGTTTCTCTGAATGGAAAAAAATATTAACTAATATAAAATTGAAAAAAAATTTAACTAAAATAAAATGAGCTCATGGTTAATGTCTATTAATAAGTAAATGAATAACTATTATATTGTGTTTATTTAAAATAGTATGATTGCAATCATTCAATGCAATGATTTAAAATAGTCAGTTGCAATCATTCGAAACAATTTGATTTAGATCAAATTTCCAGAAATCGTCGATTCTTATGAAAAATCATCTGCCTACGGCGTATACATTTGCATACGGGAACATCAATTAGTCGTATGTCGACGTGTAAACCAATATGTTTGAACGGAAGGAAATGCCTCACTCGAAAGAGCGTTTGAATATCAGCTGAGACCTATCGGTGGGGGGGATGTTTAGGGCAGTCATCTGACGGTTTGTTACGATGTTTAAACTCATCCTTTCTCATGAGTATTGAAAGGATATTAATGGTTCTCTAGGTCCCTAAGAAAGGATGCTAATGGTTCTCTAAGTCAATTAGTAATATCACTTCCGTGCCCCGATAATATACTTTCAGTGGTGACGTTCCAAAATTCACACATAGGCTACCAGCTGAAAAACCTTCTTCAACTATCTCGAATATATAAATGTTCAACATATTTATCATTACTCACATTTGTTTATTCTAGAAACACGTTTGCTGAAGCTGTATCATTTTTACAAGACTCAGGTCCTTAACCATGAATCTCACATCTCAAAAACATGTATTATATTTCCGACAAAATAAATTATATTGCAACAGCACAGTACCATTTATGGATCGCAGAATTAACAGAGCCTTCTGATACGCCCAATTTGAGAAGCTTAAAACCACGTATTCTGCTCCACCTTCTTCTGTCGCCACTCGCCCGCTCGCCCTTCCGCCAGCGAACACCCAGCGCGCGCCTCCCACCGCCACCCACTCCCTCCCTCAGCAACGCCATTGCTTTAACGACTTAGCGAACTACGAGACAACGGTTGCCTATGCAGCGTCTTTGAACGGAAGGCTATCCTAGGGTTCTGGTTCCGACGGTGGACAATAGCTGGAGACCTAGATCGAGTTCAGCCCTTGTCTGGAGGAAAATTCAAGCGGGCTCTGATACGTGGTTTCTTCGACCAATACCGCTATTGCCAGATTACACGGCAGTATACAAACTGATCGAGAGTGCTTCCATCCTCATCCTTGTCCTCTCCTCTCCCCCATCACACACACACACACACACACACACACACACACACAACTTAAATGCAATTTACTGCCAGACATGACGGGTCACCAGAGTTTGCTAGAGTCTGTCACGGATGAGGTGGTGCGCAGATACGGGGGAGGGGAGACCGGCAAGCCGACGTTTTGGTCGGCGCCTGATCTCACGTTCCATCGGGGGAGGAACCCTCCCAACCTTCCGCTATAACTCGCGGCACTGATGATCAAAGTAGTTGACGCGTCCCGAAGCGTCGCACGTCATGGCCCCCGCCATCGCCAACCCAACCCAAAATGAACGGGGTTTTCGGCCGCCAACATCGCCGCCCCCTTTCCTATCACTACCTCCAGCATTTATGGCCCCCTCACCTTCTACGACACCTTCACCTGCACTTAGGTATCCCTTTTGCCTCCGCCGCCCACGCCCACGCCGTGAGAGCCCGAAGGCAGCGCAACCAGATAAGGAGGAGCCCCCGAGAGCAATGGAGCGCGGAACCCCCACGCCAGGTTGGACCACCGTTCACCGCTCTATTGCCATCCATATTCATTCGGGTACTTTTCTATCTGGCATTAGATTCCGCGTAATACGCACGCACGATTTTAGGCTAGACTAGCATGTCAGCATGCCTATTAAATGCATGAATGATTTCATGCAAACCTAAATCTCTCTAAATGAGCGCACACATCACTGTTGGCGGCGATTAGTGGACATCTCGTCCAGCTGAAATAGAATCGATTATTTGCCGCAATTCTCACGAGAGATTCTGCCGTCCTGAGAGTTAGTGGAACCATTTTATTCAATCTCAACATTTTAAAACCTATAATTCGCCGCTTTTAAGATGTGAAGACCAGCTTACTTTCTGCGCATCATTTTCTCAAAAAAATTGAGTTCATTATACTTCCATTGGAAGGTAGCAGAGCCAGAAAACTAAATCCGCTAATAATGCAAGTATACGCATATAATTACACTGCAAATTTGTCGCTTTTTATTTATAAATGATTAGTAATGAAATCTGATTCATATCTCTATTTTTTTAAATTATTAACAAAAGACAAAAAATGGTACCCCCGCTCCTCCCGCGAGCACCGTCGAGAAAGAAAGGTGACAGCTCCTTCTAAACAATTTGCAGGAAACTATTCACTCTAGTATATGCATTCCGCGCTGAGCCAGCGACCAGTTCACATCGTGCTCCGCAAAGCTCAGAACGTTTCAATTTTTTTTTTTTTTTTTTTGGTGCTCAGAACGTTTGTGCAGTTGACTCAGTATCAGTGACTTTAACATTGTGTATCGTACAGATAATTAAACGTTACAAGTGCAGTGAACCAAGATTAAGTCGTGCTATTAATCCTTCAATATTAATAGTAGTTTTCAACCACCAAGCCCTGACCTAGGTCAGAGCATAGCGGGAGCCATGGCGCTCCTGTACAAAACAGCCGATATGGAAATCACCTACGAGCAACTCGGGGATCAACACATCCTCGCAGATTCATGAGGCAGCTCCTTCAATCACAACAATGGAACCAGCCAGGACCTGCAGGCAACAAACCTCGAACATGGAAACGGTACTCCAGCCGCCGACCCAACACAAGGCTCCAGTAAAGTCAGTTATACCAACGCGGCCAGCGGCCTGCCCCGCGGCCAAGCAACCAACAAAAGACAAAAGCTCCCGCCAACATCCACGCAAGACACCGCCAACATCAACGGCAGTGATAAGATCAGTAACAGTGTAAAAAGAGGCCACTGTGACAGTACCCCCCTAAGAAAACAACCCAGCAGCAGTGAATATAATGTGCCTATTAGCAATAGATACGCTCGTCTTGAAGAAAATAGTGACCAAGACAAAAGATTCAACTACCTGGACGACCAAGAAACACACGAAGTCGAGAACATAAAAATTCCCCCCATATTTGTGAAAGACATTCGAACATTAATCATTTCAACAAAGACAAATTACCACTCAATTCACCTCTGACATGGAAAAAAAAAGTACATAGCGGACTTCAGAAAGGCCATTAAATATCTTTTAAGCACAACCAGACAATTTCATACTTATAAGGATCCCTTAAACAAGAAATTCTCAGTAGTTTTCAAAAACATTCACCAGTCAGTAACTCAGAAAGAGGTATACGAAGATCTGTATCCAAAATATCCTTCACTGATCAGTGTCACAAGACTATACAAAGACAATATTCCCATTCCGGTTATTGCAGCAGAGTTCGACGGGCATCAAAGTATTGAGGAAGTGTTAAAAATTAATGCAATATGTAATCTGTGTGTCAAAACTGAAAAAAAGACGTCAAACAAATGTGCCAATACAATGTTTAAGATGCTTCGGCCATACAAGAAACAACTGCAATAATAAAATAGTATGTGCATTCTGTGCTAAAGACCATTACACGGTAAATGCCCACAAAAAAACTTAACACCCACATGCCACAACTGCAGGGCCCGCACCGTGCGGACATTCGGTCAGCAGAATGTAATTATTTTTAAAAAAATTTCAGAGACCAACAAAAGTAACTCTAAAACTACTGCCCCCCCCCAAGAAAATTCAAATAACAATACTTCCGCCCCTATACTCACAAATCGCAATTTTCCTAATCTTCGTTATAATCGAACAATACCTGGCTTTACGTATCACGAAAACGCAAACACAAACCAGCATAGCACTAAAAACACACACCAAAATGTAAATAATACCAACAATAACTTAAACTCTATAATGCACACTATAGTCAACAACATTAAAAATTACTTAATGGGCATAATCAATAGTAGCATTCCAACCATTTCACAGAAAACGTTTGAGTTTGCGAAAAATTAACATTTGAAACTTCCCCTGTCAATTACAATAATGTTCGCTGTAACAATGTCTTATACTGTTTCTCGAAGATCGGCTTTACTAATAAAGCCGATCTTTTACTAATAAAGCCGAGCTCGGCTTTACTAATAGAGCCGAGCCTAAGCTCGAAAGGCCCAATAAAGCTCAATAAGGCCTATTAAAAAATCTGTTTTTGAGGCCTAAACTCAAGAGAATTCCTCCCTGAAAAAAATTGTATATAACAGATACGTTTTTTGTTTCGAATGAAACTCCTATTGTGTGGTGAAGACTGGTGTGCAATTATTTCTATAGGAATATAAATTTCTTTCAGCCACTCTGAATTCAATTTAAGGCCCGTTCGGCGATGTTTTGAGTTCGGAAGTTTAAAATGCATGGAGCAATTGTAAACACTCCAGTGGATTTTTATTTCTATATTTTTTAAGGTCGCTATTTAACAACTTGGTCAAATGGCGACCACTGTGATTGTTCAAACTGTAGGGAGAGCACAAGTTGGAAAAAGAAAATGCACGCACAACACACACACACCCACACACACTGACTCGCACTCCCGACACTCACACATTCGCACCACCACACACACACACACACACACACACCGACTCCCGGCACTCCACATACACACACACGGCTCCCGGACCGGATAACATTCCCAATATTGCCCTCAAGACTGTGATACTCGCTCACACCGACATCTTTGTGGATCTTTATTATTCGTGCTTGAGGGAAGGGGTGTATCCAGAAAGATGGAAAAAACAGCGCTTGGTGCTCCTCCCTAAGGGGAATAAATCACCCGAAGATCCATCATCATAACGGTCATTGTGTATGCTTGACACAGCTGGCAAGGTTCTGGAGAGAATTATTAGTACCAGACTAGAGAAAGCTGTGGAGGAGGGAGGAGGCCTTTCAGAAAATCAGTATGGTTTCCGCAGAGCCCGCTCGACTGTTGACGCAGTCCAGCTTGTCATTAACACCGCCCGACAAGCAATTGGAGGAAGTAGATGGAAGAGAGGCCCAAAACAGTACTGTGCTGTCGTTACATTAGATATTAAAAATGTATTCAACTCGGCCAGGTGGAGTAATATTCACCAAGCTCTCCGCAGATTTAATGTGCCAACGTACTTGAGGAAGATTGTGTCCGAGTATCTGAGTAATAGAGCCCTGATTTACAATACAAATAATGGGCCGAAGGTACATAATATCACGGCTGGTGTCCCGCAAGGGTCGGTATTGGATCCACCATTATGGAATGTGATGTATGACGAGGTTCTTCGGCTTCCCCTCCCAGAAGGAACCAGTATTATTGGTTTCGCGGACGACATTGCTATCGTCGCCGTTGCAAAGTACATTGAGGAAATTGTGTATATTTGCAACGAAGCGATCGCTATTGTTAGTCAGTGGTTGAAGTCCTCAGGGCTGCAGTTAGCTGAGCACAAGACTGAGGTTATCCTAGTCAGTAGCAGAAAAAAGGGAGAAACCATCACTCTCAAAGTCGGTGACCACCATATTGCATCACAGCCGTCGATCAAATATCTTGGTCTCATGATTGACACCCGTCTGACATTTGCTGACCACCTGAAATACGGCAGCAATAAAGCTGCGGTAATTAATGCAGCATTGTCGAGACTAATGCCCATCATAGGGCCCTGTCAGGAGAAACGGAAGCTTCTGGCCTTGGTTGTGAGGTCTGTCTTGCTCTATGGAGCCCCAGTATGGGCCGACTCCATGTCGATAAATAGTTACATCCAAGGGATGACGTCAGTGTAGAGGTTATCAGCATTGCGGGTAGCTTGTGCATTCCGCGCTGTGTCAAACGATGCAGTGTGCGTCATCGCGGGGATGCCTCCTGTAGATATCTTGGCGCAGGAAAGACGGAGGCGATATCACAAAGAAGAGGAGAACCCAGACTGCTCGACAACACTGCTCGAATGGCAGGATCGATGGGACAAGTCCATTAAAGGAAGATGGACGTACCGCATGATTCCCTCCATTGCACCGTGGATCAACCGTAAACACGGCGAAGTAAATTTCTTCTTGACTCACCTGTTGTCTGGACACGGATGCTTTCTGGCATATCTCCACAGGTTCAAGCTGGAGGATACCCCATTCTGTCCACTATGGGAACCTGCTGTCGAAGACGCCGAGCATGTGTTATTCCAGTGCCCGCGATACCATCTGCAGCGACGGCACGTTATGAGTATACTCGGATCGACCCGCTGACACCCGAAGCAATGGTTGGTGCATGCTCGCCTCAGAAACCAACTGGGATGCGGTGAGCTCAAATGCGCAGACCATAATAGCTGAGTCAGGAGAATAGAAAGGAAAGAAGGAAGTCGATTGATCCTCGTTTGATCCTTCCTACGTTTTGACGAAGAGAAGTGGCTTGTGACTAAGCCACTCTAATCCACTCCCGTGATGTAATGCCTAACGGCGGTTCCAGGGAGGATGGAGAAGGAGGAGGGAGGTTGGTTTTAGTGGGTAAAAATCTCACACTATCATGTGGTACGGGCCGCATGGTGTCTTTTGAAGACTTCCACCTACCCTCGTAAAACACACACACACACACACACACACACACACACACAATAATTCCATTCTGTAATTATTACAAATGTCTCCTTTTCTGTACTCATAACGGATTTGAAATTTTATGAATAAAACTTATATAAAATCTATAATTAATTCTACAATATAATAATTAATATTCGTGTATTAGGAAACTAAAATATTTTTATATTTTTATATTTTTATATATTCTTTTTTTTTTTATAAAAAATTCGTATATTTGCGAGAATGGAGTTAATATGTTTGAGATGAAAAACAAACTTTTTTGCACAACTTGTTTAATAATGATATTAATTAATAGAATCTCGGCCATTTAATCTACAAGAGGATAGAAATAAAAAGAATAAAGAGATATTTGGTTTATTGGATATATTTTAATATTTGTAAGAAGTAAAATTTAGCTATTTTAAATCGTATATTTGAATTGAATGTTCATTTATATTTTAAATAAAAAATAAAATATTGAACTAAGATAATACAAAGAAGATCCGATGTATACAATTTAGATAAATATAGGTATGTAACATTGAAAAACTTACAATTTCTTAATGGATATACAACAGTAGATTTGAATAGTGAAGAAATATTTATAGGAGAGTGAGCAGGGATCATAGCAAAGACCGCACCGGATGACACTATTTCCAGCGACTCTACCGCCTTATGCATTATTCATTCAGGTAATAATCCTCAGATTCCACCAACAGCAAGAACGAGCATTAAACGGCTGTTTCCAGATACGGAATTCAAACCTCTTCTTCAGCAATCTACAATATTAGCCCATTACTCTAATTACCTTCGGAGCGAGGTTTTCGAATGGAGGTTTGGAGCGGCAGCGACAGCGGTGTAATTGCAGAGAATTGTGGGTAGCGGGCGCTCCTCCTGGAATGAGGAGGAGACTGCAGCTGCGACAGCCTCACGCGACGCGCCAGTCGCGGTACGCGCACTCGCTACTGCTCTTTAGTCGCTGTGCGAGCACTAGGTCTCCACGATTTTCTCCTATATTATTGCAGTAGTATGCTTACCTTTTGCAGTTCTCACACGCAACCGATCTTTATAAATGAGGTCTCCAAAGAAAGACAATTTCACGAGTATCTGCAGGATGCAGGGTAAATTTAAAATTCAATGTTTAATAGCCATTTACTTTCACGATTACAAATACTCAGAATTTACGTAACAAATAACTACAAATTTCCTAACGGCGTTATTGCCGTATCTGGCCTTATCACCGGCAGTGGCGATAAGCGACGTTATGCGATAGCTGGCGGCGGTGGCCGCCCGAAGTCCTGCTTATCGCCTGGCTGATACGCCACGACTTGTGACGTGTAGCAAGCGCCGGCGGCAGCAGCCTGGAGTCACGTGGTAGCGCGCAGCTGATTACGCCGCGATTGGGCGTGTAGCGAGCGGCGGCGGTGGTAGCTAAGCGAAGTTATCACTGAACGAGAGCGCTCTGCTCCCGGCCCATGACTTTATACTCCACCGCCCGGTGAAGGGGAAGGGGGGCTGTGCCCCTCCACTAGCGGAGCGTAACTCCGACTCGTCCTCTGATTGAGGGGATACCACAACTTTGACTTTAAAAATATGAAGGGTTTGTTTTAAGAAACGCATTTAAATATTCATGTCAAATGCAACACGCAACACTCGGGCAGTTATATCGTTAAATAACTCATAAACGAAGCGTTTTAGGGCATTAAAAAGTAAAAGCTTGAGGCCTCAATGAAACGTTCCTCGCACTATAGTCTATAGCATGAAATATTCCGGGACATTCTATTAATGTTTGCCGATTTGGTTTAAGGTTGTATTAAGGTTTGCCGGTCGATACTTCCAATACCACATATACATGGATGAATACAGAATATATTCCTTCATGAACTCTATTTCATCCCTTGGTGCAAGTGTCCATCTTTGTGACACACTTAGAAGTCATAGATCCCTCTATCTTAAACTATTTACGCTTTCTGTGTGCACCGTGGTTTACATTGGCTGACAAGGTTTATTTCCATAATTATTAATTTAAGATTCGCTCTCGCGGTAACAACAAGAAGTACTGTTAATAGTTGCTTGATACTGATGAAGATTATTTCTTATGCGTGTACTGCAACAACAATTTAACATTTTTCTGTAGTCTACAAGTACTGCGTACCTAGTTGTGGAGGGAACTACGATGGAAACGGACCAAATGTTTCAGATCCAAGACACCCTTAGGACAAATTAGAGAACACGCAAGAGATCTCGCACGGGGACGCTAGTATTGTAAAAAATACTCTTATTACAGTGTTAGGGGAAAATACACTCAATCCGAATCAAGTAAATTGAATTATTTCTTATTTTACGTCAGACCTGATCTTCCGCCTGACCACGCAACTTTCCTAAGCTCCTTTCGTTATCTAGCAAAGAAAGAAGGCACTACTCGGGTGGCGAAACAGGTGATTTAAATTTAGTTCTGACGTTACTTTTGAGCTTGAGAATTGTTCTATGTAGTATATTGAAACGCTCTCCGTTTCTGTTAAATTATTTATGCAACCGGTTTCCGAATTTATATCATTTTTGGGCGCCTGGAAAGGGTTGCGATTTTAAATTTCCCGCAAACACATCTAAAGGGAAATAATTATCGTACTAGCTCTGCCGGTTGGGTTCTTACGAAAATAATCGTCGCCGGTACTTACTTTCTTCCTAGCAAACGATCATTCGATCCGCTCTCCATACGGAAGAAGCGAGAAATCTGAAATTGGTTTCTGGAAAGAAATTATTAAACTATGGATTGCACAAGATGCTAAAGAAATTATAATCAGCTTTTCTTTTTCAAAATGAGAACGTTGTAAGTTTATTCATCGATTAATTCTTTGTAACATAAAATGTCACCTTGATCATGACCGGTTGTAAAACTTGTAAATAGCGCTATTATTCTTACTATTTATGAATCCATGCGCTCTTGGACGACGAGGCCAAGAAGAATCCACTGCTCCGACCAATCTTCTCTCTTGTATCTTGTTCTCGGTCCGCTGCCGGGTCAATGTCCTCCTCAACTTAGTAATTGTTTCACTTACGACTCCCGGAGCCATAATTATTCAAAGTTCCAAATAGAATTACGTACACAAAATATAAGTCCTCACTGCTCAATTATTTCCCGCAAAATTCCACCAAGTCCCCCATCTATCATTTACAATAACCTCTACGATGTGCACGGTACGCGGTCTAAAGCTCCTCTCCTCAAATATTACAAAAAGTTCAATCCTCGATAACATTCATACCTTCTTGTCTCTTGTTTTACCAAAACAATCTCCAGTTTCCTTCTACGTCATACCGCATTACTAGTTTACCACCAATCCTACATGCAATCTGTCCGTTACTTGCCGCGCTATGTTTATTTACTTCCGCTTCCCTGGTTGCTAAGGAACGCCATGCCTGCAAGCCTATGCCCTCAACATTTACACTTTTTATGAAGAATTTAATTAAGTTTTGTCCCCAATTCCCATCAAAACATTATGGTATGTCTCAATATCTACACTCTGGTATGTCACAATATCTAGAACACGGGGCAGCCAGTTTTACTCCAGAAGGTAGGCGAAGGAATTGATTATTTTATTTAAAAATTCATGGCTTCGATTGGGTAAACATTATAGGTCGATACGCTAACCGTTACATCATTGAAACCACTTACTTTTCAGAGTTATAGTTTTGGCTTTAGGCAACTAGGTTTGCCGCAGCGAAGTGATGCATCTTAATACAATCGGAAACATATTCTCCGCCGCCGTTAGTGCCATGTGTGTAAAAGACGCATTTCTTACGTGGCATCCTAGAAACAGGAGCAGCATATTGTAACGTCGTGGGTCTACACCACAAAGAAACAGACACGAGTGGGTATTTACAATTTATTTACAATAAATTATGTACAAGAACTAAAGCCTCACTCTAAGGCGATTGTGCTACCTGCCGCAGCCCCCCTCTCCCAACACGCGCCTTGCGGCCGCGCCTGCGAGTAGCTAGCTCGGCCAATTCGCAACTGGACACCTCATGTGCCTCGGCAGACCATCTGCCCTGATGTATAAGGCATACTTCACCGTGTCCGAACCTCGAACACCTACTCGTGCCATCAGCACTTCCGCGCCAGACTTGGCCGGACAAGTTTTGCGGTGATTGCCGCGAGGAAAACAAGAATCGTTACCCCCGAATTGTCCGGCGACGCACCTTAATATAGGCCCGAGTCACATGACCTCCTACGTCATCTGCCTCCCACGCACTCGTCTTGAAGCGAGTGCCACCGACGGCGCATTTTGTGCCCGGCATCTGGGATTTCCGTGAGGGGTGGCCTTTGTTCGGGAGCCTATATTTGGATCCCTCATCCCCATACCTTGCAACTCAGGAGCAGGGAGTCAAGTCTATGACGCTAAAATATATTGAGGCAATGCGGGGACACAGAGTGAACATTACAGTAGAGCAACTGTATCAGAATCTTGGTGAGTAGAAGTCCACAAAAATATTTTATACGACTTTTCACAGGTTTCAAAACCATATGTTATTATTCAATTTTCTTTAGTCTTCTTGTTTCAAGAAGAAACGCCATGCTCGAAAGAATGTGTAGTGCTGGGTGAAAACTAATTGAAGCCTTTTCTCCTTTCCTGCCCCCGTCTGCTCACGAGGCTTAACACGAATGAGTCCACAGTTTCAAGAGGTTGAGCCAATCGAAAGTCGCGAGAGATGGAAGCCTGGCAGGGGCGGGGCGCAGGGCCTTCAGCGCCATCGCATCAGCTCTGACGCCGCGCGACCGCTGCGCCGCCTCCGCCGGCGCGACGCACTTCCAGGCTGCCTCCAGCCCACGTGACACGGACAGACACGGGGAACACACCTCCTGAGACGGATTAGCCCCCACGTGAGCTTCCATGTACTTGGCTGCCACCTAGGCGCGGAAGCCATCTCGTCGGTTGACGTCTGCGCTTAGGACGCGGCGCCGGGCAGCCAAGTCCACACTGACTCCAGCGTCGGAAGACTATGCTTTCTCCGTGCTTTTGGACGAACTTCAAGGTGGCACTTCGGCCAAATTGTGCATTTTTTATCAGGTGATAGAAATGGAGATTAGCGCAACGGGTCAAAAATTTTCTAAAATGATTAGACAAAACATGAACTCTTTACCTCGTGTTAAGGTTAAGACTTCAGAAAACGACTGCACTAAATGATAGTTACTAGAATTTAACTAGGATTTGTTCTGTCAAAACGTACTGCTCACGTAAGAATTTGCAAAAATGAAAAAAAGTATCATAGACTGATCCGTTCTAAGCAACAATAGAGCGTGTATAATTCCAGAACACTAAAGTGTATAATTGAGACTGAAAGAACGTCAACATCCAGAAATTAAAGCTTTGAACGGGAATAGTAATGACCAAATTTTTACACAAATTCTCTGTGTAAGAAATATTCGTTAGTGGAAGTAAACTAATATATGAAATAAGAAATACGACTGTTAGTATATGGATTAATTCACCAGTTCACAAAACAAATACCGACTATTTTGCAATGACATTTTTTTCCTCCTTCAAAAAACATAGTGCCGATTAAAAACAATTCATTCGATAACAATATGAGCGGATAATTTCAAACAAGAGGGAATGAAACTAAGAAATTTACGGCCTGCGTGCGCTTGGTTCCGCCAATAATGATGTTGATCGGAGATCGGAGGGATCGGAGGGATTGATCGGAGAGGAACAAGTGTTTGCAATGATTGGAACACACACGTCGTTGTTCGCTAACACAGCGACATAAATAAGAGCATCGGTGAACATCCATCATTAGAGACCAGAGGGTTTGGCAGTGGCGGAGTTGAAGGAGGGAACAGAGGAGTGGGCGGTGACTTTGGGCGGGGAAGGATATTTTAGGGCGCGTCGAAAGGGCAGCGAGAGCGGGTGGGCGGTCAGAGAGGGCAATGAAGGTGGGGTCAAAAGAGCGGAAAGTGAAGCCAAGGAGGGAGTAAGGGCCGTGACTGCGATAGGCCGATCAGACGGATGAGGCGAAGGGGGCGTGGGGGGCGGCGCTGCGCTGGCCACATCAGAAAAGAGAACGGAGGCCCTCATTTACCATTCCCCTCTCCGCCACGCTGGGCTCACTTTTGGACACATTTTATAGTTTTCTCTGCAATTTATCACATTTTCTTAGGTAAACATTCTTTATTAACCTCCGTTTGACACTAAGACAAATGGCAATGAAATTAATATAAAAAAAATGATTTCGCCGTTTTGAAAGAATCGCGACGTAAAAACTCTTATTGCAAGGCCTTAGTGGCGTAAAAGCGGATACATCTTGTCCTGATATATATTATATTATTTTCTCTAACACGTTTTGTAGTGCGAATCCATGTTTTGTGGGTCCTTGACGTCGAAAAATCGATTGACGGCAAATCGTCTATGTGTGAACAACGCTACTGATTAAAATGTAAGCAGTACTTTCACCAAAATTGATATTCCTCAATCGATCTGGCTGATGTTGCAGCCCCTTGAATATGAAATATATTTCAATTTTGAGGAGTACTTTACATGAAGCCACGGGGACATTTTCAAAATTTTCTCAGAAATGACATTCACTAAACATTTTCTTCAAATTTCTTCTAAAAATAGAGTGAAATACATTTGTGTGTATGTTATAAGTCCGATTTCCCTTGTTAACTCTGAATTTTCCAAAATTGCAAAGACAATCAAAATTTCTCGGGCATGTTCCTACAAGTACTAAATTGAAGATAGAGATATTTCCTTCAAGTGAAATTACTTCCCCATAATTAGTTCTTTCAATATTGCCATGTACATTTTCTTGAAAATTTTAGTAATTTTCGCGCAATATTGCTTTAAGCAATATTATACTTAGCATATAGCAATATAATTAGCACATATTTTAAATATGTGCAATATTAAAAAAAAAACGAAGAAGTTTTCAAAAACGGCTCCACTTTTTTTTTTGTAATTTTGGTGCTGAATGTTCTGTAAAAATGAAAAACTCCATTTTCGTTATTTCATAGTTATTGTTTTTTTTTTACTTACAAAAATTTAATTTATTTTACTTGTCTCTCACGTAGTTAAAATTTACATTAAAGATGTATTCCATTGTTCAGTGCTTTGTTAACATATAACCTTCAAAAGTATCTTTAATTTTTTAAAATGTCCATACGTTTTTTAGTGTAAAGGAACTTAAAGTGACGAATTTTCTGAAACGTTTGACCCAAATTTCTCAAAAACAATAGAAACATTTCCCCCGAAATTTTCTGCAATGAAAAAAAAGTTTATTGTTCTCCAATATTCCGAAAGCTTGATTACGGCCATGTTATTTGGGGCCCGAAAAATTTAAAAACATGCTGAAAATTGTAGGTGTTTTTATTCACACTCAGAATAAAAAGTATATATTTTACAAAAACGAAAAGTATACCATCGCGTCAATTGAAAAGTGTTCTAAATATTTTGTTTTAAAACATTTTCTCAAATTTTGTAACTATTACAGCAAATATGACTTTTCTTCTTTTAGAATTAACAAGTGGTTTGGGTTGAAATTCGTTTCCATGATAAGAATATAATTATTAAACAATGTGTTTGTTTCGAGCAATTCAAAAATATGAACATGACAGCCATTTATCAGTGTAATATTGAAAGAATATTACGTATATTCCGGGGTGTGTCAGTCATAATTCTTGTCGCCGAGATTCCAACCCTAGGGCATCCCTGTCAGAGGCATTGCAATGACATTCATTGATGCGCTGAATCAGCTAAGTCAGTCCAAAACTAAGATATCTGTAATCCTCTTGAAAAAATAAAAATACTAAACACAAACTATATTGAATTAATACTTTAAAATTCTCTAATTTAAATGTATATGGGAACCAAAATTAAATTTATTTTCTAATAATTCAGAAATGTTTTTTGTCATTTTATATAGTTAATTAATATAATTTGATCCACATTCTGATATCTCAGGAAATTTGCATGCCTACATTCCAATTTTTATCCTATGTAGCTCGTTTGGTAAAATAACACAAGCACGGGGAAAAGGGTGAAGCAATGTCAAGAAGAAAGTGATTCGATGGAGATAAAAAACGAAGACAACATGCTCGTGCAGTAACAGGCATTGGAAACCGATGAGGCAGGATCTGGGTGAGAAGATGCGGTACGGCATGTGAGAAAATGCGTTGGCGGGAACAGAGGGAAGGATTGGTGGGTTACGGAGAATAGCGTTGAGGGCGAACCGTGGCGGGGAGAGAAATGGCGTGTAAAGGTGGGGAGTGTAAGGGCGGGGCATTTCACGGTGTGACGACGTTGTGAGGAGTGGCACGGGAGAGGGAGTGGGGGTGGCTGTGCGGGGCTGAACAGGCGGGGGGGCGCAACGTGCACGGGGCGGCAGGGGCACCCTCTCGCGTGTTCAACCATTAGCCCACTCGCAGAAGACGTCGCCCCGCCTCCTACCCCGCTTTCCGCCCCGCCTCCAATCCCGCTTTCCGCCCCGCCTCCAACACCGCTTCCCACCCCGCCTCCAACCCCGCCCGCCTCCAACCCGCTTCCGCCCGCCTCCAACTCCGCCCCGCTTCACCCTTTTCCCCGCCTCCAACACCGCTTCCACCCTCCAACCCGCTTCCCGCCCGATTCCCGGCTGCTCCCGCCCGCCTCCATCCCCGTTTCCCCGCCCGCCTCCACCCCTTTCGCCGGCCTCCAGCCCCGCTTTGCCCGCCTTCACCGCTTCCCGCCCCCAACACCGCTACCCGCCACCACCCGCTGCCCGCCCGCCTCACCGGCTTCCGCCCGCCTTCACCCGCTTTCCGCCCGCCCCCAACACTGCCTCCACCCGCCTCAACCCGCTTTCCCGCCTTCAACCCCGCTCGCCCGCCTCAACACGCTTCCCACCGCCACCAACCCGCTCCGCCCCTCACCGCTTCGCCCGCCTCACCCGCTCGCCCACCCAACACCGCCTCCCCCGCCTCAACCGCTTTCCACCGCTCACCCCGCTTTCCGCCCGCCTCCAACCAGTCCCGCACGCCTCAACCCGCTTCCGCCCGCCTCCAACCCCACTTCCGCCCTGATTCCCGGCCGCTTTCCGCCCGCCTCAACTCCAGTTCCCCCCGCCTCCAACCCGCTTCCGCCACGCCTCCAACACCGCTTCCCGCCCGCCTCCAACCCCGCTTCCCGCAACGCCACCAACCCCGCTTCCCGCCCCGCCTTCAACCCCGCTTCCCGCACCGCTTCCACCCGCTTCCGCCCGACCCCAACCTCGCTTCCGCCCGCCTCCATCCCCGCTTCCGCCCGCTCCACCCCGCTTTCCGCCCCGCCTTCAACGCCGCTTCCCGCACCGCCTCCACCCTGCTTCCGCACCGCCCCCAACCCGCTTCCGCCCGCCTCAGCCCGCTTCCTGCACGGTCTCAACCCCTTCCGCACCGTCTCCATCCCGCTTCCCCCGCCCCCAACCCGCTTCCGCACCGTCTCAACCGCACCCCACGCCCATCCCTCGCTTCCGCCCGCCTCCAACCCCTTCCCGCATCGTCTCAACCCGCTTCCCGCACCGTCTCCATCCACGCTTCCCCCCCCGCCTCCAACACCGCTTCCCACCCCGCCTCCAACCCCGCTTCCCGCAACGCCACCCAACCCGCTTCCCGCCCCGCCTTCAACCCCGCTTCCCGCACCGCTTCCACCGCTTCCGCCCGCCTCAACCTCGCTTCCCCCGCCTCCATCCCGCTTCCCGCCCGCTCAACCCCTTCCGCCCCTTCAAGCGCTTCCGCACCGCCTCAACCTGCTTCCCACCGCCTCAACCCCCTTCCCGCCCGCCTCAACCCCGCTTCCGCAACGCCACTACCCTTCCGCCCGCCTTCAACCCGCTTCCTGCACCGCTTCCACCCGCTTCCGCAACGCCACCACCGCTTCCCGCCCGCCTTCAACCCTTCCGCACCGCTTCACCCGCTTCCGCCCGCCTCCAACCTCGCTTCCCGCCCCGCCTCCATCCCCGCTTCCCGCCCCGCTCCACACCCGCTTTCCGCCCCGCCTTCAACGCCGCTTCCCGCACCGCCTCCAACCCTGCTTCCCGCAGCCCCCAACCCCTTCCGGCCCGCCTCAACCCCGCTTCCTGCAACGCCACCAACCCGCTTCCTGCCACCCCTCACCCCGCTTCCCCCGCTCCACCCTTCCGCAACGCCACCACCCTTCTCGCCCGCCTTCAACCCCTTCCGCACCGCTTCCACCCCGCTTCCGCCTCAACCTCCTTCGCCCGCCTCCATCCCCTTCCGCCCTGCTCCAACCCTTTCCGCCCGCCTTCAACGCCCCCGCACCGCCTCCAACCTGCTTCCCACCGCCTCCAACCGCCTTCCCCGCCTCAACCCTTCCGCACGGTCTCAACCCGCTTCCAACCGTCTCCATCCCCTTCCCTGTCGCTCCAAAAGCTCTCCATTCGCATCAAGTCTCAACCCTTCCGCACCAGTTCCATCCTCAGCTTCACAACCTCGATCTCCAAGCCACGCTTTCCTGCCTCAAGCCACGTTCTGCCAACCACATGACTTTCCCCGCCTTTATGTCCCTTCGACACCGCTTGCATCCCGACTTCTGCCGCCTCAACTCGCTTCGCCTGCCTCCATCCCGCTTCCCGAAGCTCCACCCGCATTCGCTGTCTATCGTTAAACCTTCTCCGCACTCGCCTCCAGACCCTGCTTGCCCCACGCTCAATCGCTTCCGCCACTCATCAGCACTTTATCAGGTCTCAACCCGCTTCCGCACTGTCTCCATCCCTTCCGCCGCTCCAACCCTCTTCCTGCACCTGTCTCCAACCCCTGCATCCTCGCACCGTCTCATCCCGCTTCCGCCGCCCAACCTCGACGCTTTTTTCATGTCTCAAGCCCCGTTCCCTGCCATCTCTATCCCTCGCTTCCGCACGGTCTCAACCCTTCCGCACGTCTCATCCGCTTCGCCTGCCTCAACCGCTTCCGTGCAGATCTCCATCCTAGCTTCCCGACGGTCTCAACCCCGCTTCGCACGGTCTCAACCGCTTCCGCACCGTCTCCATCCAGCTTGCCCGCCTCACGCGCCTTGCCGACGTCTCCAAGCCGCTTCGCACCGTCTCCATCCCCTTCCGCACGGTCTCAACCGCTTCCCGCACCGTCTCCATCCCCGCTTCCGCCCGCCTCCAACCCGCTTCCGCCCGCTCAATCCCGCTTTCCGCCCGTCTCCATCCCGCTTCCGCACGTCTCACCCGCTTCCGCACCGTCTCCATCCCCGCTTCCGCACGGTCTCAACCCCGCTTCCCACCGTCTCCATCCACCGCTTCCGCCCGCCTCCAACCCCGCTTCCCGCACGCTCAATCCGCTTCCCGCACCGTCTCCATCCCGCTTCCGCACCGTCTCCATCCTGCTTCCGCCCGTCTCCACCCGCTTCCGCACCGTCTCCATCCTGCTTCCGCACCATCTCCATCCCCGCTTCCCGCCCGCCTCCACCCGCTTCCGCACCGCTCCAACCCGCTTCCCACCGTCTCCCCCGCTTCCGCACGTCTCACCCGTTTCCGCACCGTCTCCCCGCTTCCGCACGGTCTCCAACCCGCTTCCGCACCGTCTCCCCGCTTCCCGCACGGTCCCCAACCCGCTTCCGCACCGTCTCCATCACCGCTTCCGCCCGCCTCCAACCCGCTTCCGCACCGTCTCCAATCCGCTTCCGCACCGTCTCCATCCCCGCTTCCGCACCTGTCTCCATCCCCTTCCGCCCGTCTCCAACCCGCCTTCCACCCGTCTCCAATCCGCTTCCGCACGTCTCCATCCCCGCTTCCGCACCGTCTCCATCCCGCTTCCCGCCCCGCCTCCAACCCCGCTTCCCGCACCGTCTCCAATCCCGCTTCCCGCACCGTCTCCATCCCCGCTTCCCGCACCGTCTCCATCCCCGCTTCCCGCCCCGCCCTCCAACTCCGCTTCCCGCACCGTCTCCAATCCCGCTTCCGCACCTCTCCATCCCGCTTCCGCACGGTCTCCAACCCGGTTGCCGCCCCGTGACCTGGACCCCGCGGCCCTCACCTCGGCGGGGGCTTTCTCGTGCAGTTTACGATCGCTCCGCGCACACCGGATTTACGTCCTTGCCCTTACAAGCGGTGCTCTGTAATTTGGGCGTGTTAATATTCGCCCAGCGACCTCTGTGATGCCATAAGGAGCCCATGATGATATTGTGGCTCAGAGATCATCATACGTGCTCCAGGCACGGCGTAGGAACGCGAAGATGGGCGATTTGGAGGGAAAAACGGGTTTTGTACCTAATGTTAGTTCACAACACGTATGTAGTAGTGATTTAGTCCCAATCGTTCTTTGAGTAACTGTTAATATACTGTTGGAGTAGGTGGTAAAAATGAAATAATTTACTTTAAAGGAATCATGCATTGTTTACTCCTGTATTATTATTATTATTATATTATTATTATATTATTATTATTATTATTATTATTGTTTTAGTATCTTTCTCCGTTTAGATAATCTAGATATCTGTTACAATATCTAACAAGACTCAACACTCTTAATGGCTTTGGAATTGTGATAATATTTGAAAGCCTTCTCAATTGAAGAAAAATATTCCATGTTGGCTTATGAAGTTTAGTATTTTAAGATTTTCATTGTATAGCAATCTACAAGAAGACCGACTGCATTATTCTGTCCTTTAGTACTCTTGACATGTTATTGACACCATGTCTCGTCCGGTCAGCCTCAAACATGGGGCACAGAAATAGATGGTTTTGAATCATACTTCACAGGATCATTTTTCTGCGAGTACCGATTTAGTGAGTTATATGAGTGATTGTGCTATCGACCTGAACTACTCTTCAGATTTTGGACTACCTGGCGCCCGGATTAATCCCTGGCTACTCTTCACGGACTTCGGACACTTGGCTCTTTTCGGATACTACGACCCGGCACCAACGGCGAACGGACGTCTGCTTCGCCGCTGGATTTCCTCCCGGCACTTGACAACCCTCTGGGACTAGCGGACAACGGCACCTCTGGCCTGACTAGGCCAAGACTACCAGTGATCCTACAACCAGCTACGAGGGAGAGTTACGAACCCGACTGGTTTAAGAGACTACACTTCTGGTGAAGGACAAACGCCGCGCGGCTGCAGCAGCAGCCGGCAAAATGGAACCATTGGACAAAAGTCACTTGCCGATAAGGCCAGCCATCACCAGGAAACAAACAATGCACGACGACCGGCGAAAGAATGATCTCACCAACACGAGGGATCAAAAAAGGACAAAACTACTACATGATGCCCGCGGTATGTCAGACAGTGATACGGAAGTAGTGGACAAGTACCCCGCGGAGCCGCGAGGCAAAGGCTGGACAACCAGACAGCAAGATTCTAGGAGAGGATGGCGAAACCTAAGAATTCCTTACAAAATTCGCGCGCACTCCCCTTCCATCACTACCTCCTATTATTTCCATGAATAATCGCTTCTCAGTGCTTCAGGACCAAGGACAGACAACAGGGCCAGGACCTTCCGGTACAACAAACAACCATGATGACAACACAGATGACGCACATGACACTAAAAACCCCAACAGACTGACTTCCGGATTAAAACCGAATCGGAGCCTACCACCTGGACCTCAAGAAGATCATAGACTGTAAGACCCTTGTGAAATATCTAAATCAATGGACCAAAAACAGTATTGACGCACGTTGCAACAAGGCCCAATTGATTATACAACCAAAGACAATGACCGCCCACTATAAAGTGAGACAAAGTCTCGAGTTTATTAAACAGGACAGCAACATACGGAAACTTTACTTCTTTCATCATCCCACCTACTTCTATCACCGTGCAATAGCTACTCCTAGAGAAAAGTTCGTTATCAAAGGATTACCCCCGAACTTAAATACACAGAACCTACTGACTAACATACGCGACACATACAGCTTTCCCATATACCATCTATCAGAAATGCAGAAAATGGAACAAGACAAAACCATAAGACATCTAGGACTATACGTATGTGAGACGGACAAGGAACTGATACCGTCAATAAAGGAAACTATCAAATATGTGTCGTACTATAGTATTGGGATTGACTCCTACAAAAATAATAACAGGATCCCGCGCTGCAACAGGTGCCAACAATTTGGGCACACCAAGAATCATTGTTCCAGGAAATGGGTCTGCGGCAAATGCGCAGAATCACACGACACCGTCTTTTGCACCAGCTTCCTTATAAAGTGTGCCAACTGCTCACAAAACCTCGAAGCATCCGGCCCAGCTGTGCAGCTTTCCAACTCGCCAACAATTCCCGACAACAAGCAATCGCCAGACTAAGAGACAGAAATAGTAATCGCACCAACCAGCCCCCACCAGACTTCTCCCATGAATCCTTCCCCGGACTCGACGGCAGAACCTTCGCGGATACTACTGCGAACAGAACTGACAACCAGGGTTCTTCGACTACAACTGGCAACACCACCAACAACACCCCAAAAGACATCATCGACTTCATCAAGAACAAAAATATTACCAGAATCATCCAAATAATGAAAGACATTATCAATATTTTTACAACTATTGACTGCTGCGACCAAAATATGTGAACTGTTTTAAACAGGCAGAACAACAGACAACACTACATAAGACTAGCATCCTGGAATGCACAAGGCAGACTACACGACAAAAAAGCTTCAATCAGACAGTTTCTTGACGACTACTCCATAGGGGCACTTCTTATTCAGGAAACCTGGTTGAAATCTAACCAACTTTTATCCATCCCCAAATTCCTCATATACAGAACAGACCGGCCAATAACCATCGTCGGAAGAACAGCCATCTTAATTCGGAATACGACCCCACATACCATCCTCCCGACTCCCGGTACCTCTTTCGAAACTACCTCCATTCAAATAGGAACAAAATTAGGACCAATCAAATTCGTTTCAATGTATAACAGACCTCACAGCAGACTGAAAGCAGCAGACTTGGACCACCTTATTGTCAGACGCACACTCTCTATTATAGCGGGCGACTTGAACGCTAAACTGACGAATTAGGGGTGCAAGTACGACTACCAACCGGGACGAGACCTACACAACTATCTCCTAACCAGACATACCTTAAACCTTCTCGCACCTCAGGAACCTACCCACATGATGAACGACGAACCAAACGACATCCTCGACTTTGTAATCCACTCCACATCCATCATTGTCACGAATCGTGTAAATGATCTTGGCTGTCCAGGTGACGCCGCGTCGAAGGCTGTGTTGCCAACGTTTCGACCATCTTGTCGTGGTCTTCCTCAGGGCTGTTGTGCCTGAGGAAGAACACGACAACATGGTCGAAACGTCGGCAACACAGCTTCGACGCGGCGTCACCTGGACAGCCAAGATCATTTACATGACTCTGGCCGCGGAAGCCTACGACTTCACATTGTCACGAATCCCTACCCCAGGCACGAGTTAATATCAGATCATCTACCAATAATCTTCACGGTTCATATAACGCCTTACTCTCTAGCCCCGCCCACTCACCCATTTCGCACCATAGACTGGAAAAACTTTAAACATCTCATATCTGAAAAGATAACAAACTACTTCATTCCTCAGTACCTGCCAACAAGTAGATAAAGTCATAGACCATTCAACCATCAGATCAAATCCGCCATCCTCAAATATACATTATATTCTTCGCCACATTACTTCCAAAATTTTCCGAATGAACTCCTAAACCCCATTAGTCAAAAAAGACGAGCACAAAGACGTTACTACCGAACTAGACACAAAGAGGACAAGACCAACAATTTAAACGTGCACTCCACGACAAATTGACTCAACACCACGGAAATACTTGGGACAATACTATACGGGACGCAAATTTAAAACGCCCTGACCGACTTTGGAAAATAATTAAAACCATGAAGGCAGCCCCACAACCTCTCTCTCCCATAATGCTACCAGATAACACCCTCACATACGATCCCAAGGTCATTGCTGAAGCCTTTGCCCAATTCCACTCCTCAATTCCGAACCAACCCCACTCCTCATCCTATCCTTAATTTCTTCAAAACCCCGCCACTTCCAACTGCTCAGCAACAGTTGTGGACTTTTACTGACAATGAAATACGAGACGAAATTCGACTTCTTGACCCGATAAAAGCTGCAGGCCTCAATGGAGTTCAGACGGCGGCACTAAAACATCTGACTCACAATGCGACTCACCATTTCACTGTCATTTTCAACGTATGCATACGTCTATCTCACTACCCCTCCATCTGGAAACATGCCACCGTCATCATGATCCAAAAACCAAACAAAGACCATAAACAACTTAGCAGCTACAGATCAATCAATCTCTTACCCACTCCCAGCAAACTATTTGAACGACTTTTATCCAGACGAATGACACCACTTCTGACTAACGTATTACGAAAAACACAGTTTGGTTTCAGAGACAATAGGTCAGCGGTACTACAGACTCTACGACTTGCCCTACCCGTTTCAACATACCTACAATATCCATGTGACGTCCCTGCCTTATTTACAGATTTCAGCAGTGCCTTTGACTCAGTCAACCACAAAATCCTCAAGATTCTCAAAATAAAACCATACATCCCAGAATTCCTTCTGTATTTTTTAAGAAATTACCTCTCCCTCCGCTCCTTCCGTGTAAGACACCTTTCATGCTATTCCTCTTCCTATCCCATCCAAGCCGGCGTCCCTCAGGGCGCTGTGCTGCCTTCTACCCTATTCAACATCTTCATTAATGACATCAGTACCTCACAATGTAAATGACTATCTATACGCAGACGACCTGGCATATACTGTGAACCAACCAAAAGCTTATAAATACGATACCTAACCTTCTCAATCTGGGTCAGAAATCAAAAACAATCAACGCATCCAAATGTCAAGCGATCATACTTCAATGGAAAGAGCAAATCCAGCAATAGCCCCATTCAAATCAATGACGTGGACATTCCTGAAACGAGTGACGTACCTTGGACTGATATTCAACTGTAAACTACTTTGGACGCGACACATCAAGGACAAGACCCAAAAAGCACACCGGACAATCAACGCCTTACTGCCCATCATCACAAACAAGAACGTTAAACACAAAACCAAACTTTACATATACCATACGTACATCAAGCCCATTGCCACATATGGCGCTGAAACATGGGCCTCGACTTTTCAATCAAACTATAAATTGCTGACCAGACTGGAAAACAGAATAATCAGACTGACTTACAGACCCGCACCTGACGTCTACTACCTCAACATTAAAACGCAGCACGACATTAAACTTCTTGCGACAGAAACCTACAAAACTGCACGGAAACGACTGCTAGAAGCAATGTACAATCCTTCTTTCTCTGCTTTTGTCGAACCTCATCGTCATATCATAAACAGAACCATCCCTCACAACAGGAAACGCCACCCGCTTGACATACACCTTCTCCCACAATATAGCTACGTAGACCATACGACCAGGCAGCTGGACGACCAGCACTTACTTTCACGACTTTATAAAACTTCTGAAATGACTTCCTCTCTACTAAACGACTTGAGTTCCCTTAAATTCAGAAATTCCCCCTTTTTCCAACAATCTCCATACACCATATACAGTTTTACCAATACTTTAACAAAACAACCAATCGCGACGCAGTACCCTCAAATAAAATATCCCATCTAAAACCCCTTTAATGAAATAACCCATCGGATATGTTCCCAGCCCTAAAATTACACCTGCATTAAAATAACCTGTGATCCCTCTCTACACTTTAATTAAGAAACCTACCTCCTCCCACAATACCCTCTCTTTGACAAAATAACCTCTCTAAATCCTAGACCTAACAAATTAACCCGTCTTCTCATGTCCATAACATCACTCATCCATTCACGCTTCCCATACGCCATTCTCTCCTATCACCAGTTCATCTGGGGGATGGAGAGATAAGAAAGATTGTTTTTGCACCATGTTAAAACACACACATGCTGAGGAGTACAATCTCTGTACAGGCAGCACGACTAAACACACAATACGCAAATACGGTGTGAACTATTCTGCAAGTAGTTAACACAACCCGGTTAGATCTGCAGAAGGATGTGGCTGGATTATAATCATCGTATTCACATATACTTCTCAATTTGCAGCGGGAGTTGTCATTCCATTCGTGCCTGGATATTGTGAGCTTTCCGGGAAATTAAATGCATTTTAGTGTCTAGTGCGAAAGAACTGAGATTATTGGGTTATCTCTGGCAGGATATATGTAACACATTTGTTGTATGATATGAAATATTGAAATGAAATGACATTGAGGTCAAGGTTCTCCAACAGCATATAGTAATAACATAGCATTATAATGCAACCACAAACTAGTTTGTCAAAATATAATGAATGATCATTTGCCTATTTCACCCACAGGTTTTATGTAATACAGTGTGTGATGATACGGGACACACAACTCGGTAGGCTACAACAGAAGAGAGCGCAGAAGACACGAGACGAGAGGCCAGCCCCCACCGGGGGAAGGGGCATTCCGGCGGGGAGCGCTACGCGAATTTACGACGCTCGTAAATCCGCGTGGGCGCTACTAAGCACGGCCTTAATGAAACGCGCGTCCCTCTCGCAATGGAGGCCACTATCGCGCGGCGCATCGCGGCCCCCACACACACTCCTAGTTCCGTAAGTGTGGTAGCTGTTTTATCCTCGGAGACGATGTTGTTCCTCATCGCTAAATTCTGAGAACCGGAGCCGACCTGTACGTCGGCGTGCGGGGGAGGGTATTCACAGTGGAGCACCCACCTGATCGGGACAAGATTGAAGCTCCCGACAAGTGCGGTAGTGTATTGCATGTGAGTGTGTGCGGAAGATGAGATGTCACGGAAAATGAAGGAAAGACCGCGCACTATACTTGACTTTTTTGACTGGATACTCACGAAAAACTATCGGTTTTCCGGAAGGAGAATTCTACCCGACCGCTAGTGTCGAAAATCCGCTAGCGTCGGGACCCGAACCCTAGAACCTCCCAATCATTGCCACTGCAGAGTCAGCGGAGATGCTGGCGGTGAACTGACTCTTCAGCTGCACAGTATTATAAAATTGGTTCAGTGACACATGTCAGATAACAAAGAGTAGATTCGTTATTGATTTACGATTATAAACAGAATCGTTAGTTATAAATCTCGACTAGGGGAATACGTTCTAATAATTTCATTTTGAAACGCCCACAAACTGCTTGGGCATGTTTCGTCGTAACCCGTTTCCGAATTTGTTAACATGGTCGCCAGGAAAAGGGTTACGATAATATTTTTAGCTATTATTGCTTCAAAAAAATCTAAATATTGTCCCGCTAGCTGGGTCGATGGGTTGCGTCTGAAATAATCGCTATTACCTATTGATAGCCGATTACCCGATCTACCATCCATACAGAGAGGCGAGGAATCTGAAAACAAATATTTCATCTAGCTACTTATGAGCTCGAATTGGCCAATGAAAATCGTTTTGTTTTTCCTTTCAAAAAGAAACTTAGGATTTATTGCAACAGAAAGACTGTCCTTTTGTCATGACCTTGTTCGAACCTTTATACTGCACTACGCGCGCTCGCGCGCTACTTCGCGCGCGCTCTTGATTGACGTTGCCACGAAGGACGTTGCCATCTACTCTTCTCCCCGGTGATGCGAATTCCAGAGTCGAAGTACCGCGTTCTTCTTTCCTGTTCTTCCACGCGAACGTTGCCGAGCCGCTGATCCGCACTGCTTCAAATGTGCGTAGTTCTAGTTCGATTAAACTTGCGAAGTTCCACAAATTAATTATTCGTCCAGAATATTTCCGAGTCTTATCATATACGACTTCTCACAAGTTCTAATTTCCGCGTGTTGTAAAAATAATTAGTCCAAACTGTTCGTGAGCTATACTTTTAACACACTGTAAATTATTCGGAGTCTAACGTTCCTCAATCTCATGAAAAATTACAAGTTCCAATTACACAAATTATCTATCCGCGAGCGACCCGCACAGCGTCACCACATATGACAGAATGTCTGTTTTCTTATTACTGCTCAGCCCTCCAAACCTCGGATTCCCCCTTTCTACTGGTTTCTTCTAAAAAAAATCAGACATACTTCCGCAGTAGTAGACTATCGTTGCTCTCTCCAACCAATCCCAAACCGTTTTCAAATCTGACGAGCCACGCCGTCACTTTCAATGTCAGGTGAAAATTTATTTATCTTGACAACGACTTGGGCGCCGTTGCTAAGGCGCCATATTCCAATTTAATTTCCATAGCATTTCCACAATATTAACCGTAAGTAAGAATATGTAGAAAGCTATTCTGAATTGTATTTATCTTAAAGGTGGCTTTTTGTAAATTATCTAACGCAAATTTGGAGTATTTTAAATCTCTCTTCTCCCCTCTGCAACTTATAACACGCGCATGAATCCCTCAAGTATTTACGGTTGCGCACCCTCTTCGAATAATTATAAATAAATTCTACAGCAGTACAAGCAATTGACATTAATTTTATTGTTGTGATAGTTTAAAATTCATAATTAAAGCCAGAATTAGTTGGTGAACAATAAGAATGGGGACAATTTTTAAGTGAAGGAAAAAAGCATAGGCGAGAAATGACACGCAAGAACGAGTCTTGCTGAATCTACTTCGGCAATTATTTGTATTCTAGAATATACGTTAGTTTTTAATATTTTCTTAGTAATCGTAGATAATGAATCAATTTACCATTCATTAAAAATATTTATAATTAAGTTAAACAGTACAAAAATTATTTAAAAAACAGCTTTTAATGTTTTAGTTGAATCGGCAAATTCGTATTTGTAGAAACAATATTCCGTAAAAAGATTATTTCAGGTTATACATTGAAATGCAATGGTGAAATAAACGGTTCATCTATGAAAAAAATATAATATGAATTAGAGGTGAAACAGAATGGCACAGACTTTCCCGTAGTAAAGTTTTCTAATTTCCTAGGTGTGGACTGGCTTTACCGTCTTCCCCATCCTCATTCCAACTGCCATCTATCGTCACTCAAAAAACATTTTATTGACATTTTCCCAACTTTTCGCTTTCTTAACAGTAGAACCGAAATATTAGTTCAAGAATATTAAAGAAGAGTAAAACCGCGTTCTAAATAGAAATTTTCATTGAAAAATTCGAAACCATTTTAACAAAATAGCAATTAAGAATTACTGTAGGTGCGAAATTTGAAGCTCTTTTCACAGAACAGTTTTGAGTTTTCGAAAACCTTCATTTGAAGTAATTTAAAGCACTTTTACTCACAAATGTAATAATGTATTCAAATCGATGGAAATGTGCGTATTAACGGCGTGAGAGATATTAAAAAAATACATTTTTGTATTTTTCGTAAAAAACAGAAGAATACACCAAAATAAATTTAACAACATATTAAACAGTACAATAAGCACCATCCATAGAAAAAAATTGAAGAAAAAATGTTGTGCCACTTTTTAGAAAATAGTTTGAGCGGTTCTGAAAAAAAAGGTCAATTTCACAGAAAACGATCTCCAGAAACTGCTTGGCATTATTTAGAGCACATGTACTCGTAAATATAATAATGTGAAGAAATTCCCTCTAATGTCAATGAAATGGACCTAAGAGACGTAAGAGGAGTAAAAAAATAGATTTTTGTAATTTTCGAAAATACAAAAAGTAGAGGTTTATTTAGGTTTATGTCATCGTTTGAGAAAATCTTTTTGTACTTTTTTAACATTGCAAATATTGCACGCACTATTGCACGAAAACTACTAAAATTTACAAATAAATCTATATGACTTTAGTGAAAGAACTATGTATGAACAACAAATTTCATTTGAAGGAAAGTCTCTATCTTCAATATTGTACTTGCAAGAAGTTACCGAAAAAAATTCATACTTTTACAATTTCCGAAAATTCAGAGACAATCCTGGAAATTACATCTCTGCCACCTTTATAAGTATATTTAACTCTATTCTTACAAGAAATTTAAAGAAAAAATTTGAACCCAATTTTGAGAATAAATTTTGAAAATGTTTCCAGGGCTTCATATAAAGTCCCTCAAAAAATGTGTTGTTTTTTAATGTCCCAAAGCTTCAGCTCACGCAAAAACGACAGGGGTTTCTTCAATTTGGAAAAAATCCTACGTATGGTTTTGATGCTAGGTTTGTTCACACACAGCAGACAGACGGACAGACAGATGGACTCCAGTGTTTTGCTTTTGATTGGTTTTTCGGCATCTAGGACCCATAAAACAGGGATTTGGGCTACACCACGTGTTAGAGGATTTTTTTTCTTAATTTAGCAACTGGACGTATCTCCTTTTTTCGTTATCAGGGCCCGGAAATGAATTTATTGACGAAAAACCGCCGTTTTTTTCGCGTAGCGTCTATACATTCTCTATACTACGTATATTACTCCGAATATACGTACGTACACGAGGAAGTAAAGAATGCATATTGAAAGTAAATTAGTGGTGCTACAGAATAACACAGAATTTCTCTTTCTAGTTAGTTTTCTAATATTTTTGCCTAGTCTAACTGGTCGGTCTTATTCCATCCTCTGGCTACATGCCATCTATCGCCTGCCACAGATTTTTTTTAATTTCTTAATTTTTCGGGTTCTTATGGGTTGAACCAAAATATTACTTTAAGAATATTGTAGAAGAGTAAAATCTCATCCTAAATGTAAATTTTCGTTGAAAATGTAGAGCCGTTTTTAAGAAAACGTTACTATAATTGGGAAATTTTTCATTTCATAAAAGATATGATATGCTTTAAGAAATTATAGTCTGACACATACATTCATAATTCATTGCATGATTTCTCTTAGCGAACAGTATATTTGAGATAAAAATGACAGGATTTTTTCTGTCATGTAATGGAAGTCTTGGTTACTTTTTTCTGTTTATAACAAACTATACTTGCTTTATTGTTTGACACATTTTTCTGGTCCGATTTTATTAACGGGTTAAAGTTATCAAAGCAAAGGCACCCGTTTGATGTGATTAATAACAGACCAGTTCATGAAGTTAGAATAAATACAAAAGAACAATGTGCATCCGCTTAAATGATAATGAACATGCGAGTACGTACGTGCCAATTGTGCCAATTGCGTGCGGTGAACTATTACGGAATCTAATAAGTTTCTCACTCGAAGCCTGAGGGCTCCGTTCAGAGGCCGCTCTCCATCCGCAGCGCACACAGTGTGGCCGGCAGTGACCGTTGGCTGCCATCCGCGCTTTCCGCCATCCCTGGCAGCGGTGTTCACGTTCGTTTGCTGCTTGAGCGGTGAATCCAGGAGCCGGGGGAATGCAGCTGACGCAAAATGTACTCTGTGTTCGTAAATAAAACCAAATGTCTCTTACCATGCATATGCGGACTTGCGATTGCAATCTTCTTACGCTTGGTTTCCGTTACCTCAGTCATTATTACAGTGTCTGTAGTGAGTTGAAAAATGAGTTTTGTCAATTCACATTCTGTGGAAACATAGAAGAATCATTTTGCAATTTTTTGGAGAAATACGTGTGTTAATCGAAGGTTCGATAAGGGTTGCTGTTCTGTAGGAACAAGAAATTTATTATTTCACATTTACTAGGCATTTTCTTATGGCATTAATGTCTTTCGATTACGCTGCTTTTGTTAAATCAAAAATTGTATTGAATTGTATTGAAAAATTGTATTCTAAACCTACAAATTTTTATTATTTTTTTTTGACCTCTGAAATTTGATTAAAGGAAAATGTACCCTTATCTGCCTAGCGTCCCCGTATGGGCACACTGTAGGAAGATGTAGATTGTTTAACCTTTGACCTTACAAAATTACAGAAATACAAATGAAACTTCATGTTCCTTTCCATCATCTCAGTCTCTTGTCATCTCTTCAGTTCTCGGTTACCATGAGGTGTCACCATGTGCATTTCAACATTTTAAGAAGAAAAAAATTTAATATTTTTTTTATTATAAAATGGTCTAATGGAATATTTTTACTAAATAATTCAGGCAGATAAAGGTTAAATAATTCAAACTATTATGTATGAATAATTTTATTAAAAATTAAAAAAATAAAAAAAACTGTTACTCCAGAAAATTGTAATGTGCAACATATTTTCGATATGTGTTATCTTAAACGTACTGCAATTTTTTGTTTCATTATACTTAAGATTGGCATTCTCTTTGTTGCAGGTGAGTTGCAGTCTACAAATTACATTTTTTTAACACATTAACTCTATGAAGGTTCAACAGAATGGTGAGTTCATTATCCGTAGTGCACCTTGCATTGTACGTATGTTCTCATGGTTTGTTCTGAATTAGCAAATTATGATTCCACCCCTAGTTCCCTCACAATCTCATAAGATTTCTGTTGAAGATAATAAAACTTCAAGTACAAAGTGAAGCGAATCGATGACCCGATTACTCTGGTCAATATCATTGTCAACTTCATTGCGCTCTTTAAGTGAAGTAAAGTAAGCAACATATGTATGAAAAATCACCTCCTATATTATTTCAGTAGTATACATACCTTTCGCGGCTCTTCCACACCATCAATCTCTATAAATGAGGTCTCTTAAGAATAAGAATCTCACAGAGACATAATGAATTTTGACTTTCATTTTAAAAATATAAAGGATTTGTTTTAAAAAACGCATCTAAATATTCATGCCAAATGCAACCCGCAACATAAGACCAGATGTTTTAATATATATTGTTAAATAACACATAAAGGAAGCGATTTAGTGTCTTCAAAAGTAAATTTTTGAAGCCAAAGGCCACAATGAAACGTTCCTCACATCGTAATATACAGGATGAGATCTTCTTGAACATTCTATTACATTGTTGTTGATTCGAAGCCTCTCCATTCCCCACCTGTTCAGAGCCTGTAGAATTTGCAACTGTATGTGAATACGTACGTATATACGGAGTAATATACTTGTATGTAGTAAAGAGAAAGTTGTTACGCTGCACGAAAAATGTTGAATTTTCGACAGAAAAATATTCCTTGAATTGCTAAATTAAGACAAAAAATCATCTAACACGTAGACAGAATCCCAGTTTTGTGGGTCCATGATGCCAAAAACCCAATTCAAAGCAAAACGTCCGTCCGTCTGTGAACACTACTAGGGCCTAAACCGTGCGTAAGATTTATTCCAAATTGAAGAAACGTCCATTTGACTCTAGTTAAAGTTTTGAGATTTTGAAGAACATTCTTTAAAATTTGGGGGTACTTTACATGAAGCCCTCCGGACATTTTCAAAATTTCCTCAAAAACGGCTCCAAATTTCTTGTAAGAATATAGTAAAATGCAATTAAAAAAGTGGTGTATGTTCTATTTTCACGGTTAACTCTGCATGTTCCAAAATTGCAAAATTTTGAATTTTTTCCCCTCGTCTTTCAACAACTCCAAATTTTAATACAGCGATTTTTCCTTCAAATGAAATTTGTTGTTCATAGATAGTTTTTTCATTAAGGTCATCAAGATTTTTTTTTTTTTTGAAGATTTTGGTATTTTTCGTGCAAAAGTGCGTGAAATATTTGCAATTTTAATAAATTGCCAAGACAAGATTTTCTGAAAAGCGGCTCCAATTTTTTTCTGTAAATTTTTAGTATGGTTAGTTCCAAACAAACCCTATACGATGTCATAAATTGCATATTGCTATATTCTTTTGCTTTTTCAAATTTTACAAAAATTTAATTTTTTTGACTTGTCTCCTACGTCGGTAATATTTACATTGGAGGCGATTTCTTACCTTTATTGTTCTTATGAGTACATGTGCTGTAAATAATGTCACATAATGTTTCTCGAAAATTAAACAGTTTTGTGTTTAAATGTCCCCAGAATTCCGCATTTTGAGAAACTCTCAAATGTTATTTTCTGAAAAATATGTCCAAATTTTTTCTTCAAACTTTTCCAACAGATGGTGGTAATGGCACTGTTTCATATGACTTAATGTTTATTTTGGTAGATTCTTTTATTTTTTCAGAAATTACAAAAATGTAATTTTTTAAAAATATTTCTCACCCCGTGACACGTACATTTTCATCAATGTGTATACATTACTGTACTTGTGAGTGAAAGTACTTCAAATGACTTTAAATGAAGTTTTTGGCAATCTCAAAAATTCCTGTGAAAAAGAGATTCAAATTTGGCATTTTCATTAATGTCTAATTGCCATTTTCGTTAAAACGGCTCCAGATTTTTCAATGAAAGTTTTTATTTAGCTCGAAGTTTTACTCTTCTGTAATATTCTTGAAGTAATATTTCGGTTCTATTATTAATAGACCGAAATGTGGAGGAAATATAAAAAAAATGTATTTTGGCGACGACAGATGGCAGCTGGCCAGAGAATGGAGACCGTAATGCCAGTTACACCAAGGAAATTAGAAAATTTGCTACGAGAAAGTTTGTGCCATTCTGTAGCACCTCTGATTACTTGTACACATACTTATATTCCCACAATGTTCACTAAAATAGACAAATAATAATGCAGTTTTAATATACCATGACGCAGCGAGGTTCTTATCTCTTAACGACAGAATTGTTTTGGGAGTAACTGTCTTATATTTTATAAGAATTTATGTTTACATGATATTAAACAACTTTAAGAGCTTACCTGGCCGATTAAATAGTGTTAAAAGAGAAAGTAGAGAAAAGTGGGGCAAAATGAACTTTTGCTTGAAGTAACAATTTAATCTAAATTAATAAAACGTAGTTCTTGAATTTACGACGACTCTATTAAATCTAGAAATGATTCATGGTTGTTGGTAAGAATGGTAAAAAGAGGTAAAAATAGTGAGAAGATTAGTAAGAATTTTTTCAATGAAATGACTAACAGCTATGAACCATTCATAGAATTTAAAAAGTAGTATAAATTAGTTTCTTATTTTTCATAGTTTTTAACCAAATAAAATAGTGTTAAGTTGAAGAAAAAATTTAAAAAACACGTTTTTGGCTGTAGATGGGTGTCGGTGGTGGGACGTGACTAAGAAATCTTTCAACAATTTTATTTTTATGTTAGAGCTATAGCGTAACTACTCTTGTGTCATTTGGTTTGGGGGAACCTTTTTCCAACTTATTCGTTTGAATTCGGTTAAAAAAATTAGAGGGAGGTGGTTCTGTGGTAAAGAACAAGATATCTGTGGAAGCGGAATAGATAACGTTTGTCGATAGATTATGAATTTATAATTTAATGGATTGCATTTGCATGAATTTGAACTTATTTAAATTACCTTGTTTAAATTAGCTTGTTTCTTATATAAATTACCTCTAGAGAATGGTCAACGGACAACGACGTTTGGTATGTGGCAATACAACAGGAGCTGAATTTATTGGCGTTCAAACGATCGCGGCATTCACGTGTGCATACGCTGTTGCGGGAACATTGAGTCAGTAGATTCGGAACACCAACATTTAAATGCTAGATAATTTAATGTCGCTCACCTTCAAATGCTCCCTAGTAGCTGCGCAAACGTCCCTCCGCAGTCTCCAACTCCTCCTCTTCGTTTGTGACGCCCCTCATCTCTTTTCTCCTCCCTTCGCTACTCCACTCACTCCTTCTTCGCCCGCTCCGCGTAACGACGCTCTACCGTTCCGCGCGCTCCGACGCAACAGTTAAGGAGCACACTCCAGTATTACATGTGACCCAGCCGCACGTGAGTCATACGTGCAACATGAGAGCCACCCATTTGGTGTAGCCATACACTGGGAACAACACCGGCTTGTTACAACAGAGGGCAACTGACTAAGCCGGAGAACGAAACTGAAAATTATACATACGCGAGGTGTGGAGATTCGCATAAATTAAATAATTGTCGGGTTTTTGTGGTTCGTGCGCCGAAACTCATGTGGTATAAGTTTCGAGAAAGGTATGTGCTTTAGCTATGGCGGAGTGTTTTAATAAGCGTGAGAGTAAAAACGAGGGTAATGTATGTTAATTGAGGTAGCAACTCGTTCTAAGTGATGCACCGAATGCTAGTTGTACAGCTTTCTCCCTCCGTAGGTTACTCGAATACGAATATACTCCCTCTTGGTCATATCTCTTCTACGGCTGCTGCAGCTGTGGCTTTCCGACAATGTTCTTTAGAATTAATGTTCCTGTAACAAATATTGTCTGGGATATTTAATTCAAGTTCCTACACGCACGTCGTGATGTACGCAGATATTGTAATGCACAAGTGAGTCTTACACAATATAGACAGAAGAGTTGTTCAGTTTAAAATATTGCGGTGTAAACCGTGGTTGATGTTATTTACCTTCGATACAGCTATTGTATAAATCATAAATTTACTGCAAATTGTATTCGTAAAACAATGATATTTATGTTATGTGTTAGTTGGTTATTGTCGTGAATAGAGGTTTACCTCAACACCATTTAACTTCACATGTTCAATATTTCCCATTGGACAAGGCACACCAGAAGAAATGGACTCTCCAGTAGAAATGATCTGCTTGCAATCAGTACGAAATGCAGTGATATCACATTTTAAGCAAATTTCTAGACGCATTACCATGCAGCCTTGTGTAGAGTTACCGCATAAAAGTACGAGTGTCTTCCAAGTAGGACGAGTGCTAAAACGTAAATGTACTGTGGGGTCCTCTTCGGGGAATTTGAAGGGATCCTTTTATTGTTTCGCGTAAAAATCTGAGCATTTAGACTTCACAGACAACATTTATGCGACTGTGATAATCCGATGCGAACATCTCGGTATTTGTACGTAATCGAAACATCAACAAATATCTCTCAAACATTTTACATCATTATATCATTAGTTGAAGCGCGTAAGAAGAGTAACCATATGAAACGATGTGACTATTTTTTGAATACTGGTTCTTACTGTCCTATAACACAAAAATTGATGCAAAAAAGAAAACAATTCAAATTACTTTACTCCTTGTTGTTAAGGGTGTTAATATATATTGCTTTCAAGTTGCGACTAAATAGCGTACGCTATTTATAGCGTACATGGACGGCTAGGACGGCAACCACCAGGCTACAGAGTGATGAATCCGAATCCTTTGAGAAATATATTTTGATAATATCGTGAGTCGCAACTTGAAAGCAATATATATTCAACTCCGCCATCATAATAATTATCATTAGTGTCATAATTGCTCAGGAAGTCAAGCTCTTTGCTATGTTGTAGCTATTGTGGTCTAGAACAACAACAACAAAGAAGACTAGTAAACTATATATATATATATATATATATATATATATATATATATATATACTAATAAAAGTGAATTCAACGGCATGTAACCGACATCGATTCCACAAAAATTAGTGTATGGATAGATACGAAATAATTACAGGCTCTTCTTCAGGAATTGCCGCAGTGTCTTTGCAACGTTTGGTAATGATTAATACAGCACAAATGCGGAAAATAAATAATTTAAACAATATGCTGGTAGATGCGTTATTTTTCGCCTGTCGCTAAGAGACGGGTTCCTGATATATTCTGCCAGAGGCCAGCAGCGGTGCGGTAGAATCGCAGAGTAAGCATTAGGGAATGGCCGTGTGACCGCCGATCTCCATGAAAGTTGGCACATCTATGTGTTTTCATGGAGATTTTCATGCTGTTCATTTTTTGTAACTCCACTAGAAGACGCTGCAGCACGAGATGGCGCTTCAGTTAAATGCAATTCCCACTCATGGGAACCAGCTTCATTATTGCTGGGCGTTGCCGTGTGACGCGGGGTGAGGCCGAGGAGGCCAGGAGGAACCAGCAATGCAAGATGGAGGGAGAAGGGAGGGAAAGAGATAAAGGGAAAGAGAGAGGAAAAGAAGAAAAGGGAAAGAAAAAAGAAAGGAGAGGAAAAAGAGAGCCAAAGAGAGAGAGAGAGAGAGTAGGGGAAACGAGAGAGGGAAAAGAAAGTTAATAAGTGAAAAGGAAAAAAAGAAAAGAGAGTATGAGGGAAAGAGTGAGTATGGTAAAAGAGAGAGGGATAAAGGGAGTGGAAAAAAATAGAAAGCAAAAAAGGAGGGGAAAAAAGGAAAAAAAGGAAAAGAGAAAGAAGGGGGAAGAGTGAAGGGGAAATAGAAAGGGAAAGAGTGAGTGGAAAAGGAGGGAGGGAAAAAGAAAGGTCAAGAGGGAAGGAAAAAGCGAGGAGGAAAGAGAGATGGAAAAAGAAAGAGAGAGAATGTGGGAAAAAGAGAGTGAAGGAAGAGAGAGCAGGACAACGTCTGCCGGGTTTTGCTGGTTGCTGATATGATGCAAATTTTGGGAGCTTATGATCACAATTGGAATACTTGACGTTTACAATAGAAATGAATACATTTGGATCTTGTACTTACATGAGGAGCGATTCTGTAACGTAAATGAAAATTTCTCTCATTCCATAAAGACTTAAAGATACAAATTTGTATCTTTTACCATTTTTGTATCTGTTCCCGTTTATGGTAATCGAGGACAAGCATCAACTATAACTACGTAGCCTTGGAAGAATCCATCATTAATAAATGCAGTGGGTGTCAGCATACTCACTCGTAGTTATGAGTTCATAACCGAATTTCGTAACCGAAATTCGTAAACCCGTAGTCCTAGTTTCCAATTCTGACGCAAACAGATTTTTAACACAATCTAAGAAGCACGGCAGTGGTTCAGTTCGATCAGAATTCTAGAAGCCGAAGGGAGAAGAGAAGAAGGGAAGAGGAGAGAGCAGAATGAGGAACAGGAAAAGAAGAAGAAAGAGAAAAAGATGACCGGTAAGGAGCAGAAAAAGAATTCATAACACGATATCGTATGGTCCATCTCCGAAAGTACAGAAGGACTTTGGTAATACTGCAAGAGCGTGAATATCAATCCAAAGTGAAATTCGACTGCAACAACGTAGGAGGGTGAAGAAAAGAAATAAAAAGGAGCAGAAGGAGAGAAAGAAAGGAAAGGGGAGGAGGAGAAGATAAAGAAGCATGAAGAGGAGAACGAAAAGAAGGAATAGAAAGAACAAACAGATTTTCTACCCGATCTCCAAGTTTTCCGAACGAGTCTAGGAGCACCAGATCTTCCGCGGAAACCGGCGTCGCACAGGTGCTAACGATCAACTTTTACGAGCGTCCCGCGGCGGCAGAGCGCGCGAGGAGCCCTCGCTTTCCCCGCCCGCGATCGCTCGCACCCGCGATCTATGGCAAAATCGTTATTAAGAAACTCCTTGGCGCAACCGACGCCCGCGGGGGAATCCCGCCGGGCATGCGGGCTCGCTACGGCTCGCGGAAGGTGGAGCGCCATTTACTGACAGCCGCCCTTCCCGGCGTAACTCAGGGCTTTTCGCTCGGGGCCTTATCGGAACTCTTTATTGCCACTAGTGGAAACGATTGACTTATTGCCTGAGAATTGTAACTAACGGAACATAATGTTGACTTGTAATATCAGCAATATTACAAGATAATTAGGATGCGATACGGAAGAATATTTATTGTCATCGACAAACTTTCAACTGTACACCTGTTTTTTATAATCCCCAAACAATTGTCATAACTGACTAGTTCATAATTGTATTTACCTATCATCTCAAATATTTATTTGCCTAAATTACAGATTTGTAACTGTATTATCAAACTATTGTTCATTTTGAACTGTAGGTAACGGATGTTAAACAAAACTGAGCTAAAATTTAATTCATTAAATTAAGGTTCCTGTTGTCTTAGAGATACAAATTTAGAAAACAAAATGAGCCAAGCAATTCAACCTACGGGAGGTAAAGGGTTAAGCGTAGCATTCCGTTTCGAATTTGACTAGCCATTAGCCAGCATTCAAGTGTCCTAACTGTCTGTGGTGACTTTTGGCAGCTTACTGATACTAATAATGAAAAAAACTCGACTGTAGGTATGAGTCACTCAGTGCGAGATAGTGTCGCGTACAGTACTGTATGTCATACTGCCGAAGACGTGAGTTCCGCGCACTCATTTAGTTTTGAACATTGACATGTACCAACGAGGTGGGAGCAACCACGGACTCCTGCGTATTTTTACTCTATCTTTGTTTCATTAATTATTTAAGGTTCCATTCTGTTCCATAACGTAAATCATGCTTTTCGCATGTTTACAAGTAATTCAAAATCGTTACCTAGCGTAATCGCTTGGAAGAAACTCAGATGTTTTCTTTCTGCCATACCAGCTGGTAAACTTGTTACAATATTATTGTAGAATATGTCAATGTAAATATAAACTGTTCATTTGGAGAATCATCGTTTATGTTGAAATAATTCTTTAAAAAAGACTTGGCTATCTGTGTACCCGCGGGAAGGAATGCTGGTACAAAAAATGTCCAAAATATGTATGCCCTTGCTCTCAAAGCTGAATATATTTTAACACAAAATTGCGGAATACGATTGTAATATTTTGCGAAATACGTGGAACAATAGTTATTTAGACTTTTCATTTTTGCTTGTATTATTTTGCCATTTATTCTGTTGCCTGCCGTTTTCTCTTAGTACCGGAAGGCCATCGCTATGCGAGTGTTAATTCGAATCGATGAGGCGAGGAGTGAACTCCGTCTTTATTCTTTTGTCTGCTAGCTTGGCTGAGCCGCTCGAGGCGCCGACTCGGTCCAGGCGAAGCACAACCTCGTGCCTACGCGCAGAGCACTACAACTCGCACTGCTCTGTGCGACCGGGAGACAACCACGCGAGGGAGGGAAATATTGGTTGCTGTGCATGATGGACTCTTTCACTGGGACTTCTAATAATCAATATCTAAGCAGATGAAGTCAGTGCATAGAGGACGATTCTTACCTACTATATCCATGTATCTTGCGTAAAGCCAGATAAAATGATGATATACATGCAACGATATGCCAAAGCAACGCTATACTTCCTCAACCCCTCTACTCCTTTTCCAGCACCGTTTCACAACGCCTTGTAAATGTCTCGAAGTAAACTCCATCTGCCTTAAGGAGTCTTCACTCTTCCACTTTTGTGTTATGAGCGTCTGCCTGCACGACTCCCGACAGCGAACGCGATATCTCTCGCGGTCATGTCCTCTCCTTTTACAGAGCACATCCTGAAAGGTACACAGCGCCGCGCCAGCAGGCGCCTCCGGAAACAAATTAATACGCTAGGCCTTCGACGAGACAGTTTGACCGATGGAGTTCGCCTTGCCGAGCCGTACACTGCAGTTGTACGAGAGCAGGCGACGCAACATACTGCGCAGAACAGAGCTTGTCAACCTTTGCGTCATCACACACCAGAAAATTTCCTTTTCCTGACAGAACCACATGGTTAAAACATTTGCGATACCTTTGTAACTTAGCGAGTCGTCTCGAGCGTTTGTTTTCCTGTTAAAAAGGTTTTATTTCTGATATGAAAGTTTATACTTAAAAGAAATTTTAAATATAATACACTTGCTTAGATGCTTCTTTCTCGAAATTATGAAGTTAAATAAAAAAATATTATTAGAAATATTTTTTTAAAAATTTTAATTGGAAAACTATTTTTAATTACTATCTGAGGATTCAACTTGTGACGGTTCACACTATACTGGAAAGACTACAGTAAATCACATCGTTTCACTACTGTAGGTGTCTTAAAGTCACCCCCCCACCCGACAAAAATTGTAGGTTTCTCGCAGGGTTCCTCTAAAAATAGCGTCAATCCAGTTGTATTATCAAGAGGAACTGAAAGAGTCATTGATCACTTCTGTATGTGCCGTGAAACCTCCAAAATCTCGCTCTTTCGAGGATTCTCTTTGAATGTTCTGAAAATATCTGTTACTCATCAGTAGAGCAAGACACTTCATCAAATAAAACTTCATTGGCCGCGAATAATGGACCAGGACAGATCTACCCATGAGTAATGCACGAACACTTGAACACTTAGGTTATCCTATTGCCAGAGGTTGCTTTCTGGCTGAACGCGACGGAACGGCGTTCCGGCACCTCGCGAATAATTATAAAATTATATTATAAGTATATCGATATTTCTATTAAATTAATATTTAATTTGGGGCGCATTCCGAGAACTATCATTTTATAAATCAAGTTCTGCCTAGAACTATCCATAGGATAAACGTTCTTCTACAGCATACTTAGCTCCGTATTCCGAGGGGAATTGCTCCATTTTTAATACGTGTAAAACTTTTCTTGGCTGATGGCCTTCTTTGCGACACTAATTATTCGAAGTTAAAGTCTCCAGTGGGCACTAACGACAGCATTTCAAGCACATCTTCGATGGTGCAAAACAGCAGCCATAAGAAGCTGCGGACAAGAACTGTTCATGATTCTTTTCGGAAAATATAGGAAAAAGGCTGAGACGGGTCCAGGCTCTTCTCAGGAGAAAGCTCGAAGTCCTGAGTTAAAAGGACGTATTGTAACCGCTATCTCGCGTTTACAATCTACAAATATTTGCAACTTAACTTCTTGTCATTGTGGAGCGTTGTGCCTATGATAAAAGAGTACTCGCATTGACCACTACAAGGCGCAGCTAACTATCTCCCTTTCAGAAATTGTTCGCTTCTACGTAACTACCAATCACAAATTCCTTCGAAAAGCTCTAACAAATTACATCAAGAAACAAATTCTCGTCCATTTTGCCTGTGCCCTGCGAGGAGAAAGGTTGTACTGGAAGATGGTCAACTGCGGAGGAAAGCGACAGATAAAGTCTTCTGAAAAGCTTCTTAGAGGTAAGGAACTTTATTTAATTATTTAATCTAAATGAAGAAGGAGATTTTTATATTAATATGTGTCAAGAATAATCATGAAATTTCATGAGATGTATATAATGTAGTTTCAAATGAGGAATTACAATGCACCATAACATGCACTTTTACCTTTGGACGAATTCGCGACTAACAAGTAACGTTGTTCCCCACCCAATTTTTTTCGCTTCTACTTTTCTTTTCTTCGTAACGCTGATGCAAGAGGACAGATTTTCGTTCTGGGAAACGAAATATACAGCTACACAAGACGACGGAGCGCGAGATATTCTTTTCTGCGGCAACGACTACTCGGCAGGAGACTCAGCCGCCTGACTTTGGTTGCGTGGGACGTCTACATTTCAGACGATTGCGTGCAGACACAGTTAACTCTGAATTTTCGAAAAATGCAAAAGTTTGAATTGTATCCGACGTCTTCCTTATTAAGAAATGAACAAAAACAAGATTTTCTGGAAAAAGGCAACAAATTTTTTCTTTAAATTTTTTTGGTAAGGATAGTCCTAAATGTACTCTATAAGGTGACACAAACGCTATATTGCTCTATTCTTTTGATTTTTTCAAAAATTACAAATTTTAATATTTTTCTTGGCTTTTGTATCGTTTATATTTACATTAAAGGCAATTTGTTCACATTATGGTATTTATGAATACGATAAATGCATTAATATTTTAATTGAAAAAAATCAGTTAAAAAAAGAAGACGAAAGTTATGGCTTTTAAAGGGAAATACCCTATACGCTCCAAAATTGTTATAAACGTGCAGATAAAAGAGCAGGTGTCACATTTTAATTTCTTGGACTGCGACATCAGCTATGAAAGGGAAAATGATATGCAAAATAAGCTAAATAAATATCAAATGATGTGCGGAACTATTCATAGAACTTTAAAAAATAAGACGAAAGAAACTAGAATGAAATTTTATAAGGTAATGGCAGCACCAATGCTAACATACGGAAGCATGGAGTCTACCAGCATAAGAGCAACAACGAATACAAACAGCAGAGATGAAATTCCTCAGGAGAGTGAAAGGTTGCTCGATTTTAGATCAAATAAGAAATTAGGAGATTAGATCTGATCTAAACATGTTTTCCATGAATGACCGTATTAAAGAAAATAAACAACTCTGGATACAACATATTCATAGATTGGATAATACAAGAATAACAAAATCAGTATTGTCTTATACACCTTTAGGAAGAAGAGAAATAGGACGTCCAAGGAAAAGATGGTTGGAGTGAAGACGGAACAGGCTATCAGCCTAATCCTTGATAGTAAAGAAGATGAGTACGAGTGCTTTAAATTATGTCATATCTCGAAAACTCAACAATTTCCTGTGACATTGAGCTCAAAATTCAGTTTCAGAAACGCTCAAACGCAATTTTCTCGAAAATGGCTCCAATTTTTTTCTTCTAACTTCTCGTACGGATAGTGCTGATGGCACATGTTACTATTTCCTTTTTTTCAAACAATACACAAATATAATGTTTTTGAAAAATCTCTCACGTCGTTAATATGCACATTTCCAGTTATTTGTATACACTGTTGCATTTGTGATTGGAAGTGCTTCAAATGAAGTTTTTCAAAAATTCAAAAATTTCCCTTTTACAGTAACGCTTAAACCAATTTTCTTTAAAACGGTCAAAAATTTTCAATGAAAATTGCTTTTAGGATAAATTTTTACTCTTCTTTAATATTCTTAAAGTAATATATCGGGAACCGTAACATTGAGAATTATTTTTAAAAATATACTTTGGCCGGCCATAGATTGCAGTAGACAAGAAAATTGAGCAAGTCCGAATAGCTAGCCCAAAACAAAGAAAACTAATACAAGAAAGTCTGTGCCATTCTGTAGCACCGCTAGTGTAGTTGTAGGAAGATGCCGAGAAATGTTAATGTTTTGGAATATTCAAACACTCAGAGTTAACAGTGGCAATCGGACCGATGCCATCTTACGTATTTCACTCTATTCTTACAAGAAATTTGAAGAAAAATTTGGAGCTATTTTGAGAAAATATTGGAAATGTCTTAAGGACTTTGTATAAACCATCCCCAAAAATTAAGGAATGTTTTTCAAAGTTACAGAAGTTTGAGTGAAACCAGATCAATAGGGGTTTATGTAGTGTGTGTTGGGGGGGGGACGTTTTGCAGTTTGGATTTTTTTATTGGTAATGGGGAGCAAGCCCAGTGCCCAAACCCCCAACCTGGAGGACCAGGGGTTTTATTTTCGGGCTACCGGTGCTCTAGAGGAGTTGTCTTCTCCATGACTTAATATCTCCTCTCCCCTCGCCCAGAAACAAATCTCTACCAAACTATATCCAAAATTAACGGCTAATTAAATGATAATTAAGTGCTCTATTCCCGAATTTTCCGCTCCTATAGATTTCCCAAAATCATGAGCGCAAGAAAAACAATTAACATAGGTTCATAAGGGGCGAAAAAACATTAAAAAAATTTTTTAACCATACCCAAATATTCACATGAATTAACGGCTCTAGAAACAAAATTACTGACGCATTTATATTCCAAAATTCAGGGCTGTACAAAGAGAAATTCTTAACATTTTTAATACTTTATTGTCTGTTTTCAAATCTTGATCTTGAAATTCTGAAATGTAACTTCTAATTTTACACTAGCTTAGTGGAGAGATTAATAGAACTGAACCAACACATATTATTCTGACTCGACGGTAACTGACATTGAGGAGCTGTATAAGTTGAATTTTGTTGTCCCAGTCGCTGTGTCGTCATGCGATTTCCGGGTGGCAGCCTCATAGGTCATAGCCTCATTTCGAAGGAGCGTCTCTCTTCCTTGCGCACAGCGGTCGGCCGAGAGTCATTTTTGGGATTCGAACATAGTTTTTCGAACTAACCGGTCAGCGGCAAACTTTTTATTATAGATTACTTTTAGTATTGGTCTATAGCACATTTTGGCGTAGAGTATGAATTATAAATTGCGCTGGCTTGGAAGGAGCGTCACTCTTCCTTGCCAACAGCGTTTGACCAAGCGTCATTTTTGGGATTCGAGCCCATGGTATTCAAACTAAACGGTCAGCGGCAAATTCTTATATCACAGATTACGTTTAGTATTGAGTTATGGCACATTTTTGTGTTTACATCTTAAAACCGGCCAAAAATCGGCAAAGTATGAGCTATGCAGTTTTGTGATTGGGTGAAATGGTCCTACTAACTTCCAAGACGTGAATATAAATGCGGGAGTAATTTTCTTCCTAGAGCTGTTAATTCATGTTAATGTTTGTATAGGGTCTTAAATTTTTTTTAATTGGTTTATTTAAGGTCGCTTCAACATCTAAGGTCATTAGCGACCACTATTGCTGTTAACGGTATGGTAACTATGTGGATGAAACGATATGGTGATTGATGATAAGGGGTGAAAGGACGAACACAAATACAACCATGCCCGAGGCAGGACTCGAACCCGCGACCCTTCGGTCCGAGATCACTACGACACTACTGCCTTAGCGATCTCGGCCACCGGGCCGGAGGTCTTAAATTGTTTCTGAGGTTTTTGAATTTTAAAGTGTTTTCTTCCATAAGAACCATTGTTAAGTGTTTTTCTTTGTTCAGCCCTGAATTTTGGAATATAAATGGAGTAATTTTTTCTTAGAGCCGTTAATTAATGTTAATGTTTGGGTAGGGCTTTAAATTTTTTCTGTGTTTTTTTAATTTTAATGTTTTTTTTTCGACCATAAGAACCAATGTTAACTGTTTCTTTTTGTACGTCCATAATTATGGAATATAAATGCGCAAGTAATTTTTTTTTCCTAGAGCCTTTAATTATTCCAAAATTAATGGGTGTGGTTTCATAATTTTGAATTGAATTTGAGATGAATTTTTTGAGTGGGCGCTGCTAACTGTAGTCTAAATTTAGCGGCGCCCACGATTTTGGGAAAACTATAGGAGCGGAAAATTCGGAAATATAGCACTTCATTATCATTTAATTAGCCGTAAATTTTGGATGTAGTTTGGTAGAGATTCGTTTTTGGGCGCTGCTAACTTTAGATGGCTACGTATTTGCCCTGTCGAGTGTGACAAATCTGCGGGCGGGCTTGGCTGGCGGCGAGGGGGGCAGGGGCGGGGAGGGCGTCGTGATGGGCGCAGCTCTCCGCCGACGCGTCGAGCATTAGGCCTAGTCAGCGCTGGCGGAATGACGCGCCGCAGGCCTCAGACAAGAGGAGGAGGATTTCAATGACGGTAAGAAGTGCGCTTTATTCACGCAACTTTGGACATGGAGAAATGCGGGTGGAACAGGAGTATTAGTTACAATATCGACCATTAGTTTTTGAAGCAATACAAACCACTGGAAAATCGAAGTCAATCCTGCTGTAGACCGAATAGGCAGTGCCGCCTAAAGAATAGGTAATACTGGACCAAGTCGCAATATTGGTTGTTCTGGGCCCGCAATTGCAGGGCCACCACGGTGCTCCAAATTATTACTGAGAATCTTTTTTTCTACCTCATGTGTCTAACTCATTTGCAACTTTCTCGATATTTTTGCCTTCGTCACTAACATACTGTCACCTTTGATGCGAGGATTTTGGACGAATGACTCGAGCAAAAATTAGATTTACTCGATGAGTGGCATCCGTATTAACAATGGATGTCACTAGTGTTATTACAGCTGAAGTTTTATTCTCACTGTAATCCAGGGTATGGGATCGTAATTTGATACTAATGAAAAGAAAGGTCAGGTACTTTTGAAAAATTAACAAGGAGAGTATACTCTTTCAAAAAAATTACAAGCATTGGGAAAAAATGGCAGTAATCGTTGAATTGGATTACATCACACACTAGCATTTGAGACATCAACTCTTACAAATAATCTAAGCACAGTACAAAGAAAAGACACTATCCGAAAAAGAATGAACATACACGTATATCCTTATGTAGAAAAATGCATAACTTGCAAAAGAAAGAAAAAAATCGGGAAATAATCCTCTCAAATAATTCTATTCAATACGTAACAACTTTCGAGTAAATTCAAATGGGAACATTTGGGATAAAAATGCAAATGTTACTACAAACAAAACTAAGATCGAAAGTATACCCATAATACAGGAGAATACTGTAAATTACGTTCCCAATATATTTTAGTGTTAGTTACTTAAAATAACCTTAGCACCAAACCTTTTCATTTCAGAAAACCTTTAGTTATAGATACGACGTAATCAGAATGACTCTGACATCACCTTTACAACTTTTGGTTAATTCAAAAGTCAGCGTAACATACCTAAGAATGTCATGTTTTCTCAGACATCTGCCAGACATTCATTCGTAACTCCTCCAGAGTGCAAAGAACTCGTCACCTTCTCGCTTTCAACTTTGCTAGACTCTTCAAGTTTCAAATTAGCGTTTAGAACGTCAATATTGCATTTACGTTAATGAATTTAATGACTGCGAACTACGCACAGAATTGAGCATTTTCCCTATCTTCTCATACATGGTTGCGGAGAAAGTAGCGGTTGCGGAGTAGTTGTCACGTCGTTAAGAAAAATTAAGTGTAATGACTTAATATTGCGTGTTTAGTACGACATGTACACGCAAAATCTCGCGCACTCACACCTTTTCTTGTGTGAGACTATTAAGCGAATAGAAACAATTTCATGCCGTATGATTCAATCAAACGTATCTTTCTATTAAAAATTGTTAAAACTCAAACAGCCTTTGTTAATGGCATGTTATTCTAACGAAATAAATCCGTCCCAAATTGAATCGATAACTGTTAACATAAAAAGAATGCTATTCTCGAGCGTTATATCTAAACCAGCCAAAATACGAAAGAAGCATTTCTGATAAATATATTCTTTTACATATTTTGGCACTAGAATTCATATACAAGAAACCCCATATATGTTAGCAAATACGTGACCTATTGTAGTTGTGATTATCTTCATCAGAAAAAAAATACAGCAAAATGTCGTTTATGTATTCTTAAAGTTTCGCACTATGCCTATGAAAAATTTGAAGAAAAAAATTGAAGTCGATTTTGAGAAAATTGCGTTTCAGCATTTCTGAAAATGCAGAATTTTGAGCTCGTTTTCAGTGAAAACTTTTGAGTTTTCATCTAACTTTATAAGATATCATTTGAAGTGCATGTACTTACAAGTGTCGATAATGGAAATATTAATGACGTGACAGACAAGTCAAAAAAATTAAATTTTGGTAATTTTTGAAAAAACAAAAGTATACAGCAATATGGTGTTTACGTCATTTTATAGAGTACATTTAGCGCTCTCTGTAGTAAAAGTTTAAAGAAACAATTGGAGCCGTTTTCGAGAAAATCTTTTATTTATTTTGCACATATTTCACGCAATATTGCGTGAAAACTACTGAAATCGACAAAAATTTACATGACCTTAATGAAGGAACTAGTTATGGAGAAAAAAAATTACTTGAAAGAAAAATATCTATCTTAAATTTTGTAACAGTAGAAATAAGTCGAGAAAATTTCAATCTTTTGAAATTTTCAAAAATTCAGTGTTAACAGTGAAAAATGGACCTATGCAATTATTATAGGTCTATTTTACTCTATTCATTCAAAAGATTTAAAGAAAAACTGTAAAGCCAAATTTTGGAGACAATTTGGAAATGTACCAGAAGCTCCATGTAAAGTACCTCGAAAGGGCATACCCGAATAAGGCGATGAAAAGTGCCCACAAACCAAATCGATAATCGCGATGCTCATATGAAAGAGAATACAAACTGACGTAGATCCACGAAACATCAGCCTCCTGGGGCAACCTGTTGCAGAGATACGAGAAACGTGTTTCTAACGTTTTATTTTTTTCTCAGCATCTATTGCGTATATCAGCCTGAAAAAAATTGCAGAGACGAGGAAACATAATTCAATTTGAAGGTATTCTTTTCAACAAATTTTGGCAACACATTTATAAAGAAAAAAAATACATATTTGGAATTCATTTTCGACCTGATAACGTTGAAGTACTGTCTCAATTTCGTCCTCTAAAATGGGTCTTATAATGTTATATATCATATTTTTTCAGATTTTTAAACAATGTAGACGGTAGTGAAAAAAAATTTAACTTTTTTTTCAGTTTAAAAATTTGAAATTCAAGCCTAAAAGTGATTTGGAAAAAACGGTTAAACCGATGTTTAAACACTGATTTAAACACGACATTAGAACTCGAAACCTTATAGGTATTACATCGATTATGTATCAGACTCAATCGGAATATCCTTGGAGGTGGTGGAAAGAGATGGATCACGTCTAGCGCATCAGACTTCCGCCAATGAGCTTCAGGCACCAGTGAGCGTCATAATATTATCGTGAATTTTAAGTGCCTAAATTATCAGTTGCAAGTTATTCAAACAGAAACTGATAAATACTTTTTTAAATATTACATCTTTCATTGGAAATTGTCCATTTATGCCACTTAAAATATTTTTCTCAAAACTTCTTGCACTCCATGAAACATGATAGCCCTCGTCTGGTCACGCTTTTCAAAGTAAGTGGTCACATATATCGTGACGGAAACTGGTGCTGTGCAGAAAGAGCAAATATCGGTACACAGGAGGAGCCCAGCCATCTCTTTCCACCATGGGAATATCGGGAGAGAAACGATATTGTCGACTTGTGAAGGGAAGTGGCACCCTCGGAAACTGCTCCCACGCATGATCGCATCTATATGCGATCATTTAAACACTCATTTGGCACACGCTAGTTACTTGGCAAAAATTGTTAAACACGCATTTTTAAATAGAAACGTTGAAAAAAACAGAAATTTTTAGTAGCCTGTTTATAAACAAATGTGTAGTCCCAGTTATTGAGGAAAGTGACAATGACTATGGTCTATGATTGTCTAATTGTTAATGATTAATACATCTACAACTAAGTAATTTGATTTATACTATAAACATAAATGATTAATATACCTAAAACCGAGTAATTTGATTTATATTAGAAACAATAGATAAATCTAAATATAAAAGGGTTTCGAAATTTGATTTCGAAAATATAAATACTTTCCTCATAAAACAAATATTTGTCAGCAAAAAGTTCCAAATCATCCTGGTAAGCAAGACCTTTCAATAATTTTAATATAAAGTGGTGAAACAAGTTCTTCCATTCACATTTTGGGCGCGAATTTTAAACGTTTAAACTAAAAAAAATATTTTAATTTTTTTATCCTACCGTCACATTGTTTAAAAATCTGAAAAAAAGATGTAGAATATTAAAAAACGCAGTTCAGAGGGAAAAAATTAAGACAGTACTCCAACGTATCGCAGCGTGAATTAATTTCAAAAATTTATTTATTTTTTTCTATATGAATTTAGCGTTAAAATTCCTTGACAAAAATACTTCATGTTCACAAAAATACCTGTGGAAAAATCAAACAATACTAAAAGATATAGCGTTAATTGTTGAAAGAAATATTTGAAAAAGGTTTTCTTAGGGCCATGACTCAGTTACAAACTAACAGTAAATTATCACGTTCTTGGACATCAACTGATTTCATTGACATTAATAACACATGCCAACGACCAAAAAACTTTTTGTTTGTGTTCATCTAATTCTTATTGTTTTAAGTGTGCTGATCCCCAAAATAACATTGAAAATGCCGTATCACCTACCATTTATTCGCATTTTAACATTTTTTCTGATTAGGACGGTAATATATGCTTTGATAAAATATTTTTACATTGTGATCCCTTCCACTACCGAGTATTGATATGCGTGGGGGTTTTACAGTCCGAGTTGCATTTGACAAGCAGTACCGTGCTTGTTTTATGCGAGGCGTACGTGTTTCCATTGTTGTTATCAAGACAATATACTAGTTTAGCTGTTAGTGCTCATCCATGGTTTGTCGTGGTTGTAAGAACAGTCCTGGCATTTTTTGTTATATTTCTGTCTATTTTGTGATTAAAAATAATATTATATATTATAGCATATTATATAATGTATCTTAAATAGCTATATTTCGGAATTAAAATTGGTGATCAGAACAAATCTTGGGTGCCACATAAGATTTGTTATATTTGTGTAGTGTCACGGTTTGCAGAATCCTGCATCGTCTGGAACTCTTTAGGGCCTTCGCGTTCAGGCCATTATCACTTTCTTCTCTACTTACCTCCACTTCTCTCCCTGCGTCCGGCTCGCTTGGCTGTGAGAGATCGGGTCGTGAAACACCTAAAGGAACGTCCCGAGTGACGTGTGATTGAATGAAAATGAATGACGTTTCTATGCTGGTTTATTAACTTTGAATAGTTACATTATTCAATTTGAATCTTACGTTAATTTATGTTTTGCTTTCTTTAATCAATTGAACATGAAGCTGATACCTAAGACTTGCATAGAAGACAAAATACTCTTGCTTGTGTTCGTACTAACTCACCATTCCCACAGCCCTGGACATGGTTTCCGCGCGAAGGCCTCGCCTCGCCACACGTCTGGTCGCGCTGCCCGCTCTCGTCCGAGTTCGCGCGCCCGGCCACCGCATCGCCTCCCGCCCTCACCCCTTCCACGCTCCAACAGTGGGAGACAGCAAACGGCGCTCAAAAAAAAACTAGGAGCTTCTTTGAAACGAGACAAAGAAAATATACGTTAATGGACACATAAAGCCATTGTAGACAGTAATGTTAAGAATACGAATTCTGCAGCCAAAGAACTATAAAATCATCTATCAAGATTTAAAAAGTTTTGAATCCTTTTTTGGTTGGCCTCTGTAATCAAACTAACTGGACGATGAGTGAATAAAATACGTAGTTTTCTGCATCTACCTGCATTAATTTCTGTCAGTTCTTGAAACTGTAATGCCATAATATGATTAATTTATTCATACACATAAGATCATTTATGAAATTATCTACATGATTCATGTCTCGAAATTCCAACACGGCAGTAGAAAAAAATTCAAAACACAAACTGAACTGCATTGTATCAGAACTATTCCCTTACAATCTATTTTTACACGAGTGGCGCCCATGCCTAACCGCCATGCCATTATATAAGAAACGCGCGTTCATAGTGTCATCTTGGGTGACACCTGAACTTGGACCTCCGCGCGCCACGTGGCGGCCGGAGAAAGCGGCCAACAGCCTGTGAGCGGAGTTCGTAGCGCGCGCCGCGTGTCTGGGTACTGGGAAGGCTTTGGACGTTCCCATCAACAGAAGATGGCACTGCTGTATAATTTTATGAATGTGGACAGCTGATTAACAGAGATGTTAAAACAACTGGAGACAGAAAATATGGAGTATCGAAAGACGAAAGTAAGATCAACGTGAGGTTGAATGAAGTGACGGGTAAGAAAGCATACAAATGGAAAGGGATTTAGACAAGCAAATCAATCATTATTACACATTAAATAGGGACAAAAACGAGTAATAAATTATGTAGAGAAAAGAAGATACCTCATTTCAAAGAAAATGTGAGGAAAATGCAAATATTTGCAGGAATCAGGGTAATAAAAAGATTACACTCATTTCACACATCCAAAGTAAAGATATTAGAATTTCTCAGTGATTCAAAAGTTCTCTGTACACACATTTTCAAAGAATTACATCACGCATCAGATCATTATATCAACCATACAAAATGTACACACAAGCTGAAAAATATCCGGATATATACAAACTTTATTTTGCGTTCGACCTACAGATATTACATTGAGGGTTATCACTGTCGCCCTGATTCATCAATTCATCGGAAAACCAATTATGTAGGGAGCAAATCAAATCTCAAAACAAGCTACATTATAAAATGCCGGGTTAAGAAATGAAGTAGCGACGCAGTGAGAAAGAGGAACCGCAAGCCACAGGCGAATCCCCCGCCCCTTCCTGCGGCGCCGCCAGGTCACGGATTCCGAATTCCTTCGGCGACGCATCGCAGCGTAGATCGCGCTTGGGCAACGCCAACTTTCCCAGTCGCCTGGTGACAATAACGCTCCTCTCCCGTCCCACTTAGGCTCTCTGGGACAATGCCGATTCCGTATTTTATGAGTGGTCTGCGAAGTACTTTAATAACATCCTTCGACGGGCGGGAGAACGGCGTGGAGCGAGGGTGGGGCGGGGAGTGGCACGGACAGGGTGGGGAGAAGGATGCGCTGCTCGCGTTGCATCAGCGACGGCGGAGGCGTCAACGAGAGGCCTCCCCTGCTCCCCGCAGGCAGCGTGCGACGGTGCAGAGCACGCGATGCCGAGCACGCTGCGGCCGCGGCGAGGTCGCCAAATGGGGAACGTCGCGGACAACAGCTGCAAGCTCCACCGACCCTGTTCCCTCTGACCCTCAACCGCTGTTGCCGTCGTCGCGACAACTCTTTCCACCAGCGCCGTCTCAACATCCCCATCCCGGTAGTGGCAGCCGAGTTCGACGGTAGTCAAAACATAGACAGTATACTACAAATAAATCAAATTTGTAACTTAATTGTCAAACCAGAAAAGAGGCGCAAAGCCAAGGGCCCCATCCAATGCCTTCGATGTCTAGACTTCGGGCATACTAGAAATAACTGCAACCATAACATAGCATGCATTTATTGCGCAAAGGATCACTACTCTGTAAACTGCCCCCAAAAAGAAAACCCTCCTATTTGTAAGAACTGCAACGGTTCGCACCGCGCGGATACGAGATCCGAGGAATGTTCCTACTACAAAAAGCTCACAGAAACCACCCCAAAAACTGATCAGCAAGGACGTTCAAATACTGAACAAAAAAACGACAACCAGTTAAATCTGAACTCTCAAAATTTCCCTGGTCTACCTAGCACTAGCAATATTAGAAATTTCACCCACGTAAGAAATATAGCAAATAGAAACTCAAACCTTGGCAATAATCATACAAACACACAACAAAATAATGATAACCGTAACAAAATAATAATGATAATTCTTTCATGCACACAATAATCAACTCCATTTCAACATACATAATTAATTTAATTAACACTATCATTCCAACCATTATCAATAACATACAAAATTCACTCACGTCTTATTTCAATAGGAATCATGGGCACACAGCTCCATAAAAAATTTAACCTACTAAATTGGAACGCGAATAGCATAATCAACAAGAAAAACGAATTGGTCTACTTCCTAAAGACAAAGAAATCAAAATAGCGTGCATAACTGAAACACACCTCAAATCCCACATGGTATTCAATATGCCCGGTTACAACATAATCAGATCTGATAGAAACAATGCTAATGGGGGAGGTGTGCTCATCCTTGTCGAAAAATCAGTACCTTACACAAAAGCAAATTTACCCATAACTCCGGGATTAGAAACGGTTGCAATAAAATTTCCTCTAAACAACAGAGTATTAACCATCATTACAGCATACAAACCCCACATAAAAAAATTCAAGAAACCAATATAACTGCGCTACTTAATCAAAACACCCCTACCTTACTCATAGGTGATCTTAACTCCAAGAACACGAACTGGGGATGCAGATCAACAAACAACGCCGGCAAAAACTTGCAAAAAATAATAACGAACTTAAAATTACACATATTAACTCCCACAGAACCAACATACTACTCATACGACACAAACAAACAACCAGATATATTAGACTTTGCAATCACCAACGATTACACCACATTTTATTCCACTGTACTACATGAACTCGACTCTGATCACCTGCCAGTAATAATCTCCACTCATCAACATCCGCCCCCGCACATACCCACCCCCATATTAAACTCTAACAATGTCAACTGGAGAGAATTCAGGAAAACCTTAATAATCAAAACTCCCAAATTCAAAAATCTAAAAACCCCTTTAGAAATAGAAAGTTCAATAGCATTACTAAACAACATAATAATCAGTGCTATCGTTCAACAACCAAATAACATAGTACATAATAAATCAAAAACGCATTCTAAGTTACCAGACCCCATTTTAACCATAATAAAACCAGAAACAGAACAAGAAGACTTTGGAACAACAATAGAAATCCCAATTAAAAAAAAACTTAACAGATTAAACGCCATAACCAAAAAAGTAATTAAGGAACACCGTCACTCGTCCTACAACACCTTAATCAAATCACTAAGCACAACCAACAACTCACTTTGGAAATTTACAAAAAACATTTTAAGAAAGCAAACACCATCCTCCGATAAACACACCCTCTGGCAAACATTCTCCTTTTGACAAAGCCGAAGTATTAGCAGACTACTTTGAAAGTACCTTCACACTTAATAACACTCCTGCTCACCCAGAACATATAAAATTGAAAATTCTCTCGCTCTGAATTATAACGTCCCACAAAAATAAAATACATTTCACCAAACGAAATTAAGAATATAATAAAGAACCTCCCCTCAAAAAGCCCTGACACGACAACATCAACAATAAAATCCTAAAAACTCACCACACCAACAATAGCCTTCATAAATAATATCTACAACTCAATATTAAGAATTGGGTACTACCCAATGCTTTGGAAAAACTCAAAATTATTCCTGTCCCTAAGCCAAACAAAAATCACAGTGCCCCAGAAAGCTATAGACCAATCAGCTTATTACCAACTCTGTCCAAAGTGTTAGAGAAGCTAATTCTTAAAAGATTAAAAATTATCTGGACAAACACAAAACATACCAAAACATCAGTTTGGCTTCATTAACCAAATTTCCACTTACATCAGCTTCTCAGGCTAACAGAGCATATCCATTCAGCATTCCAAGATAAAAAGCACACTATAGCAACTTTTTTGGACATTTCACAAGCTCTTTGACAGAGTTTGGCACCAAGGCCTAATATTCAAGCTGCAATCAATAGGAACCCCACGCTACTTGGTCAATATCATAAAACATTTTTTAACAGACCGAACCTTCACAGTGACAGTAGAAAAGCACAATTCAAACCCCCGCAAAATACAAGCAGGCCTACCGCAAGGATCCCCACTTTCACCAACTCTATTCAACATTTACACGTCAGATATTCCAACTACAAATCAGACCCATATAGCACAATTTGCAGATGACACGGTAATTTATAAATCCAACCAATCAATTAAAACTATTAGTGAAAAAATTCAAACATCTAGACAGAATAGACAATTGGTCAACAATTTGGAAAATTAAACTAAACCCTACAAAATCTACAGCCAAAATATTCTCACTAAAGCACTTCTACACTCCATTCCTTTACAATAAACAATAACAGAATTCCATGGACTTCTAACTGCCAAACTGTCAAATACCTTGGGCTAAACTTAGACACGAAACTCAACTGGAATTCCCATATTACAAACAAAACCCAACAAGCAAAATGCAAAATAGCACAATTAAAACCTTTAATGAACACCAAAAGCTGCCTATCAATAGATAATGCCATCACTTTATATAAATCCATAATCAGACCGTTAATGCTATACGCATGCCCTGTCTGGACTAACGCATCTGCTACTACCATAAATAAACTACAAATAATACAGAACAGATTTCTCCGATTAGCAACCCACGCCCCATGGTTTATATCCAACAAACAAATACACAAAGAATTGAATATAACTTCCGTCTCCAAACACATAGCCCATTTATCCAATACATTCTATTCAAATATCAACTCAATACCACACGCCATCCACTACAACCTGGCCTCAACAGACCATACTCCAACACGCATAAAAAACCGTTACCCTTTTAACGCCTTCCTAAACTTATTTTCCAACAATTGTGAACAGTAGGTGCAGAGTGTAGCTCCCTACCCCTTCCCGTAGTTAGTTAGTTTTTAAGTTTAGGAAATAAGAATACTGTAAGCCATCAATACATATGAAAAAGTAAAATGTTACTGAACTATGTACATCCGAATGGAAAATAAATAAATTAAAAAAAAAAAAAAAGCGCCGTCTCAAAATCAGAACTTTAAACTTAGCGCAACTTTCCGGTCCCTGAACTCTCACCACCTTCATCCCCACTTTCTTTTCTCGCTCTCCCTCACCTCCGTACACTCTTCGGTGCCGTTACCACTAATAATTTTCTGCAGTTACGTGCACAGTACTCACAAAATTGATTACCAAACATTTGCCACCCGTCATTGTCACTGCAACCTTCATTTATTATCTCCGTCTTGCATGCAACTGCCATCTCTGTTACTTTCTCCCTCCTCACAAGTCGTACACTTCAGCTGCAAGTACGTGTCGATATTTCTTTATTTCCGCTGCGTCTTGTGCACAGGCATTGCCGGCTTCTCCCGAAACCTTGCGTATACCTTCGTGGAAGGTACGTAATGGGGAAGGATGAAAGGCAATACATAGCCACTCATCCTTCCCATCATTGCCTGGATCACCGGTTTCTTCACGTCGTCACTCCTTTAACTCTCTTTCCCCAGAGCCATCTTATTAACTTCTGCTTTTACTTACACATCTGTCACTAGTACAACTCGTGCTCTCCTCCAACAATTTAGCGGACATCATCTTGGCTTCATTTTCTTTGCACTCTTCATTTCGTATACCGTGATTGCATGTTAAAAGGCTTCTAGCTATACTCTTAACTTCACATTCTTTCGGTATTTCTAAACTTGATCTGATAGATGGTTTACGTTTGATAGGTTTGCTTTATTTTAAAAATATTTTACTGATATTTATTAAGCAAATAACAAGAAGCTGATTAACTATTAATATTGATATGTAATTAAATTAAAATGGAATTACATTTTCCGAAACTCAGCACACTTTTTTATTTTTTCATATAGTCTACCTGATCAAAACTCATGATTCGAAACCTTTACGAATAATATATGATAACCACATCTAATTATCTCCATTTTCATCTTAAGACCATGGAATCTGATATGTTGTTAGTCAGGTTCTATTTGTTTTGGAGTTCTCTTCTTAAAGAATACCCTTGTGTGACGCCGTATATCAATACCTAATCTCACCGTTTCCTCAACATCTCTACTTCCTTCCGCACCCATTCTTTGATTGCGATAAACCCTAGCAGCGTCATTACCACCACCTCCTTCTCCACCTCCATCGCTGCTACTCCCCGCCGCCGCCGCCCGCTGACGCAACAGGCGACGGCTCTCGCCGCGATAAACGCGGGGAGGATTGCGCCAAAAGAGCGCGCACGCCTGCGGCCGAGCGCGGGGGCGTTGCGCCACGTGCGTGACCGGCGGCACTCGGCAGAGCAAGTGGCGGCCATGGCGCTCGCCACCAAAACAAACCAGCAGCAAAGCAAAGAGATGTGGGGCATCACATTCCCTCGCCTTCGAGCGTTGGGACGAGGGTTACGTGTTTTTCCTGCCCTTTCATTCCACTATTGTTTCATCATTTTTATCTCATCTTCATTTTCACCATTTCATCAAAACATTCGTCCATTCCAGGTTTGTCCGTCAGGCTTTGGAATGTCTCCGTAATAAATTAAATGAATGTCCACAGGACACTCTGAGTCTCAAACGAAGCATTCCTCTTTATCACGGAGATCCTCGGGCAAAAGTTTTCATGTCGTGTGTGACAACAAAAAACGATCTCTTGGGACGCTGTCGCTCTGATTTTCAATTCGAGCGTGAGGTAGCAAAGTCTCATGTTTTCTGTTCCCAACTGACAGGGAGAGGTGGTTCAAGGCATGAATTGATGTCACTGGAGTGCTTTTGACCGGCAGGTCCTAAATTCGATTAACGACCGTGGGAGGATTTTCAACACTAGCTAGATAGGTCGAGTTCAGTTGTGTTTGGAGTATAATTCTAGCTGCTCGGTAGCTCAGACCGGTAGTTTTCCGTGTTTTTTTCCGACCAGGGGGATGCCGACCAGTACCCAAACGAACGGGTCACAGATCGCACGCGGTCTTTCCTTCCTCTTCGTTGCCCTATCCTACCTTTACTTGTACACAAACCTACATGCACCCCACTAGCATACCTCTAGAGAGACCAATCGGGAGCTTAGAGCTGGTCCCGCTTGGGGCCTCCCTCGCTGGTGGGAGGCACCTGCTTGAGGAAAACCCCGTAGCCAATGGTAGGTCGGCGCCGATTCTCGCCATCCAGCAGGGGGAGCCACCACCACCTCCCACGATAGAACATGCATTACACTTACGGGAATAATAACATTAGTTGTTGACGCGCTTGGAATCACTTATCAACCAACCTACAAACCAACCAACCACCCAACCAACATCTTCTCAACCGTGTTGAACGGCCAAATCGACCTCTGTGTAGGTATTGATGATTTAATTTTTCCAGTAAAGCCCAAGTGGTGTTTCACGGATATTTTACGAGCATGTAAACTTCCATCATGCGCGGCATTCGTATTTTTCACCGTAAAATCAATCTACTGCCGTCGAATTACAACCAACGATTTAAAATTAGATGAGAGTTACTAATCCGACGTGATAAGGCATGCTTCGGCAGATACAATTGACTCCCGTTACAATGAACTCGAATAAAGTGAACCCTCGGTTATAGTGAACTTAAGTCACTGGTCCCATTTCACTTACTTAACAGATATGCATAAGAAGATTCGGTTATAGTGAACCTGAACCACGGCTACACTGAACGTAGGAAATGCAACGTCCAGGAAATTAATTCCTTCCTGGAAAAGAATATATCGCCTCAGTGCCACAAATTCCAACACTCAGGCAGCTTGAAAAAAAAAGGCCACTCTCCCCTGAGCTGATGGCAGCGGTCCCGGAATGGGAACTTACTGATGACCTTAGACCACTCAGTTTCATTGCGGAAACTAAAGCCAGGTCCTGCGCGGGCTACAACTGGCGGTAGGAATGCGTAATTCAGCTTCAACCTTGTTTGTGATATTTTGCGGGATAAAGCACGTTGAGATTTAAGTAGGCGACAGGAAGCACGCAACTGTCACAGTCTGACGATATCCGCCGTGCCGTGCGGTAAAGCGGTCTCGTTTCATTAACCGCTTACCCCATGCCTCTACCGAAAGCATCTGGTATGTGCAAGAGGTATTGAAGAGTATGAAAATTGCATTACAATACTTAGACCCAGAGGATAAGGCAGAATCAAGAATGGAGAGAGCACGAACTCAGGAGGAGGATCTAGAAAAATTACTAATGAAAAAGTCCGAAGCAAACAGTTGAAATTAATTAATTTTTTTTCAGGACAAATAAAGATATTTAAAATTTTCAGTTGTCTCAATATTTTTGCTGCTTTCTTTATGAATCAAAAATAGTTATGTAGAAATTATTTTTAATTTCGACATTATCGGATATAGTGAGCCTCGGTTATAGTGAACCAAAATGCTAGTCCCCAGACGTTCACTTTAACCGGAGTAGACTGTAGTAAGTTAACTAGCTATCTAGCTGATTGTCATGCGTCTAGATAACTAATTAGATAACTGGCAAGGGAAAATACGTTCAATGTTTCGGGAAATATGATAATTGGACGGTATGCTGCAATCAACATTACAAAAGGTATCAACACGGCGTTTCTGTACAAAATTACGGTTCCTCGAAGTTCTGTTGATTGAAACCAATTATTGAATTGGTGACAACTAACTACAAATTATCATGCTTTTATTTTTTAAAATACCAATTTAACATTTATTATGACAATTTTACACTTTATGCTGAGCTCATTAATGATATAATTTGATCTTTCCTATGTACATGATTATAGTTCCGTAAGGTTTCGAATTAAAGTTCACGGGCTTCGCGCGATGATTTCTCGGATGAGTTCCAAATCTTCGGGCTTGCTACCATCCGTGAAATGTCCTCCTTGATTTCCCTCCTATAGTAATCTTGCCTAACGTCAACATCGGTTTGTAAAAGTTCCCGGAGTATCATAAATTATTTGGTTCCCGGAGTATTATAACTAGAAATAAATTATTTTGCGATATGCGATTTTCCCTAGCAGTGCTTCGGATGAACACCTATACGCGGCTGTCTATCTTCAACCCAAATTGTGAAAATATAATTCCCGATTACGGATCTATCTAAACATAAGGCCCCTTCGAACACGGAATTTTCATTTAAATTTCAACTTACAACCCGAATTACTATATCTGTAACCTCTTAATTCATGCAACACTTAAATGTCAAAACCATTTATACATCACCCGCTTCCCTACAATTGAACTACTAACGGAAGAATACCCTGATGTTTCGGGAGCACAGAACCACGGCTTCCATCGCCTCCTCCATACATTTTTTATGTAATCTCCTAGGAGCCGAGTATCCTGTTCCTTCCCCAAATGAATAGCGTATGTCCTCTAGCATAGACACATTTTTTCTTCAAACTTGTCAAACGGATAGTAGTAATGACACCGTTTAATATGACGTTAAGTTCATTTTGGTGTATTCTTTTGTTGTTGTTGTTGTTTTTTTTTAAAATTTAAATTTTTTTTAAATTTAATATTTTTCATCGATTTATATACATTATTACATTTATTTTTTAATATTATTTATTCTTCTTGTTCGACATGCAAATGTCTTTCAAGGATGAGTACAATTTTAATTTTTTTTCACAATTCAGTAAACTACAATAATATATAAATTGTAAGGTTATCCAGGAAGGGTCCTACATAATTTCTTATTTATAATTAATTTAATACTCTTCATTTAATTTGTATTTCATATTGCTATTTAAGGAGGTTGAAAGAGATCTTTTGAATATCGAGTCGTAATGCCGGAAAAATTATTACATGATTTGCCTAATTTTAAATTTATTAGTTGCTGGACAAGATGAAAGAGAAGAAGAAAAACGATTTGATAATTTTGAAATATCCGTATTTACAGATTCTACAGCTAGTTCATTTAAAATTTTATCATTACGAATAAATCAGGGAGATTTTAATATTTGAAATAAAAACATATTTTGAATAACTTCTAATTTGCGTTTATGTGTTTTTGCAGCACCACCCCATATTGGACAAGCATATGTATGTCATCGTGGGACGAATGATAGATTTATAAATTAAGATATCTAAATCATTTGAGAGTTTTGATATTCTATAAATGAATGGGTATAATTTGAGAATTTTGATATGTGTATTATTATATATTGATGAAATGTGTTGTTTCCACGTTAATTTTGTGTCTATTTGTAAACAATCTAAATATTTAACTGGGGTAGAATTGGGGAGCCAGTTAATAGCTTTATGATTAATTATTAGCGGATAAGTAGGGTAAATGTTTTAATGAAAAATTTTGGGTTGGAATTTTTGAGTATTGATTTTAATGTTCCAATTGGTGAACCAGGTATATAGTGTATTTCAATCTTTTTGTAAGTTATGCCGACCTTGTATGAGATCCGAGTGTGCAGTAAATATTGCAGTATCATCTGCAACAAAGGCCATGTCTGAATAAGTTAATTTAGGGATGTCAGAGATAAAAATATTAAAACATTTGGGAGAGAGAGGAGAACATTGCTGAACCCTTGCATTAACAAGTTGTTCAGTTGAATGTGTGTTATTTAATTTGACTTTAAATTTTCTATTTAAGAGAAAATGTTTAATAATATTTTGAAGATAGTGAGGGAAACTGTGTTGTAGTTTGTATAGTAATTCTTCATGCTAAACTTTGTCGAATGCTTTCCCTGTATCTAAGAATATTGCGAAAGTACGTTTTTTCTTTTGAAAATTAGGAGCTATAAAATCAGTTAAGCGTATTAGTTGATGCACTGTTGAATGATTTTGCCTGAACCCAAATTGACTTTAGGGTCTAATGTCATTATTTGTAATAAATTTATTTAATCTATTTAAAATTAATTTTTCAAACATTTTTGAAAAGTTAATTAAATTTATGAGTGAAAGTGTTTCAAACGACATCAAATGAAGTTTTTCGAAAACTCAATAGATTCCTGTGAAAAAGAGTTTCAAATTTCGTATTTACAGTCATGCTTAATCCCTATTTTCTTAAAAACGGCTTCAAATTTTTAAATTACAATTTCTATTTAGGACGAGGTTTTACTCTTCTTTAATATTCTTCAAGTAATATTTCAGTTGTACTATAAGGAAAGCGAAAAGTTGAGAAAATGTCAAAAAAATACTTTGGGCGAAGATAGATGGCAGCTGGCCAGAGAATGGAGCAAGACTTTAAAGCCAGACCACACCAAGAAAATTAGAAACATTTGCTACGAGAAAGTCTGTGCCATTCTGTAGCATCTCTAGTTCCTATTGAAATTACACCGGGATTTTCTGGTTTATTACAGTACGGATAGAAACACAGCTAAGGTAACACAAATTGCAGAACATAAGAATAAAGCTAGGGCAATGTGAATGGATAATAGAAATTAAAGACACAACACCAAAACAGCAGAGAAAAAAGTTATAAAAAGGTACGAATAAAAAACTAGGGTATAAAAAATATAAAGTTATAGAGGAAGAAGAAAAGTGTAACGCTCTACTAAATCTAACCTTACGCATCATCCAGGTATTCTTCACGGCGATTACAATTTTGAAATTGCAATATTACCAGTTCATATCCCGTATGGACGTAATATACAAGGCCATTAAGTGCTGGAAATTTTTGAACGTGTGTATAACATCAGCTTCTACGATTTATTGGTACGTCCAATACCAGACACTCTAAGTACTCATTTGAACAAAGATGTCCAAGAGATTTAGAAATGTACTCAAAAATCGAAAAGTAATCAAAAAAATGTTCATAACCTTATTTCAAAATCTATCTTTACGTAACAGATTTTATTTAGGGAAAAATCTCAATCTTCAGAATTTTGCTTGTAGGAAGACACTGAAAAACTTTTGAACTCTTGCAAGGTTCGAAAAATCAGGGTTATCAACGAACATGGGACCTATACCATTCTCTTAAACGTCTTTCACAGTTTTCAATAACAAACTTTAATCAAGAACGTTAGAGCCATTTTTTAAAAATATTTTGAAAATGTCCCAGGAGGTTCATGAACAGTACCCAAAATTAAAATATCGGTTTCAAATTCAAGGGGCCGTAACGTCAACAAGATCGATTCTACGAATATAAAATTTGGAGAAAATCGGCTGAACGGTTTAGCCGCTTGCGATGTTCACAGACGACGGACGGACAAACGTTTTGCCGCAACAGATTTTTCGGTATCAAATACCCACAAGACATGTATTCTGGCTACATCACGTGCTAGAGGGTTTTTTTCTGAATTCACCAACTGGATTTTTCCATTTCTTCGTTACCAGCGCCCGGTTTTAAGAATTTTTCTGTCGAAAATTCGCCGCTATTTCTCACAGCATTATATAAATTTCTCTCTACTTCGTAAGTGATAGCGAGAAAGTAAAAAAAAAGTATGCATGTTTTTAACTCCTAAGGTCCTTTCGATCGCGTATAAGGCCTGAAAGTATGTTCAAAAAATTATCACAAAAAATTCACGTAAAGTTCAATGCCAGATCCGTAAGCAGACTCAATCGTTCAAACCTTGCTGCGTCTCATTTTTTAAAATAATTTATTGGACTTATTCTCAGCTGTAATGATGATCGGTGCGCGATCAAAAATATTAAGTATTAAGAGCAGACTTTGTTTCTTAATTTAATACAAGTTATCAAATCACCAGCAACAATACTAAAATGGGTAAATTAATAAGCGGCATGTAGGATGGCTAATGGGCAGCTTACTAGCTTCCTGTGGTGTGGTCCTGGGTTCGATTCTCGGCCAAGGCAAAAATAGATTTGTAGACTCAAGACAAATATAGTGAAAATAGAGTAGTTTCTTTTAAAATCGTCTCAGTTTTTGTAGCTGTGTGACGAAAAGAATCTCAGGCAGGTTTATTTTTATAGATACGGTGTAGGGAAGGCGTCATGTTCACCACATGTGTCCAATCGTGGGCGTTAAACTAGGTCCAGACATGGGGGCCACTGTTAGCTAGCGGAACCTTGAATAGACAATCGACCCCAAAATGCCAAAAAAAGTTTTCATGAAAATTCCTCTTGTTTAATAGAATTTAATATATTCTGCTCTGTATTTACGAAACATTTAAAGAAAGAACTTAGAGTCGTAACTCTTTAAAATGCTCATGTTTGACCAAAATTGGAAAAAAAAACCATTAATTTGAAAAAAAAAAGAAAGAAACGTTTCCTTAATGGCACCTTTAAATTTTTGAAATTTGGAAGCGCAAAGTCCTCTATTAAATTATAGAAAATATGTTGAGCCAATATTCAGAAAGGTTGATAATTTCAAATTATATTATTTAAAATTATTTAAAACATTCACATACCTTTTAAGAGGCGTTTCGACTCGGAACCTGAAGTTCGGTTAGATCGAGCGGATATTCGTGTTTAAGAAAATCATTTGCACGGTTTGTAGGCGCTAGTGCAGATAGACTGACGTTTTTTAAGACAATCCTTTAGAGGTATCTGGTATCCCATAACGTACATTTCTTTCAAAATCTCATCAATTTCTTGGAGCTGATCATAGTGTTCTTATTTGAGAAAGTAAAACGAGCATACCTTCAGCTCTGCCAATGAACTTTTGTTTATTCCTAGGTATCTGTATGATCTATTTTAACTGAAATCTGTATGCCGTCAACAATAATTTACCTCTACTATCATTTATTCACAAATATCAGCCGTTATGGGATACATAAACGAAGCCAACTGACCATTTTATTTATAAGAGGATTTGACTGCATTTCGAGTGTAGCAAGTAGTGCAAGTAGTGCAGCAAATTAAATATAAATTCAAAACAAATATTATACCATAAAAAACCACTATCTGGACGTAATAATTTCCAACCATGTGCAGTCATATCCCCCTTATGCACAGAACAACCTCGCATCCCATATTGTAGAGAACTAAAGAAGAAACGATGAACTATCCCCCACTTTACGTTAGTTACCACTAGGGAACGGCCTTTATTGTAATAAAAAAGCAAAATATGTACGTATATATGTACTTATTTTTTCAAAAAATGTAAGAAAAATAGGAAATATGTGAAATAAATATACGTTGTAAAGTTTACAATTCCATTCTTCCAGCGTTTGCCGAGCAGAGTACGTTGAAGTTTTACATCTACAGAAGCAAATATTCGCTAGTTTCATCCGAAACATAATACTTTCGTATTATATACAATGTTGTTTACGAGGAGCCGGAGGTCAAGTGAATAGTACCATGTAGCCTGTGATAGAAGGGGGCGGGGTAAAGGGAGCATACTCCCCCCCCCAATTCCCGAAAAGGGATAAGACAATGATCAGAATTTTTTATCGAGTTACGCATGGGGTATATGAAACATGAGTAATCACGTGGTTGAAGTTCCTTCTGCTTCACATACTACATCCACTCATCGTTCATCCCGACTACGCTACTTCCAAGACGCAGATGGGGGCGGGGGGAGATGAGTTTGACAATTAATAGCGATTGTCCAGCGTTAATACAAGCGCATTCCGTATTTTTTAAGTATTTCAGTAACTAAGGTTTCAAGTAACATATATTTCGAACATCACAAGTGAAATGTTCATTTTCGACCTATAAATATATTAAAATGTAACGAAATATGTAGCTATAGATAAAATATGTAAAATACGTAATTATACCAAAATATGTAAAAATATGTAAAATAAAAATGGTTCCAATTAGTTCAGAATGTCGTGTTAAGTGTAAAAAATATTACTGAATGCAGGTGTCTTGTCCCTGTAAAAATATGTATTTACATGAAAATCCGTTCCCTAGTTACCACGTTAAGAACATTACATTAGTTTCAAACTTAGTTACCACTTAAAAAAAAAACGAAGGTGAAAAGACAAACATTGGATTCTCCCGCCCCCTTGTCGGGTCATTGATCTTCGTGGATTTGCGAGCAGTAGGGGAGCCCGGCGGCTGGATCGCTTCCGCCGGCGCCTACCGCGAGGCGAGCAACCTGCCAGTGCCAGCCAGCCAAGCGCCGGCTGGGGCCCGCGGCCGCAGGGGTCAAGAACAGCCAGCCGCTGCCCGGAGCCCCCCCCCCCCCCCCGCGCTCGGCACTCACCGTGCCCGCTCACTGGCCCTAGTCCCGCTCCTCACGGACAAAAACCACGGGCTTCGCCTGGCTCAACTAACAGGTCATCGATTGATTGAGGGATAAGTGATTCCGGGCACGTCAATTGTTTCGTCATTAGTTTCGTTAGTGTAGTGCATGCTTTTATCGCGAGAGGTAATCTTCCCCCGCTGGATGGTGAGATCTGGAACCGACCTACATCAGCTTGCGGGGATTTTTCCCAACATCGTGGCACCGCCTCACCAGGTACAAGCTCTACGCTCCCGACAGGTGTGGTAGTGTAGTGCATGTGAGTACAAGTGTGTGCTAGTAAGGGGTTAGGATAGGACAAGGAAATACTTTAATTTTTCTTCTTCTTCAACAGCAAGGTTTAGGCCTGAAGGCCTGTGTTGTCCTCTTCAACGTTTATATCATCAATTCACGAAGTCTTTGGTCTTCCAACTCTTCTTCTGCCAGCCGGTACTTAATTTATTATTTGTTTAGGAAGTCTGGAGTCGTTCATTCTTACAATTTGAGCGTACCAATACTGTTTCTATTTTCGACTCTTTCTAAGAGGTTAGGTATATTGAGTTCTTGTCCTATATCCTCATTTTACTGATAATCTAATAAAGTAGAGTTAGCAACACTTCGCAGGAAGTTCATTTTATTAGTTTGAAATTTTCTTTTTGATGATCTATTTAACGTTCGATTATCGCATCCAAAGATTAGTATTGGGACGACAAGCGTTTTATAAAATTTGAATTCAGTGCCTCTTCGGGTTTAATTTTTATTGTTCCACACATTCTCTGGAATCTACACAGATTGACATCAAGATCGCTTTCTATTAAGTATGATATACCGCCGCCTAAGTAATAGAAGGTGCAAACATGTTCTAAACTTTTATTATTTAGAACTATTTTGCGCCTAGCATGTTCTGGACCTACAAAAGTCATGCATTTATATTTGGTAATAATATCTTAAGATGATATTGCCCATTACTTTTTGTAATTTGTAAGCCGCTATTTGTAAGTCATTTTCATATTCTGCGAAAGGGGATTGATGATCTGTAAATAGCATAATCTTGAAGGGCATATTACCTATATTTATTCCAGGAGGTGATGATGTTTACCATTCTTCTTTAGCCGAATCTATGTATATATTAAACATGCCGGTGATAATGGACAACCTTGTTTGACGCCTTGATTGACAAAAGATGTATTGCTGTACTTGTCATTTATTTGTATTAATATTCGTGTGTTTTATACAGATTTTGTATGGTTTTGATAAGATGGCTAGAGTAGACTTTGGCTTACATTATATCCCATAGTTTTTCTCAGTAAATGGAATCAAAATCTTTTTCGTAATCAATGAAGAGGATGAAGAGGAAGGAGATTGAATTCTATGCTTGGTTAGATAATTTATTGTCAGATGTCAACACAGTCTGAGCAAAAACTTTCTTTTCTGAAGCCTCATTGCCCTTCTCTTAGTTTAACTTCACTTATGACAATTAGTCGGCGTGAAATTATTTTAGCATGTAGTTTATAGGTTGTGTGTTTAGCAAGCTAATCCCTCTACAATTATTCAGATTTGAACGATCTCCGTTTTATGGATTGAAATGATTATTGATTCTTTTCACTCTCTTTTGATGCTGTAAGTTGTCCAGCACAAGTTTAATATATAGACAGAAGGCGTAGTGTAATTGGGAGCATATTTTAGACGTTCTGTTTCCTTCATCCCGGTTTTATTATTAAGGAACGAATTTAGGATACTTTCCGTTTTATTACCTTGTATAAGCTTAATATCATGTGTTGGTTCAAAAGTTTGGTAGTCATTCCTTAAAATATCTCCACTTGTATGGTTTGTCCATAAATTAGTAAAATATTCTAACCAATCTTCTTTGCTGATATTATTCATAAGTGGCATGACTCTTCTGTGTTTAAATGGTTCAGTGCTTGTAAGCCATAAGGGCATTTTGTCCCGATGGAAAGAAAAGCAAACCCTGTGCGCGTGTGTAGGCGCTGAGGCCGATCGCGAGCCCGGGCGACCCACGCCAATTACTCGCGCCGGCGCGGCGCACGCTTCCACGCGCCACGCGAAAGGTTAGCAGGCCCAAATGGGCGAATTAGCATGCTCATTCCCTGCTTGGGATTCCATCCTCCGAACAAGACGAGCGACTACTTTTAAATCCTTTACTTAAGGAGTATCGCAGTCACAAAATTCATAGGCTTCCAATTGTTTCGTATCGATATTCTGACTTTTCAAGTCAATTTTAGACATAATGTGAAATATTAACACATTATGTCATATATATATATATATATATATATTATATATATATGTGTGTGTGTGTGTGTGTGTGTGTTTATTACTATAACATAACATAAATATATTATTTATTATGTTAATTAAATTTATTATTTTCTGTTAGCTGACAAATAATTTGGTCTTGCACAAGTAAATGACTAGGACAAGAAAGGAAGAATGTGGAAAATAGAGTTTCAAAAATAACAGAATAGACGCTAGGATGTATCTAGTATAATCAAGAGTAGTATGTTAAACGTGTTAATAGTGGGAAGTTCTCTTAATTCAGGATGTTAAAGATGACAGTTGCGTTTAGTAAAACCATACGAAAGGGCGAACAAACGTTTCTAAAGTAAATTCAGCACAGCCGAACTCAAAGTTTCAATTGTAACAAAAATAAATGTTTTTAAATTAAACCTATAAAAGGGATATAACACATATTAAGAATTTGATAAAGGAATGAATTCGGTTGCGAATAGTTACTTTAGACAGTGGTATAGGCTCGTCTCTCTTGAGGGAGTAAAGTGTAAAAGCAGATGGTAAATGTCGAAGAACCAACTCCCATGCTTAAAAAGGAGCTGTTATTATCTATCTAAGAAGAATGTAAAAGGAAGAATGAACTCACTCCTCAAAAGTAGGAAATATATTCCAGTAAGAAAATGAAGAGAAGATTAAAATTAATAAGTAAAATATAAGGATCAAATTGAGCAATTCATGAGAGCAAACGCCTTACTCCAAACAAAAACGAGGAGAGGGAATTGCTAAAAACAGCGATTTCTGTAAAGAGTGTCTATGAACTGCATCACAAAATATTTTAATTTAATAGATACTTTCTTTTTTCAATATTGAATTGCAATACAACATAAAGAGTTGTGAAATTATTACTGCTCTGATGTCGTACCCCAGACACAAATGTTAGTTTTATGAAACACAACATTTCTCCTCATTTTTAGGTGGATATATTGAAATTATTCCACGTGTGTGGGAATCGATAGGCAATAATATCATTCAGAGCGAAGATCTTCCAAATACTTTGTTAATATTTCTTTTCTCAATTTCTCATCAGGAACAAAGAAAGTAAAAACACATAAAAAGTGACTAGAATATGGAAGTGTTGTTCCTTGTTTTATTCGTGATTTACAATCTTAGTAGGTACTATTAATCCTTATTTCATCTTTACCAGCATACGAAACATGTCGAAATGATTACTAGAGTACGCATTAATTTCACCGACGTCATTTCAAAACTTATTTGCATTTGTTAGCCGAGATTCGTTGATAAACGAAGACTCATTTAAGATTCTTTAAGAAGTTTTGTCGCCCATCAGAGCGATATTTCATTTACTTTTCTGTCAACACAAAAAAAGAATAATTCTGACGTCTATGACTTGCATGATCAACTTTTCGATGATCCTGCAATCCCATCCACTTCAACTTCAAAAGTCAATTGCATTCTCACATTAATTAACGTTCATTCATCACTCGTTCATTGATGCTCGATGACAGCCTGATATCATCTGGCAAGAAAGGGTAAAACCTAAATGACTATGAAGAATTACAAACGAAAATCGAGATCTTCAAATTTGCAACTTCGTTTTGAGAACACGAAGTTAAAGGGCGTTCAATTTATGACGCCGTCACTAGCACCTCCACAACTGCCAACAGTATTAACGACCCGTATCCAAGCCAACACTGCCATTATCACCGCCTACGCTTCTAATCATGCTTCACTCGCCACCTTCTCGCCTCAACTCCTCATTCGCTGACCCCTCGCCACCCAGTCACAACATTCGTCACAGCCCGAGCCTCCGCGTTCGCCTCTTCCACTGCCAATTCTGCTATTCCACCGTGTGCATAAACTACCAGACTCCCCTGCACATCCATCTGCCCAACCTTTACCGCTACTTCCATCGTCTTCCCCGCCCCTCCGGCCACCTCTGCTTCCCAAAGCTCCTTCACCTCTACCATTGCCGTCGCAGCGTCACCGCCTTGGTACGTCCTTTCCATCGAATGCCTTCTGCGGAGCGTTCTCCGCCACCACCAACGCCGCCGCCCTGCGCTCAGCGGAGGCGTCGACAGGGAAAGGCAGGAATGTCTCAAGGCCTCGGGGGCCCAAAGGGGGGCGGCGGCGGTGGCGAAGGCGACCATGTGAGCGCTGGCTGAGTTCGGACGGCCGACCTGCCCGCATCACGTCCACGCCCTTCTTCTTGGCTAAACCCTGCGCTTCTGTTGGCGGCGCCTGCCCACCGGGCACACGTTTCGTCCCAACGCTCGCCTAAACCGGCACGCATTGTAATATGTAATTCTTTGCATTTGATGTGTGGCTTGAAAAGAACTATGGCGAAACTTCATAAATCGCATTACAATTTTTACTACTATGCAACAAATCCTATGCTCTCTGAGAAATACATCTCGTCTCTGCCTCCGCTATCGTTTCTGCCTTCGTCACCATCTCCGCGTCTGTGACATGAACATTTACTCTCGCCCGCTTTGTTGCATCTGGGTTCGTCTCCTCTCTATCTTCGCATACGCCTCCACTTTTATGCCAGTTTGCTGATCTCTAGTAGTCCATCCAGTCCCGTTCTCGCTGCCCCCCTTTTCCTTCGCCCCAAGGAGGCTGCTGTGTACATCCCAGTGGCCGTGCTCGCTCCCGCCCGCGGCGCCGCGTAGAGCGCCTCACGAAATGGGATGATTAACGGGTCCGGAAAGTGGAATACGCTGAACTTATAAATGCGTAGCACGATGAACGATGTTTCGTTATTGCAACAAGGAATACGATGCTGTAAACTTTCTTGCGGTCTCCCCGGAGGCCTTGGTAGCTGTAAAGACAAACTGAGATATTTCCTTACCATGAAGGACGAAGCGTCGCGCTTAAATTGGGTGTTAGTTGCAGTCAGCGACTTGATTTCGTTGCCACAGTCACGCGAAGAGGTTTGTTTTTAAACATATGACGTATGATAGAATTCTTCTGAGGGTTGAGATATTACCTCATTTAGGTTGAAAGTTTATTCGAGGATAAAGTAAATAGGGAGGTTGCGTATTTATTATTACATTTTCATGTATTGCTTTATTTAATTAAATATTTTATTTTACTACGTCCTATCTTAATTTTATTATCTACAAGCTTGCTTCGATAGAATTTATAGTAAAGAATCCTTTAGCGCTCTACTCACAATTATCGTCTTTCCACATTTTCCGTGGAAGAAATCTTCACTTTTATTAAATCCAGAAGCGCATTAATACAATTAATCCTCGTATCATATCTGCAATTTACAATCAAGTACTATATCTGGCGTCTTTTTGGGCCCCACGCTTTACGGACTATTGGAAGTGGTATACACGAGTGTGTACGGCAATATGCTGAGTGTAAATAATTGTTTTTATATAAGAATATATTTTATTTATACATTTAATTATTTACAATAACATAATAAATATAATTTATTCATATTAAATATTCCATATAAAGAATAACCTGTATCGTTCGTAACCTCCATTGTTGATATATGATACTTAGAAATATTTGTAATAGTTTGTGAAAGGTATTTTGAGATAAATCAAAAGATTGACTGTATCAGAAACATTTTTTGAACTTCATTACAAGATATTTCAAATGAGAATGGGAAAATAATAAGCTATAGCTTAGGTCAAACTACTCTCATGTAGCGAAAAAAAATTAATAACTCCCTAATAAAATTTGGAAAATATGTGGAAATGGTTTAGTACCTGCTTAATAGGTGCACAAAGGAATTCCTAAAATACTGAAATTATTCTCAAAATTTTCAGAAAAATATTTAGAGTTAATGATGTTGGGGTCCAAAAAGAACCCAGATATGGTACGAGGGTTAAAAGAGAAGCAAGCTGTACATTTGGCAACAATAATCTTCTTTATTTCTAGAATCACACACAATTCTTGATCACATTTTGCAACGAAAATTTTAAATTTATTTTTAATAAAAGATAATTATTTCACAAATTTAATAACATTTTCAATATTATAAAATACCTTTGAATTCAACCAGTTTTCACATTAAACGTAGGGATGCGTAGAAAACCGAAACTTTTCCTCGTTATGTATAATGCATTGTACAAAGCAGAATTGGGATATTGTAATGATTTATAGGAGATGAAGCAATTTAAATACTATGATCATTTTTTCAAAGGTTCCATAAATGTCAGAAGTATAATACTACATATGAACAATGACGTAGTGGGACGCGGAGTGGGTGTGCACAGTGTCATCCCATTCTCCCGCTACACCTACCCCAGTGTATCACCTACCCCATACGAACAAAAAGCGATACTTTTTTACCCTTTTCCATTGAAAAACATACTATTTCTGCACCTGTAACATACAAGTGACTCGTATGGGTTTGGTGATTGATGGGATGAGATTTGTTGGCTTGTTTCGTTGAAGTCTTATCCTCGCCAATTCAGATGTAGCTCTTTTGAATCAGAGAAACCGATATTACTTCTTGGTCTAGGGTCCCACCATATGTACAATAGGCTGACTGGCAATTTTTCAACTTTACACTGTTTTCAAAAATAATGCGTGTATTTCCTCACTATCCACTCTAATATTTCTTTGTAATGGTACTAACAAATCTTATATCTGCACTGCGTAGAGTTGTGTGTGATACAATATAAAGGATAATACAAATCGCATTTGTAATGCCTTTCACTGCAGGTGTTGTACTACTAGCAGTGATTGCAGGCAATTACAAATGCTTCCAGTACAGGATGCAAAAATTTGAGTTCGCAGGGAAGCTAAGTTCCCTGGAGGAGCGTGGTGGTGAGCGAGGTTTCAAGTACAGAGACAACTCCGATGAAGATGAAATAAGTTTAATTGAAAAGTAGAGCTGCAGAGCAGCGTGAAGTGAATACAGCAAAGTCTCTGGGCTGTCTGCCCGTTATCAACGCTAGAGGATCCCTATACAAAAAACAGGGAAATTTATGAGGCCATTATGCCACCCCCGCCAGAACTCTACATGTCCTGGACGCAATAAACTGACATTTCTGTCTGAGGACTGTTGCCCTTTTGAAGTCACTGTCTCATAAGTTTCCAAACATCCCCGTATTCACAATCTGAATCCATGTTAGCGTTGACAGCGGTTTTGGGAGCCCTCTCACAAATGTTCTTAAGATAGCAACAGAGCGCCTGCTCCGGTCGCGACCCTTATTTACATAATTTTTGAAAGGCGATATTTCTCTCGCGTACATATTTGAGAGAAATATCCGTTGCTTCTCTTACGTAATACTTCATACTAGAAAATTCTATAATTTTATATAATTTTACTATATTGATTTTCTCTTAGTGCCAGTGCTACCAGTGTTAATTTATAAGTGTGATTTATAATTATTAGTGCGTAGGTGCATTTACCATTACACATTGTTAAAGTAGCAGTATTTCTGTGGCTACTCTGAGTAATACATTGGAATTAGAAAATGAAATGACAAGTATGCGCACTTTGTGTGGATTCAGTCAATATTTTACCCTCTGGCCACTTGCACGTTTTGCTAGAATTGATGTAACTAATTTTGAAAATCAGCAATTGCTTGAAAACCTTTTTTCTGCGCACACCACAACGAACATAGTGTCCCTTTGAATGCTGACAATGCATCATTAGCCAGGACCAAGAACTTGCACAGACAGCGCATTCCAATCTTTCGCCTTCTGGTAGAAAAAAGTTTACTAAGTGCATGCTTTCCAAGAAGCATGGAGAAAGTGAGCAGATGCAAACTGCAATACAATTTCTTCTGAAACTCCTGAGGTCAGCCACAAAACAGGAAACGCGGCCCAAGGGCTCGTAGAGCAGTGTGTTTTGAGGTGGTTCCCCGGACGAAGCTCTTCTGCGGCGGCACATCTCAAGTGTTCGCGCCTGTGGGTCCAGAGGCAGCGATGTCCGTCCGCATTGTCCCGACTCGGCGCCCGGTCGTCGCGCCAAGCTGCATCACCGCACGATGGGCCTGACTGCCGAAAACGCTGGCAAAATTATCTTCCTTTAATCCTCCTATAAAATGACATTCGCAACATCATCGAAGATCATGATGTGGTATGGTACGGAACCGGCGGTGACGAATTATCGACCTTTAGAACGTCCATTAGGGAAAGATGGTATCTTTCCTTCTTGATTGGTGTTGTAATGGAGCTTCTAAATAAGTGTCTTATGATACCATTACCCTATCGTAGTTCGCTCTAAGACAGTACCTTGGACCACAAATCTTCTTACCTCGTTGACTTAACCTAGACCTCTACATTAAAAGTTAATTGATGTTAGTAGGTTTGACAAAGTTGGAAATTCCGGGACGGAATCCAGCCTTTTGTGATACTATTTCAAGTATATTAATGTGTTTGATAGTTTCTGTAAGAATAGAGTTTCAATGACATGGGCCATCGAAAAAAAATGCAATACTATAACATTAAAAATTACAGAGAAATACGGAACAAAATTGAGTATACTTATGACGCCTTAAATTATTCAGTATTTATTTTTTTATTTATTTTACGTCAAAAAAAACAGTTAAAAACTGCGTATGACGTGCTATGGGGAAAAGTGAATTGTGTGCACATTTTCAAAATTCTGTGATCCCTACACTAAGTCATATACTACTTAAATTTTGGAAAAAAAATATAGTATACAGATTGTCTACACAATAACGAAGAAATAATATAATTAGGCATTACGGATCATAAACCGGGGATAATTTTTCTCTTGGTATGTGCCTGAATAATGTCAATTAAGCTATTTTCAATCAATCAAAGTAAAGAAATTTTTAAAAAATTGTCGGCTTTCTGCTGCTCTGCAGCCACTGTGCCAAGAGCCCTCGCAGGCAGAGGCCACGCGCGGATCTGAGTGCGGTAGAAAGCGCCCATTGTGGCGTCCTCAAGTGTCGGGCAGCGGGATGAAAGACTCGCTTCGCAAACACGCCCCACTGCTTTGCGTCCTCAAAGCGCCGCCGGTGTATCTCTCAGCTGCTTCGAGGTGTTTCAGAAAGGCTCAGCCTGACCAGACAAGGCTTACTTTTCATCGGCGGACTCGTGTCGACTGCGTTCCAGAGGTCCACCGCAAACGAGTGGATTAATAGGGGGGGGGAGCGGGGTGCCCCGCAAGTGAACCGAGGTTGTTCAGCGGCGCAACCGCTAGGCAAATGCATCGATGGCAGAGGCGGTGATTGGGCGTTGGCTGTGACGGTATTACTGTGTGCGTGTGAGGGGATGACTGCGAGCTGTGACGTGCGAGTGTGAACATAACTGCGGAGGTGTGATTGAGTGTGACTGTGCGTGAGCGTGACTAGCTGTGTGAGTGATGAGTATGACTGTGTGATGGTGACGGTGGTGGTGACGGTGTAGACTGCACTAACGGTGGTGACGGAGGAGATGGGAGGTGATGGCAGAGGTAGCGGCGCCCGTCAGCCATCCAGCTAGTCCGCCCGCCTGCCGGGAGAGCATCCTTGACCCGCTTCGGGCGAGGCGCAGCCCATCGGGTGCTCATGCGGCGCAAACGAGAACAGAAATTGAGGCATCGCCCGCACCGCCTCGCGCGCCGCCCCCCTCGCCACGCAGCGACGCGGCACGCGCGGCGCAGGCAGTGGAGACGATCAACCGGCTGGGGCAATCATTTGTTCTACATTTAGTCATCAATAAATCGATTTGGTGACGACAGGCCGGAAAACGGGCTTGGAAAAGGGGTATGGAATAGGGAGAAGAAGAGAAGAATAAGTAATGATTGCGCGGGCAATAAAACAAACTAATTCAAACATGAAACAAGACGTACTAATAATGTGTTATTATTGCACTAGTATGGGCTCAGGTGAATAAACGTGAGGAAGTACGAAGTATCTGTGTAGCCATTAGCCAGTGTAACGAGTCAAGATTGACCGTGTACTTGACGTCAAGAAGGCGTTTATATATACGGCCTATTTGGTTCTAAAATAGAGATTGTCAATGGTTCAGATACTATGGAGACAAGGAAGGTACAAAGAAGAACGAAAATCAACAATCTGGAAAGAGGTAAACATTCGGTGAACGAACGTACGTTTGACGTCTTGAAAGACGAACGTATGCTTAAATTAAGTACTGACGAAAGTTTGACATTTTGGAGTTTAGAGAAAGTTATACGTCTTGAAGTTTAAACGGAATGTGAACATGTTGAAAGGACGATTGTGTTATTTAATTACAAAAGGTTGAGTAAACTTTCTGTTGTCTTTGTCATTATTGCTGTAAATAAATGTTTCTTTTTGATTTTTAAATTGAAAACGTTTAAATTTAATAAATCAGTCAGTTGATATATTTCGAATCTACGGTGTATGCTGTAGAATCATCAGCTCCGAAAAATAAAATAAATGGATATTTCTATTTTTCTCCCCGGGAATTTAATTCTTTGTATGGAGAAATAACCATCACACTAGAGTTTTCAGAATTTCCTTTACAGTGTGCGCAGCAATTCTTCTTCTTCACCTTGTCGCTCTTCTTCTTCCCTCTCTTTATATTTCCAGACTAGTCACATGAAGCTACTAAATGAAGTAGACAAATCGACTGAAGATTTGTCATCAAGGTAATTGAGGAGGTGGGGAGAAAAATGACTCCTAACAAGGCGAATCTCACAGGCAATTAGTGAAGCTCAGCAACTTTGAGTATTACAACAATTTTGACCATTCGGCATACGATGATCGCTGTGACAAGTATGACATGCCTTCAACTAGGCCCATTTTGACGAATCGCATCATTATGTCGATGTAGATGAAAATAATGTCTACGTCAACTACGATTTTTGCTACCACGCTTGTTACCATTAGCGGAGCGACTGTTAGTATTGTGACAGCCAGGACAAGTGACTTCCAGAGCGACCACTTCGCAGATCTCTGTAAGGACGGAACCTGCGGCAGTGGCCACGAAGGCAACAAGACGAGACGTCGCGTCGCGTCGCGCAGAGAACGTGGGCCAGCGAAGGAAAGATTGCCGTCGCCAGCAACAAAGCGGCGGGAATTCCAGAGGCTCCGAGTGAGGAGCGCATAGCCGGCCGGCGACGAGGGCGCTTGAGGGCGGATGAGGCGAAGGGCGCCCGCGAGGAGAGGGATTGAGAGCGAGAGAGAGGCCGCGCGTGCAGAGGCATTCTCGCGTGGCGCCAAGCACCCTTCCACGGCCATTGGGCCACTGTGTGCTCCCGTATCGTGAGCGCGCTCTCGTAACTGGGGACGCACCCTGGAGGCCTCAGCTTTCAACATTGCAAGGTTCGCGGGTGACGAGGTCGCCCACGCTAGAGCACATCTGTCACCTCCACCGGCAAGTAGTTATTTTAATGTGTTATGATTTTAATTGCAGCTGTTCAGATGAGAGAAAGTGAAGAAATTCATGCACGACTTTTTCTAGAATAGACGAAGTGTCCTTTCGGAAACTGAATTTTAAAATTTTTGTAGTTGTAGTATTACTATTGTACACGAATCATCGCACTCATGGGTTTCTTCTGCTTCGGTTCTTCCTGGTTACTCATTTGAAATAAAAATCCGCATTTCCATAGTCATTAGTACAATATTCACGAATAATATTGACATTAACGACAAGTTGAATACAATGAGGGGAGTACAATTGGTGAAAATAATTTCTTATAATGTCCCTCGAAAACCCAAAAGTTTTGGATGGAAATAAGCTTCAAATTGCGCATTTTCAGAAACGCTCAAACGACATTTTATCTGAAACAGCTCCAAATCTTCCAACGAAAATTTACTTATAGGACGAGGTGTTACTATTCAATAATATTCTTAAAGACGTATTTCAGTTCTACCATTATGAGACGGAACAATTGATAAAATGTGAAAAAATATACTTTGGGGGCGATAGATGACGACAGATGGCGATAGATGGGAAAAGGACGAAGCAAAACCAAAATGCCAGCCCAGACCAAAGAAATGAGAAAACGTACTAATACGAGAAAGAAGCAATAGTGTTATATTTCTGACAGTTCGGCATGTTGCTTTTCAAGAGTTCGTATAATACATTTTCTTCTTTTACTTTTAGAGCATGACATTAACTTGCGTTCCCTCCTTTCTCAGGGACAGACGATCGACATATTAACTAGGAACAGTAGTCTGCAGAACTCACTTAAATGGGGTTCTGGGCAGTAGTTGATTTTGGAGGCAATAATACTGTGCGGGAAGGTATTTGAGAAAGACGCTTAATAAAGAATGGACAACCTATTTAATATGCTTTCGGGGAGTATTACCATGTCTCCAGCTGCCGGTGTCATCCTCAGGGACTCGCTCGGTAGCTACTCTCCAGTTCCTGTAGAATTTTCGTCAAATACTTGGGAATTTTATGTGCGGGAGGAAACTTGACCATGAATTCTACATCAATTCATTTTTCTCAGCAACGTTTTTTGCCGCGTTTGTATGAGTATTTTAATTTGCCTACCAAAGAAGTTTAATAATAATTACGAAATTCTATGTTGATTATTATGGTTGTTGAAAATACCACGATTATTCATGACTTAGCCGGAATATGTTGATGCAGAAACGATATGTCTCCATTACCCGTATAAGGTACCCTGGTAACCAGGTATCTCCCCTGGGGGACACTGCCGCAGCCGGAACGAGCTGTAAGCTCCCGACTAGTCTTCTGACATATGTTGCAGAGCAATGCATGAAAGTGTAAGTAAGTGTACGTAGGTGAGAGCTGAGGCTAGGACAAAGAAGTGGAAGGAAAGGTTGCAAGCGCTCCTTGGCCAGTTTGTGATGGTACTGCTCCGGCATTCGCCTTGTGGAGAATCGATGAAACTACGGAAAACTACCGATCAGAGAAGAGCCGGCTGCTTTAACTCTTCACAAGAAAGCGGCTGAATCCGGCTTAGTTATGAAGCTTGTGTGGAAAATTGTACCATTCCGTCGGGACTCGAATCCTAGTACCTCTCGGCCAGAGGCACTGCAGTGACATGAGCAACCTAACCCGGTGCCTTCGCGTGTAAAGGCTTAGTGCTGGCGCTAAAACGCGCCCGCGGAGCAGCAACGGGCGTCGCGCGAGTTGGAGAGCGGGAGCGGGCCGTGGGCGAGGCCTGCCGCAATGGCTGCAGGGGGGAGGGGCGCCCGCCCACGGCCACTCTGCACGACGCCATCCGCCGCCCCCGCGCGCAACCTGCCCTCGGACGCGCACGCCTCCGCGGACGCCGAGCGCTGCGCCGCTGTCTTCACCCACCTCCGCCTCGCCTCGCCTTGTGGTTGCAACGCGTGGGCGCCAATGGGAGGGGAAACGTCGGGGAAGTCTTTATGTTCTAGACAACTGTAGAACTTACGGTTATGTCGAGCAGGGTGGTCATTATTTTAGTGATTTAATTTTTTTGATTTTTTCCTTTCATTTTTAAAGGGCTAAAAGAATCAACGGTAGGCATTTTAGAACGGTTAATTCATATTAACTTCAAGAATAGTACTTTTTGGATTCATTTCTTTCTAGGAACAAAACGGGTTGGATACACGAATTTTATGAGTACGAATATAAAAAAGAGCTAATTTCGGACTACAGTTGAGAGCCTTCGCATATTTCAAACTAAAAGTGGTTCCGTCCAATTGCATGGCTCTACGGTACACTGTTGGTACTCTACAGATGGTTAACAGCTGTTTGAGCTAATGAGGAATTCTAGTTGTCAGGTATTCATTGTACTCGAAAATATTATTTCAGTAAAGATTGTATACATGTGATCGGTGTTTTATTACTAAAGTTATAATTAATTTACTTATTTCATTATAAAGGACCGACGAAATCATCGTGAAGGGATAACATAGAGTGCCTTTATTTCTAATTTAACCATCAATAACCTTAATAACCAACTTTAGGGTGCAATCATCGTTGTCAATGAGAAATGTCATCAGCGTGAAACACTATTATCTAAACTATCTTTCAAAACGCCCTCTCAAATTTGCTTTGGAAAAACATACTTCTGAATACTTAATTACATACAATGGAACATGCCGATGGTTTGTATCGAAGGTTGTAGATTTCAACACTTCAGAACATCTTTCGACCACTAATTGACGATACTGTTATATTGCAACATTTCAACCTTTCAACATGACTGAAAGAACTTGATCCAATAATATTTATCCTGACGTACAAGTAGATCGCCTGAGTATTGCAATGAAAAATTCTGCTTCACAGTAATTTTCTCCTCGTAACGCATCAGAAGTAATCGCTGAGAATCTGCGCAATGTTGCTCCGTAAAAAATGAACTAAGTAAACTGGAGCTCCAAGGAAATTAGCACATGTTTTCCCAACGATCAATTATAACGCAATAGAATCTCCTTTCCCTTCCATCGAATTTGAGTATTGAGGGTCAATCCTTTCTACATTCCTTCTCGACTGAAAATCTCCCCAACAGTAGTCCGTGAATAGTACTTGATGTAAAAAAGTCATAATGTTATGAATATTCAATAAATAAATTGTATCCATGTGTCCGAAAACCAGTTATCTCCATTTTTTTACCAAATTGGGATTCGTTCATTTTCCAGCTTCGAAAATGTAGGCACACAGTTTAGACTGATAACAAGCTGTATCCTCCTGAGCAGAGAAATTTCTGTAAAGTTCGATAACATGCCATATCCTGGAGAAAACATGTTCTCTGAATAATATGGGAATTCTGTTATCAAAGTGCTGCTACGGAAAAACAAGAAATGAGAAATAGCAATTTCAGGTATCAAATTATAGCAGTTTTACTCACAAAAGTTCCTGGTGAAGTGGAAGTATCTCATTTAATTGATGGTTTTTGTAAATTTATATTTGCTCTGTAGAAAAAAGTACCCCGAAAGTGTCTCCTCTACCAGTCAAGGAAGTATATTCTGAAAAAGTTGCCATAAATAACAAGAAAGTGCGGATATAAAAATGTTCTGCAATACATCCCAAATGAGTTCTTGATATTCTATGAAGAAATTTAAATGTGACCCTGTATAGATGATCATTATCCAAAAGAGGATTTCTGAATTTACCTTCTAGTTTTCCTTACCTTCTATATAATGTTGTAATAATGTACTAAAGACTTTTGACCTGACAGCGTGAACTTAGCTGGTGTTTATTATTGACACAAATATTCATGTCCAAGTAATCTGTCTTAAAGTCTTTGTTTTAATTTATAAATGAAAGATTAATAATATTTTCACTTATTTAATATAATATTCAGTATATTTTAAGGTTTTGTTCGAAAACCGGTCATCTCCAAATTGTAATTATTATTTTAAACTAGTGGTGCTTAAACATCACTTCTTTCTCGCCATTGGTAATGGAATTACAATAGTTTCATGCGAAAATTAAATAGTTCCAAGCAATAGACTTTTTTTTCAAAACTTTAAATCAAAATATATTTCTGACAGTGAATTTATTGTATGAGGTATGCACTGTATTCACAAACATGGGATGAGTTTTTTAGCCTTACAATATTATACGCAAGCAGTATGCAAGAATCTAAAATAATGAAAAGTTAATAAATAAAATATAGATAGAAAAATATAAATAAAAAAAAATGCAAATAGGTCGAAAAATATACAATAGTAATTATTAAACACTATGATATTGTAACATACTACAAATATCGCACGCGGTCTGGGCTCCTTTTGTTAGGGTACTGCCACGGGAAACCACGAAAAAAAAACAAATGATCAGAGCCGCCGGCCGGAACTATAAGAAGACGGAAAGGAGTATTTTACATTCATAATTCACACTCAGTACATATTTAATTCTGAATATTAGAGAAATCAGCCCAAATAACAATCTTAAGTGAGCATGTTTACCAATGGCAGCCCCGACACGGGGCAAATCATCAGATATGCTCTAGAAACTCTCTTGGAAATTAACCCCGAGGTTCCTAATGATGGTATTATGACAGATACATCGAATTCAACTCCTGTAGTGGATTTACATGTTTTTCAGTTACACCAACAATTTCAACAGGAGCATATGCTCCAACAATTGTGATTGCAATAACAACAATAGTCTTTCGCAATCCAGTGTCATCAGCCGACGTCTCTATCTACATCTACTCAATCCCCACAACAAAGTAGCTGCCGCGTCAGTCATATGTGACCGACACTGGACACTTTTTGTAGGCCATGTCAGACACATACGACTGACAGTCCTCAGTTCGGTTGGAGCCGTGTCAGTCACTGGAAACTGACGTTAAATGCGATTTTACAGGTTGGCCGCCTCTTATGCATCTTTGGTAAATATGGCCTTGGCCGGTCTCGTACACAAGAAAAGATAACCAACAAATTCAGAAATACTGTTTTTATTAAAAACATAGAATACAGAAAATACATTTCCAATTTTTCTACTTTTTATGGTGTTTTCCAAAGCGTTCCAAACACATGTAAGGTTGATTTTCACAATTAGGGCAGTAGGTGCTCACTTGTTTCACTTGTTTCCTGGCAATTGCTCTTCCTTTGGTTTCCTTCAAATGAGCATAGCACAATATGCTCATTCGTCTCACTTTCTCATTGTTCTGATCCACTTTTGTTGTCAAGACATGCACATTATGACAAGGAAGTTTGTTGTGTTTGGGCAAATCCTCAAAATCGAGCAAGCGCTTTGTTATTTCTTTTCTGAACCATGTTACTTTTGCTTTCCTTTTTGTGGAAGATTTGTACAAGATAAGAGCATTTACTATAGATATGCCGAGGATATATTCCGTTGCCAATTATCTTATACCATTTCACACCCTTTCTCAAACTTGTTGCATACCAGCCCAGTTGATCAGATAAATCAATACCAGCTTTCCCTTTACTGTAAGTGAGAATAGCATGAGGTTTTGGTCTATTCTTTCTAGATCTCTAACCCGTCGATGGTTGAGTAGGATCTGTCATTGTTGGTGCATGCTTTGTAGTCAGTAGCCTCACATCATAAGTGTTTCTCCATTTTAGCACAACAATGCCATTTTTATCTTCCTTAGATATAACGTTTCCCTTATCTAATTTTGTGAGGATTACATTCTTTGGAAAGTTCTTCTTATTTGGTCGAACTGTATCAACAATATGAGTAAATTGTTGAAGAAACGGCAGAGCCAACTTATAGCTCGTATAAAAATTGTCTACATACAATGTGCGCCCTTGATAATTCCTAACAAACACTTTGCGCAAGTCCCACCGTCGTGTCATAAGATTGCGATTTTCCCGAATAAATTTTGGTAAGCCAAGCGTATCCTTCAGAAGAGCATAGTTTGAACAGTTTTATTCCGTACTTGTGAGCTTTATTGGGAATACACTGCCGGAACACAAATCTTCCTATCCAAGGTACAAGCGTTTCATCTACCACAAAATTTTCTCCAGGATAAAACATTTCTTGAAACCTTTCATGTAACCTCACCGATGTGAGGGGTTCTATTTTGGCAAGTCTGTCACCTGGTAGACTTTTTTCATTATCTGAAAAATGAATCATCCGTAAAAGGAGCTCGAATCTGTTGCGAGACATACATTTTGTTGTTACAGTGTTCTGGTAAATTTGTTTTGTTGACCAATAAGACTTGAATGCTACAACGTTTGTTCAACCCCATCCACATAAGTAATCCGAGAAATTTCTGCACCTCTTCCTTCGATGTTGGCCTCCAATCACTGGCGGCTCGTGGTCATGCCATTGGGTATGCAACATTTATCTTATTTCTCCCTTCCTCCCAGTCTCTCTCTCTCTCTCTCTCTCTCTCTCTCTCTCCCACACACACACACACACACACACACACATTTACACACATTAACAATAATGACAATTAAACACAAATCATCTTATGAAGTCTGAAAGCATGCCGAACAATTCCATTCCATTGTTTCTTTTCAGCATTTTTTTCTGGGGCTTTTTCATTGAAATCATTGATTTCTTACGTTTCATATTTTTAACGCTATTTATTGTTAGTTGCACACACAATCCCTTGACAGAAAAACGAACTCTCTGATTTCGGTTTCTCAAAACACATTGGAACATAGCAGAATACTTACGTTTACAAAATACACTTGGGGTTTGAATACTTCGGAATGGTTTTGTAATTGCAACTAAGTTTAAAACACAAGAGAATACACATATTATATACAATTAACATTTTTATGAATGCAACACTGCACAGCAATGCGTTCGCGTTTTGCGCGCTAGTGCGAAAGCCCATTTCAGTGGAGATATATTTCACACTTTCTTCGTCCAATGTCACACTTCGGTTAAAAACTTGTGCTGCTCGAGTGTTATATCTTCGAGACACGTCAAGGCATTTCCCGAGATTGCCACTGCGCCGGCGCCGTAGACGGAGCACCGCGGGGGGATTGCTCCAGTCCTCCATAAGCCACCGTTGTTCCCCCTCCTTCCCCTGCAGCCCCCGGCAGCCTAGGACGACCGTTTCCTCGGTCGCATTCTCTCGAGTGTGCTCCCGTAGGCTTTCACGAAAGGCGGACGGTCCGGCAATCGCAGCTACCGAACGGCGCGTGTTTTGAAATACCATGTTTCGTAAACGCTCCGAGAGGACTTGTATTCCCCTCTAGTTAAGAGATGTTTAAGAGAAATGGCACCGAATTAATTTGGGTGTGCACATGCGAACGTGCGAATACCCATGAGCCGCCACTGCCTCCAATATTTTATTCTACTATGTAGCGAAATTCGAGAACACTGAATAATTTGTTCAGCATGCCCGTTTGTTTCAGTTACGATATAATTTAGCACAACATCATTCAGGAAAAAATGAAATGCATCAAATGGCGCAATGTTAGGAGAAATATATTTTTGTAAGCCTGTAAATGGAAATGATTTGTGACGGCCCGGGTATTCCATCAATCCATCCTTCATTCCTACTTTCAGATTCCTCATCTTCTGCTTCTTCTTGGTTCAGGCATTCTGCTTTTTCCTGGTTCAGACTTTCCACTTCTTCCAATTCAAGATACTGTAGTACAGCTGAAAGATTTCCTTCGGATTCATCTTCCGATTCCACAGGACTCCACAGTGGATCCAACAATGAATCATCGGAAGGTAAATCTTTCTCACTTGTTTCATTCTCTAAAATTGCACATATTTCGTCAGTCGTCATTCTTTTCCCAGCCATCTTGCACTAATTTCGCAAGTCAACTACAATACGCGACTATTGTAAGGTCGTGAATAGGGATCTACACCACAAAGGAACAGACACGAGTGGGTATTTACAATTTATTTACAATAAATTATGTACACTATTTACAGACCTCACTCTAAGGTGTTTGTCGGAGCTACCTGCAGCAGCCCCCCTCTCCCAACACGCGCCTTGCGGCCGCGCCTGCGTTTAGCCAACTCGGCTGAGTCGCAAATGGCACCTGGTGTGCCTCGGCAGACAATCTGCCCCGAAGTATGAAGCATACTTCACAGTGCTCGAGACCCGAACACCTACACGTGCCTACAGCACTTCCGCCCCAGACTTGGCCGGACAAGTTTTGCGGTGTTTTGCCGCGAGGAATCCAGAAACGTTACCCAACCCAGGGCTTCTACGACAGCCCTTTTATATGCTCGAGTCACATGACTTCCTGCGTCATCTTTCCCCCACGCACTCGTCTTTAGGCGTCTGCTTTTTCCGTTGCAATTTGCACCAGGCACCTCCAAGCGCTCTCCCCTTTTGGACTTTCCCTGAAGGGTTGGCCTTTGTTCGGAAGCCTATTTTTGGCCCCCTCATTCCCATACCTTGCAACTTGTCTCTCTGGAGCAGGGAGTCAAGTCTATGACGCTACACTATACGCGACGCAACTGCAAACTCGAGGAAACAAAACAGGACAGGGAACATTATACCTGATATTTTAGTTATAATAGAAAAAAACCTAATTTTTTCTCTTGAAGAACACACTTTGACGGAAATGGAATCAGATTATTTACCAATCAAAATCTCGTTCAATTCAGTAATAGAGACAATTCCACAACAAATAAACTTAACAGGATGCACAAACTGGAATAAATTAATGAGCAATTGACAAATTGTAAATTATCAACAAATATTGAAAATTAAGGGCAATTACTTAGGTTGAAATATTAACGTTAACAATCCTACAATCTTTTAAACAATCTACAATAACTTACTCACGTCCATTTATGTCAAATATCAATCAAATTCAACAAACATTTCAAAATTAAATTAAAACAAAACAATCTCAGACGTAACATAACCTCAAAGAAAAATAAACAAAATATCAAGACTAATTAAATATTGTTTAGAACAATATCATTATCAAAAATATCAAAATTTATTAAGTCAAATACAAGAATTAATTAACACAATGAGCAGCAGACCAATGTGGCAAATTATTAAACGTTTAACCAGAGAAAATCACACATCCCAGAACTTAAAAATAAAATTACTTTTTCAGATTTACATAAAACAAATATGATAGCCAATGGTCTCAAAAATACATTTACTTCTGACCCTGATTCTCATATTTTATTCAACAAAAAGATTATATGGCAATATCTTTAATCACAGTGGCCAACAAAATAGAATTTATTTCACCATCTGAAATAGTATTATAAAACATCCGAAATACTGAAAAGTAGCCGTTTTTGACCATATAAATAATATAATATTAAACGAAATGGATATTCGGAACATTTCAAAACTTACAGCTATCTATAATGCGGCCCTTAGACCAAAATACTTTCCTAAACCTTGGAAAATGGTCCACCTTTTGGTTAACCAGAAAAAAACATCATCCTGAAAACTATAGGCCTATAAGTTTATTGTCAGTTATACGAAAAGTCTTTGAGAAAGACTTAGAATCAAGATTAACTAAATATCTCCTAAAAACGTAAAGCCATCCCAGATGAATAATTTGGATTTAAAAGATATAATTCAACCACACACCAACTGCTTCGCATTACTGAATTTATTGCACATAACTTTTACGACAAGAAGTACACCATTGGATTATTCCTTGATGTAGTCCAGGCATTTATTAGAGTTGGGCACACTGGATTAATATACAAATTAATAAATCTTGGCGTACCTCAATATCTATTAAAAATCATTGAAAGTTTTCTAAAAGACAATTCTGTGTAAAAATAAACTCGGGTTTATCAAATCCGAAGTCAATAAATACAGGAGTGCCACAATGCTCAGTACTATTTAATGTATACTGTATAATGTATAATGTCCTGTACTATTTAATGTATACATATATGATATGCCAACGTCACTATACGCTGATGACACAGATTTTTTTACTTCAGATAGTGATATAAATATAGCTTTTGATATTATACAAAGTAGTTTGTATGAATTTCAAAACTGGATCCGAAAACGGCGAATAAAAATCAATACTGACAAATTGCAAGCTAAAATATTTACTTCACGTCGATATCAATTTCCTCCCCAAAACGTATACCAACATTTCAAAATTATATCCGTTAATAAATTTCAAATCTTCCATTAAAATAGAATGTGTTACACTAATTAAAAATCAATAATACGACCTTCTCTGAATTATGCCTGCCGCATCTTGTGTAACATTGCTCCAACCTATTTAAAAAATTATGTGTAATAGAAAATAATGTCTCAGGAGAATTATTAAAGCTGTGTTTTATTCCAAACACACAAATCCATAAAGAATTACAATTTGAACATCTGGAACAATACATGCAAAATCTAACCAAAACTTCTTTTCCAATCTCTCAATGTCACCTAGTACAAATATAGGGTGTCCAGGAAATAAGAACGAATATTAAAGTGCTCTAGAACATATAAAATTCATTAAAAATGTAATTTTGTTTTTAAACACATTAAGTAACTTCTCTCATTTATGTATGAAAAATTATATACCCCATATGACCACCCAAGGTCGCGCGGCAACGAGGTAATGCGTTCATTGAAGTTAGCGATGATGCGTTCACAAAGATCTGGTGAGATGCCGTTAATAACCCTTGTAATTTCATTCTTGAATTCGATTATTGTTCGTGGTTTCTTCACGAACACCTTTGATATCACAAATCCCTACAAAACAAAGTCACAAGGCGTAAGATTGCATGATGTGGCAGGCCATTCCTTATTGCCACGCAAAGAGATAATTTTTTGAGGAAACTTTTCATTCAGTAGAGCAATTGTTTCACGGGATGTGTGACATGTTGCTCCATCTCCATCAACACACAGTCGTGTGTTGTGGATACATCTCATCTTCCACAGTCACTCGCGGATTTTCATTAGCCCAAATTCTGCAGTTCTGCTTAATAACGTACTCACTGAGGTGGAAGTGCGCCTCATCTGAGAAAATTATTCTTTTTGTGAAATTTTCGTTCTCCGCTTGTCGATCCAAGACCCATTGAGCAAATCGACGTCTCTTTCCATGATCTGCAGGCTTCAACTCTTGTGCAAGTTGAATCTTGTACTCATGCATTTTCAGATCTTTTGAAAGGATGATATGCAGTGAAGTTGGTGACAAATTCATTTGTTGAGCTCGTCGGCGAACCGATTTTCTGGAGCTTATGATCACATTGTCCCGCACGGCAACAATGTTTTCATTTCGAACAGTACGCGGTCGTCCTGTTTTCTTAACGTTTGAAACACAGAACCCGTGGTCTCAAACATCCGGATCAACTTCCGAACTGACGATTCTGTTGGAGGAGCATTACGTCCGAGTATCACACACAATTCACGAACGGTTGTGGAGGAACTTTCACTGTTCTTGTAATAACTTTATCACCTGGATGCGTTGCTCAGTATTCATCTGCTCCATGATGAAAATAAACATCAAAAAACAATGCTCACCACACAAAAGTTATCAGGATACTAATGGGAAAGATAACAGATAACGAACATTATAAAACCCGGGTTGCCAATCGTCGTATGATAAAATGGCGCAAAATTGACATTCGTCCTTATTTCCTGGACACTCTTTACATTCAAATTAGGTAAATGAAAATAAAATTACCGTATACGTTTACTATACCCAAAAGATGTGTTCCACCCAACATAAATATTTCAGGAACTCGCAAATTAAAATTATAAATTATATTAAAAATTAACAGAATTATTACAATTAAAAATACTTCACATTTACTTCGTAGATGAAGTTTACCAGCCTACCTGATGACTGCGGTATCGTCCCAAAATCTTATGAATATTTATATTGAAACTCCCCGTAAAATATAACTATTGATAAAGATTTGAAAAAAAAAACATTATCTATTATGAGGGCGACGTTACAACAATGGGTTACAACAACCAACAATGACCGCTCATCTCTTCGTTTTCATATTTAACACAATGAAAGGACGCAATTTAAAATGAAATAACATAAATATAATATAAATATAATAAATAATAATAATAAAATGAAATAAGAAATAATATACAGATTCTAACTTACGTAGCATCCAAGTGCGTAAATTTGGAGCGGACAACTGAAGATTGCTAATCTTTATTTCATATTTCAAATAGATTTTAAATAATTTCTAAAAGATTAATTTGTAAACGTATAACAAAAGCTCCAATGTAAGAAACGAACAAATAAACATGAAGTATTCTACACATTCTCACGTACGTAACATCCAACTGCCTCAAAACATATCTAAAATTACGTCCAAAGGAGGATTTTCAGAGCGGGCAATTAAATTTGACACCCAACTACTCAAAAAATAGTCATATTTTTAAAAAATTCAACATGGTCTTATTTAAAGACCTGTTTCCCTTCACATTTCCTTAAGAAAAAAAATTGTATGTTAATAAATGAATTTTCGAAAAATCAGGCTTTCAACCAATATGACAAGTCTCCTAGGCAATCTGTTGCAGAGATACGAGACACGTCTTTTGCACGTTTTATTTTTTTCTCAGCATCTATTGCGTGTATCAAACTGAAAAAAAAAATTGCAGAGACGGGGAAACATAATTCAATTTAAAGGTATTCTTTTCAACAAATTTTGGCAACACATTTATAAAGAAAAAAATATTTGAAATAAATTTTCGACCTGATAACGACGCGAGACAGCGTTTTCAAATCCTCTCTAAACAAACTATTCAAATCCACATTTGCCTCTGTTCTTCCTCAAGTTTCGAAGAAAATAAATGAAGCTTACTTTGCATTTACTATTTGAACAGTGATAGAATTTTCAGGCAAATATTGGCTTTTTTGCATATTCCTGGCGCTCTGGCACGGTGGTTTGCAAATGACAGAGGTGAAGAGTCGCAGTGGAGGAGAAGCGGTGGCCACCATTGGCAAGTGGTGACGGACAGTCGCTCTAACGATGGTCGCGATGATGGGCAGTCGCGTTGACGAGTGTTCACGGTGACAGGCAGTCGCCCTGACAATGGTCGCGGCGATGAGCTTTCGCGTTCACGGGTGATGGTGAGGAGCAGTCGCACCAGTGATTGTGGTGCAGGGGCGGAAGGGGAGGTAGAGGAGGCAAATGGCAGTAGTCGTGCGCTTTCCATTTCGTCGACACACTTTCCCGATCGAGTTATTTCCCGCGGTGTCCAGGAAGTACGCGGCGCCGCACTGACTGCTTCCGTTCGCCCGAAAGACGAAGCCGCACCACAAGTACACCCACCAATATTACTCTGCCCCGATGGCAAGAACATGCGTTCCACTACAACAGTCATCGACATTCCCGATTAGTGGATTGATGTTGATTTCTTTTTGCTGAATTTTGATGTCACGTTATCTACAATTCAAACTACAAAATGAAGATAGGAAAAATATTTGAGACAAACAAATATGTAATGTAATTAGATATGTAAAACTATTTTGTATCTTCCAGGTTACAACACGTATTTCTAGAGATGGAAATAAATATTTTTTGAAAAAACAAAACAAACAACAAACGTTTTATTCTTAGAACAGTCTATTTATTTCATGTATTTATGTGGCCTTCTGGGTCGAATGCCCGGCCTTGCTGAGCAGCTAGCGGAGTCCCCGTGTCTAGGCCTAGTTGAAAGCACACGCTTGAGGGATAATACCGACAAGTGGCGAACATGATGTAAGCTAGCAACATCCGCCTGCTTGAGCTTTTCTTCGTCACACAGCTAATGAAACTGGGATGATTTTAAAGCAAAGCTATTAGTCTATTTTAGTTTCGACCTGGGATGGAACCCGGTTCCACACCATTGGCAGCTAGTACGCTTCCCATGAGCTATCCTAGAGGCTGATTATTTAATAGGGACAGTACTTAGTGGTGTTTATGAGGATACATACCTGAATCGAAATATATGTATTATGACTAGACTTTAATGACTTAATATTTATCTGTCGGATGGTTCGTTGCATTGTTTCATAGTAACAGTTGGCGCCGAGACATTTAAATAACTCCAGTTTACATTTAAATATTATAGAAAACCGTGAAGTGGGATTTCATCCTTCTTACCCGGGGAAAGAAATTTAGTCTCACGACAATGCGCATAGTGGAGATTTAAATAATCGTAACAACAAATTCTGGTGTCCTCTTTTTGAGCTACTGATCGCAATGTGAAAAGAAAGGCGACTCACCTTTTTCACTCTAGATGAAAAGTTGGAAATTCGTACGTCATGGCAATACTCGGGGAAAAATATAGTCTATGTGTGAAGACTATTTGTAGGTGTATTTAGATGGCCATTCAGAAGTCAGAATTACACAGCGCAAAAACGACAATTAATGTTTTCTTTCAATCGATTCGATTGGGAATTTTACCATTTCGCTTATATTTTTAAGATTAACTTTTGGGCCAGTGTTTACATTTCCGATAAGAATAAGAGCGTTTCCTCAAACAAATTAGTGATAGTTTCCATACGTTTCTGGCCTCACTAAGTTCTATTCTTTATACAACAAAAATTACATAACTTTTCTTTTTAATCAACCTTTATTCCAACCCACTTTTCACATTTTTATATTAATATTTCTAGGCCTTTGAAAAATACCCCAAATTTTTGTTTGCAAAATTGTGGAAAACTGCTTCTTTCACCTCACACACCTCAGAAACTTTTCTTCCCTGAAGGTTTTTCTTCAGTTTTGATAAGTGGTAAACGATACATGGTGCCCAATTTGGAGTGTAGTGTGAGTGGTCCAAGTCCTTAAAGCCAACGTCCTTCACAACATTCTTTGCAACCTGAGTAGTAGGAGCAGGTGCAAGCGTTGTTGTGAAGAAGCTAAAAACCATTAGATTCACGCACCGCACAGGACTCAAGGGGCTCTCGACTGAGATGGCGGCTGCAAAATTATATCATTCATCACAACAATTTAACATAAGACTGTACACTGTTCTGAATGATTTCTCGTAGATGTGCGTTATCTTGGTAAGGTCGGAAACTTATGGAACCACCTATATGTAAGTAGAAACTTGACACAGCTCCATACTTCAACGAAACGAAAAACGTTTTCAGGCATTTGTCAGCATAAGGTGGTTCAGGTCTGATTGTTCATTTAAATTCAAATTTAATTCAGAAAAAGATATTTGAGTGCCATTTAACTATCACATAACTGGACCTATTTCAAACGCAATAAATTAAGGTTAAAACAAAGTAACCTTCCACATTCTTTCGCTTCTCGATTGCCGAGTCCGTACAGAAAAGAAAGAATCTGAAGCGGTGCGATTCTATCTAATCGCGTGGCGTGGGTGGGTCGGAGCCAAAGAAACCCGCTGCCCGCGGACGCGTGAAGGCAAACAGCTCCGACCGCAGCGGGGGTTTCCGAACGCACTCCCGCCCGGAATAATGGGCGCGCACACGTTCTAATCTGGTCACACCTCTCGCGCCGTAAGTATAGAGCAGTGCTGGACGTCCACCATCCACTCCTCTCCTCTCCCTCCCACTGCCTTCATCCCCTCCACTCGCCCACCACGCAGACACAGTGGGTTGGAGCGCGTGTGTGTTTTGTTAGGTTCAAGTCCGAATATGGCTAAATCCCGAACTAGCCGGATAATGTTTAACGGTCCAAAATAGGTGGATAAAGTGTGAAGTAGACGATGCAAAGCATACTTGGAACTTTAGCTAAATAACATTGTCATCAGCCAACATGAAGGAGGTCACGGTAGGTGAAGTATGTAACTGTGAGGAGTAATATACAGTACTATTGAATAAACAAGTTGTTGGTTGCTAGTGGAGAGCTTTTAAGGCCAGTGAAAGACAGTCTAGTTTGGAGTTCCATTGTGTCACATAAATGATCGTAAATTTCTATTAATATGCCATCACTAAACTTACTTCACTGTATAACTCATTTGACGTTTTGCATTTCTGAGATTGCGATGAGGTTCTTGATTACGTCCAACTAATTCAGGTATTAAAAGACAACATCATTGTTACGATTGCTCTTTTTATTTACTTTCTATATTTTTCGCAGTATTGTCTGTAATACCTTAGCAAGCAACCTTATTGACATATTTTATAGATCGCGCAGCACTCGTAAATTGCAATTATAAACTAGGGAATGTTTTTTTTTAATTTTTCCATTTTGGAAATTTTTAAAAAACATTTACACACTAAGACGTGCATTACAAAGATTTTACAACCATTCTACAGTTCCTCTTTTCGGTAAAAACCCAATTATTCCTTTTGGATTTATTGTCATTCATTAATTCACGAGCTGGAAATGACTGCAATTGAAATTATTACCATTTTATCACTGATATTTACGGCTCTACCCAGTAATTCGCACTCGTTTTGTCAACATAAACAATCATATTTTGATGTTTAATCTATTCTTTTTCTTCTTTGTCATCTGTGCTTTTTTGGCCCTTTGGGACCAATGTGCGTCGTTGCCTCCCGCTCTCCCTCCGCCCGTGATCTCGCGCGCCGCCGAGCGGTGTATCAGAAGCGCGGAGCAGCGGGACGCGGGACGAAATCTGTAATTCACGTTTTCTTCGTGCTATTAAAAATAACCCACCTTTATTGCTTTCCGCGTTAGGAAATCGCCCAAGGGACAATGGTTGCCCAGGAGAAAGAAGTCGTAAAGAGCCCCGCTATTTTACTTCCAGCGTGTCCAGAGAGAAAAGTGTGTGTGTTCCCTCCCGGCTGAAAAATACCTTCGAAATGTTATCGAGAGTCCTATAAGAAGTCTATGATGAATAAATAATTTATATCGGGACGGCCTGCGTTCTTGTGGACTGTTTCTTTCCCAATGAGGCGAACACAAATAGCGAGTAGTACGATTCGGAATGCAAGAAAGCGATTAAGGCAATGCAAATAAGAAGCGATAATTCATGCCGGGGCCTTCTGGAAGCCCACTGCCCTGCGTGAGATCTCCGCCAGACGCAGAGGCCGAGTGGACCTCAACGCCTCAGACGCATCCAAGTTGGAGGCAACCCCGAGGCGGCGGTGGACCGCCCCGGATCCATATGATTCAAAGAAACAAGTAAATGTGTGAAAATTAGAGCTGCGAGAGGAAAAGAAGTCCAAATATGAAGGCAGAGAAATAGGTTTCTTTTGAGAAAATGAGAGAAACCTTTGTAGGATAATCAGTTTGTTGCTATTACAACGTAAGAGGCAAGCAAGTGGCAAGCAGCGAGAGTCAACCGGCGAAGCAACCGGCTACAAGCCACTTGCATCGAGCGACCGCAAGAAGCCATCGGTCACAAGCACCCGACCAGAGCCAACCGACAGGAAACAATCGACATTATTAAATATGGATACATTAGTTTTAGCATTGCACGCTATTCCTGATTATTATTAAGTTATGTTTATCAATGCTGTTGTATTTTATTGGTGTGCTATGTTTTATTAATTTGTTTACAATATTGTCTTTGTATTATCTTTATTTCTCGTTTTGTTTTCTTTTCCAATTGAGCATTTCTTGAAATTTTTTCTTGTTTATCGTCTGTCTTTTCATTCATGAGTAATTTTTTTTCGTCATACCTACTGCAATTTGGGTTTTGCCTTGTGGTTGACACATAGTAAATAAATAAGTAAATTAGCAAGAAGCAACGGCTGGGTGGCGAGTTGGTGGCCGGGGCCCTGGAGGTCGCGCGTGCCGACAAGCAACCTCCTCAAATATTCATTTGCCAACGGTAACTGCGGGCGGGCGCGCTGTCCGGAGGCGCCGGTGGCAGGAGGCCGGGCGACCTGCGCACCTACGCGGCTTTCTCTGAGGCGCCGAGGCGCACACATTTCCTTTTGCCTCACTTCACTTGCATCAGCAGGACTCCCTTAAGGGAGATTCTGCCCTCTCCTTGGGAATCAAGATGCATTTTCTCTCATTCCTCTTGTTATATCTCATTGTCTTATTCTCACGTTCTTTTCAGATGATCTGCGCTACAGATAACGGCTCTTATATCTAATGATTACTCTTGTGCCTTTTCCTTTAATTTTGCAACGGTTTAGAAACAATATGATGCAATAGAGTTCCGGTTCAAAATATCCAGTGCCTTTCAGTTTGCATTAGAGCAACCTGTTTTGGATCCTTATTGCATTCTGTTTCAAAAAACAAAATGCCTGGAGAATCATTAAAGGTCATAGGGAACTATTCGTCATACTTTTACTACATTTTGTAACGAAATGTGAAAAATGATACTGAACACGCTTATTTGCTTACTTTTCTTTTCCGAAGTAATTAGTTAGATATTTTTATTTCAAATATGTAGTAAGAAGTTTTCCTTCATTCAATTTCAAAGAAATTAAATTAACTCCTTTTTCATGACCAAATGTTAAACATTTATTATGAAAGTGGTTGAACTCCAGATTCTTTCTGTAACCGATATAGCACGTCAGAAAAAAAGTGAAAAACTGGAAATCACAATCTATTAATTTTGCTTGTGGTACAAGGCCATTGGAGCGGATAAGTTGTATTCCATGTGATCAGGGAGATTTGATATATATATATATATATATATATATATATATATATATATATATATATATATATATATATGTGAAGCATACTATTATTCTTATTCATCTCATCTTCATAGAGAAGTAAAAATCTTGTATGAGGAGAAAAAAATTGTTTGACGTCCGAACTCTACCACCACGTACAGTCACCTGCCTTCATTTTGTCTTGCAATTATTCCTTTCTTTCTTTTGGTCGTCTATTGTCCTATTGTCTTTTTAGCGCATCGACGTTATTTTGTCTCTCCCTTTTTTCGAATCATTGGTCTGGGATGTTCGAAAGACAAATGTCCTCGCAAGGCTACAATTAAAGAAGTATTGTCATCAAATACTATGTTAGAAAGAAAGTCTGCGGAACTCTTAAGACAAATTAAAATTTGAAACTGAGAACCTAAGAAACTTGAACTTAAAAGATCACTGAAACGTGAGGTTGTACTAGACGTTTTAGGGAATAATAAAGCCTGCAATTACCGTGAGAACATGGATGACTTGTTGTAGTTTTACAAACATGTGTGGCGTAGTTCCTCAAATTTCATTTTTTGGTCTCCCATCTACTTTCTCCCCAGAAAGTGCGACAAGTGAATATGATTCCCAGTAGCAAATCTCTGCCGCAGAGAAAAGATTATTAGAAACAATGGAGTGCAAGTATTCTTGCAGATTATTACTATTTTTGGACGCTGAAAACAATGGTGTTATACATAGATGCATGAAGAAAAATTGGCACATTTTGCATTGTTTAATTATCAGTATGCTTTCATTTAATTTTTGAGCTCCCTTTTACTTTCTTGTATACATACATACGGAGTAATATACGTAGTATAGAGAAAGTTATGCAATGTTGCGGAAAATCGATTTCGAGATTTCAACGTAAATACACGTTTTGGGGCCCCTTGATACCGAAAAAGTGATTCTTTTCAAAACGTCCGCCCGTCCGTCTGTCCGTCAGTGAACTACTAGCACCTAAACCACATGTACGATCTTTCCCAAGTTGCAGAAACCCTTGTCCATCTGGCTCTAGTTGAAGCTTTGAAATTTAGAAAAACATTCTGTAAAATTTGGGGGTTTAACCCCCCCAAAATTTTCTAAAAACTGCTCCAAATTTTTTCTTTAAATTTCTTGTAAGAATAAAGTAACTTATAAAGGTGGCATAGCTTCGATATTCATGGTTCACTCCGAATTTTTGAAAATTTTTAAAATTTCAATTTTTTCAGCGTTTTTCTATAACTACAAAATTGAAGATAGAGACTTTTCTTTCAAATGAAATTAGTCATACATAAGCAGTTCTTTCATTAAGGTTTTGTGCATTGCATTTTTTCGAAAATTTTTGTAGTTTTTGTGCAATAGCGCGTGCAATATGTGCAATATTAAAAAATTACAGAAAAAGGATTTTCTCAAAAATAGCCCCAAATGTTTTATTTAAATTTTTGGTAGGAGTAATACCAAATGCACTCTATTCTTTGTTTTTGTTTGTTTGTTTGTTTTTTTCAAAATTACAAAAGTGTAATGTTCTTGAATTGGGTCTAACGCGGGAATATTTATATTAGAGGCTATTTCTTCACGATCTTGTATTTATGGGTACATGTTCTATACGTAATGTCAACTAAAGTTTCTCGAAAACTCAACAGTTTTCTGTTAAAATGAGCTCAAAATTCCACATTTTTAGAAAAGCTCAAACACAATTACTTCAAAAATAGCTCAAACATTTCTCTTCAAACGTTTCCAAGAGGTAGTGGCACTGTTTATTATGTTGTAAAGTTCATTTTGATGTATTATTTTGTTTTTTCAAAAATTACACAAATGTAATTTTTTTTATTATATCTCACGCTGTCAATATGCAAATTTCCATCGATTTGTATACATTATTACATTTATAAGTAAAAGTGTTTCAAATAACTTAAATGAAGGTTTTCGAAAACTCAATAGATTCCTGTGAAAAAGAGCTTCAAATTTCGCATTTTCAATGAAAATTTCTATTTTGGTCGAGGTTTTACTCTTCTTTAATATTCTTGAAGTCATATTTCAGTTCTACTATTAAGATACCAAAAAGTTGAGAAAATGTACTTTCGGTTGCGATAGATGGCAGCTGGCCAGAGAATGGAGAATGACCTTAAAACCCGTCCACACCAAGGAAATTAGGAAAATTTGCTACGAGAAAGCCTGTGCCATTCTGTAGCACCTCTAGTTTGATTATATGGCGTACCCTGTGATTTTTAACTTTCGAATAATTGTAAGGGAATACATAAATACAACAAGAACACACAAAGCATCTATACCCGGGGTGGGATTCGAACCCTCGACCCTTCTAACCGAGGTAGAGACAGCTCTTCAGCCTTAGCAACCTTGACTACGCAGGCTCGTAGAGTACTTTATCTTTCAGAACATAAGTGACATACCCTTCTGCCTCCAGTCTCCATTAGTCAAAACAATAATACAGTAATTAAGTAGATTAAAATAAGGAAACCTTATAACTTTCTGTTTTACTCTACTCTGAAGAAGTTTCAGTGAACACTTGAACACGCTCAGGAATTTGGCCACCCGCTGGTCTTGGGTGATGCTTTATGAAGCCTTCTATTCGGTAAGGCCATAAAGTACTCTTTCCCTTTGTATGTTCATTAAATTTTGAAAGGTTCTGACATCTAGCTACATTGTTTTGTGTACGTTACCTGCCATCAGGAAAATACAAGGAGTTGACTGATAATTAATTCTTGTTTTTACTCCTTTCCATTGAGCTAATATTTACGGAAGGCAGTACTTTATAAACACTGAAAGGAAAAGCGTTATTTTTCTTGATTCACATTTCAATTTACAACTCCATGGAAAGGAATTCCTTACCTTCTTCTAAGAACAGAAACAAAAATGTGTAATTCCAAGTAAGTTCATTAGTTAGATCATTAGTTAGTTCGTAAACAGTGAATTGTGTCATAACATGTTAATTTATATTCATTGCAGTTTTTATGTGTTTAGCAAAAGATTTATGTCTAGGTTTAACACTTTGCAAAGTACATAATATTTTATTTTAGGGTTGTAAACTTCGAATTATCATATTCCATAATAATTGTTTAAATTGCATTAGTTTAATTTAAGGAGAAGCTACATATGAACGATCGTGGACGATCTTTACTAAAACACATCCTATTATTTAATATTATACTGTAATTAAAAATACGTGTGTAGGTCAAATCTGTCAAATAGATATAAAAGAGATACGCATTAAAATATATTAATCATATTTTACGTATGAAAATAAGCTATGGATTTTCTTATAAATTCAGTCATTTTTAAAGAAATCAAGAAATATTAACATATATCATTTATTTAACAAAAACAATTGAAGAGTCGAGAAGTTTTCTTACAATTCAGTACTCTTGAACTACCGATTTTCTGCTACTAGAACAAAATTATAACAGAACTGTCACCACCCATTGTCCCACCAATCAGGCAAAACGTGTCACATCCTTCGCCTGTGTCCAGAGGAGTGTTTAAACGGGTTTAAACGCGCGCACAAAAACAAAAGTGGTAGTGCCAAAATGTAACGGGAGAGTTCACTAATGCAGCAGAAAGGAAGGAAGTCGGCATAATGCTTTGCAAGTCTTTTGGAAGCGAGCCGTCGACCGGACAAGACGTACGGCTTGATCAGATTACAAGAAAGTAGTTACGAGCATTCGTTTCCAAAAAAGCGCCAGAAAAACTCTGCGGAGAAGACAATAGAAGATGTAAACTGTTTATTTTAAATGCAATACGACTGACTGTGAATATAATCAAGAGTTGCATTTGCATAAATTATTGAGAGCAAAGAAATGAGGAGCTAGTACGAGTTTTACAGACAATAACTAATACTTGAATGTCTTTTTGTCTTGACGTTCCGTTACTACGATGCTGTTACATTGCATCTGTGGATTTTATTGCATCTGTGTAAAATTCTTTGACGAATCCCTACGCAAGCGAACGCGCGACATTTTATAACGGACACGAGCCGACCCTTCGAGGTCAAAAGGCACCGCTGAGCTGCTGGGAGATGACGCGAGGCCGTTTCAACCAGACGACCCCGAAGCCAAAATATGTCTATTGTCCAGGAAGAACGTTCCAGATGAAATAATTTTATTTTGGACTTAGTTCAGAGTTTCTGTAGATCAGAAAAAAATGTAGGAACATTCGATATTACGTGTGGAGAGTTTTTTCAAACTTGTTTTGAATCAAGAGTCGATAATTCTTAAATCTTAATTTTTGAAAAATTATACCAAAGCATTCAATGTGTGTAAAGTAAAATAGGAAGTAAGTGTATTCGAAAATCAATGTAAAGGTGTTCAGAAGAGAGTAACTAGTATATAAGAATTTGTTTGAAACTTTATTTTGTCAAATGCTATAAAGAATATAGGGCTTTGCTGGCAGATTGCTAGTTAGCCACAAACCTGTATATAACAAAAGTGTATTATTTGTAAGACAGTGTTTATTCCTATATGTGTTTGTGTTTATTCGTTTATGTATTTAATGTATATGCGGGATTGGAGATTATAGTATTCTGTTAAAAGAGATTCAGACTTGAGTGATTTCGTGAACACCCGAGTGGAGAGGATCATGGATCTCGAAACTGTCTTCCGGCTGAACTGACATTTCACCAAGTAAATAACTTCACCTCCCCCTGAAACAACGGTTAAGGTTATAGTACGGTGAAATGTGTATTTGAGGAACACGGCCCGACAGAGATCAAAATTTATATTTTTCGATAAGTAGCTTTCTTTGTCTAAGACTGAAATGAAGAACTGTAGAAATGTACGATTGAAATGTGAGACTGAAATGTAAAAGTGTATATAGGTGTCTGTGCAACTACAATTTTTCGAGATTAAGGCCGTTTCTTCATTACTAGTCAACATATGACATTTTAATGAGAGTGTTGACATTTGATGTTCCCATGAACGTCACTGATGCCACAGTACTTTATGACATTATTATTAATATGATAATTATTAGACTGGTAGATTGGTGATTCCAGGCGTGTGGTCTGCTAAGGTCATAGTCCCCGAAAGTGTAAGGCATGTTTTATCGCGGGAAATGGATGTGATTCCCACGCTTGGAAGACGAGATCCTGCGCCGAACTACGTCGGCTAGCGGCATTTTCCCCCAATCAGATATCTTCCACCACCGGGAAACCGCCCCAGTCGGGACAAGCTAAGTTCCCCGACATGTGTGGTAGTGTAGTGCATGTACGTATAAGTGTATGTAAGTAAGAGGTAAGGAAGGACAAGGATGAGAAAGAAAAGATCGCATGTGGTCCGTGACCCGTTTGTTAGGGTACTGCTCCGGCATTTGCCTGGGGTTGATGGGAGAAACCACAGGAAAGAATTGATCTACCTACAGACCAGCCGCTGGAATTCTCCTTGAAACATAGGCGGATCTCGGCCTAGCTATGAAGCTAGTGTTGAAAATCCTGCCACAGTTGGGACTCAAACAGCAGGATCACCCTGCCAGAGGCACTGCAGTGCATCAATTGATGCCCTGAGCCGGACGGACGGGCGGGGACTACTGACTGACTGACTGACGACGGACGGACGGACGGACCTGACGGACGGACGGACGGAATCTCGAAATCTTTTTGCTGCAGCATTACATAACTTTTTCTATACTTCGTATATACCTCCGCATATACGTATGTATACGAGAAAGTAAAAAGTTAAAAAAAGACACAGACAAACGAAAGTAGGCAAATTAGTCTCATTTTAGAATGTTAAAAGTACAACAGGCGCAAATGGGCATTAATGTTGAAATATGTTCTTTTAGCTGCTATGAAATTGGGTTTTATTTCAAATAATCTTAAAATGTATGTGTTATGTAAACTGTAAAATGTATGTATATGTACACTTCATTTACTCAAGGTACCCAGGAAAAAAATAGAGTTTTACCTAAATATCCGCGGTCTAGTAATAAGTAGTGAAGAAAATAAACGTAATACAATTCTCTGTTATTTGATGGAAAAAAATCAGGCAAATATATTTTGGTATGAAGGCACCGCCTCGCGCCGTTCCATCCGGCGCGCGTGCTCCGTTTCGTGGGTTTTAAGGGGAAGTTAGTGCGGAGTCAGGGAAGTTGCCCGTGCCCTGAAGAGGGCCGGGCTCCCCAGGCGGGCAAGTAGCTCGTGGGAGCGCGGAGAATGACGCTGCAATTGAAGCTCGGACGCAGGGGAGTATTAAGCAATAAATTCCACGCCTGCAGCGAAGTAGGAGGTTTAAACTCGTAGATGCCTCTGGCATTTAACAACTGTATATCTTATGACACGGATGCAACTTAAATCAGTTTCTTCAAACTACTGCCTATTATTATTTATGTTGACTACAGTCAAGACATTTCTAAAACTAAATGTGAGTTAATGTCTTTGCGCATGGTGAAACAGAAAAGATAATGAAGAACAAAAAAAAAAAAATAAGAAATAAAAACACTTAGATGACGAATTCAACATAGATTTGGTTATTTTGTTATACTTATCTTTGAATGGTGCAGTGATTTGTATTACATTTTGAAGTAGTAGAGCAATATTTGTACTTAAAGAGAGCTTCTGAAAAAAAATTGAACATACTTGTGATGAATAAGCAATTTTAATTACTACATATCCGAGATTATTAGAAGATATAATTCATATTTATTTTAATAAGATATACGTTTCAATAATACAACACTTACGTTGAATTGTTAGAAATAACCGAACGAAAACAACTCCAAGCTCGTCCTCTTGCAATTTGTACCACGTTATTACTCTATTTTTTTCGGACATAAACCACAAGAAAAAAATTCTAAACACATACTACCTCTTTTACCATCTGGACAACAGACGACCACACCCCGAAATTACACCTGGTTCAATATTTCCATTTAAGTGAGCCTCGCTAGAAATCTCAGCTGCTGTAGCTACAGCTCCGCCTCCTCTGCCTCCTACCACACTGTTTAAGCCAAACACTAAAGGAAATTAATAATAAGAATCACGCCTTAATGACAGCTTATCGCGATTGTTCCCGGGCATTCCTTGCCCAGGCGCTCGTAAATTCACATGCTGTTAAGCGCGCGAGCTCCAACAAGTGTTCTTGACTCCTCTTTTCCGCCCCTCACGGAAACTTAGATTGAAAGGCAAATCAAATACGACACACTCGAGTGCGCTCCTTGAATTATGTAATGGGACCTCGTCGTGGGATAAAATTGCTACGTAAACTCTATGAATCTGTTATCTCAGCGGTGGCTGCTGAGGCCCGGGACGGGGAGAGTCTATACACAAGGGCGGGGAAGTTAGCACGTGACTCATGCGTTATACCCACCAACGAAAACTGGGGTGTCAGGCAAACCGAGTTAGAGCTCGAATGCAACGGTGGACCGACCAAAGAGCTGGGTGCCGGGCAGCAGGCAGGCGGGGCACAACGGGCTGCGCCGTCTGGGGTCCGTGGCCAAGCAGCCGCCTTCTCCAAGCAGACCACCAATCCTGTTCCTTGTTTCTTGACACTCCTATTCCTGTGCTCCTCCTCCGCATCTAGCGGTCCCCTTCTCGGTTGTACTATTTCTTCCACTTACTTTGCACCCCATCCCTCTCTCTGTTGTAAGTACTATTGGCGGCTCCAGGCCCGACGCTATTAGGTTTCGAGGGCTAGGGAGTCATTCATTTTTTCACCTTCTCTTTTCTTCATCTTTCTTTCTAACTTCTTTTTCCTTTCATACGGGGAGGGGGCGTTTAAGTCTGGAAAAGGCAACCTCCCTATGGCATGGGAAGCCAGAAACAGAATCCCTTGGTCCTCCTATACGGGGGTTGAGGCGATGGGCCTGCACCTCTTCACTATAAACTACACTTTCAAAATTTCTCAGCAAAGCCTCGGAATACGACGATTTTGGGCAAGAAAAGGGATTATCAGAATTGAAACCTGGAATATTCAAAGGCTCCAATTCAAGCAAAAAACTCAAATTCAATTCAAGCAAACCAAGGAAATAGAAGTATTCAAAGAAATTGATAAGAGTCGTATGGATATTGTAGCATTTTCAGAGGACCAAATGATGAGAGAGGCCGTAGTGGTGTATCATAGGCAATAAGGCAAAAGTACTGAAACAACATAAAATCTTGGGAGCAGATAAATGATCGAATTCTACAACTTGAAATGGAACTCTATCGTTGCACAATTGTAGTAATTGCTGCATTCGCCCCTATGCCATTCCTAGTGTTAAAGATGATTTTTTAATGAGTTGAGGACGTTCCTGGGAACAATCAGAAAACGTAAGGAAAAAGTTTTACTGGGAGATTTCAATGGTAGAAGTGGCTGTCAAGTGAGTGACCGGGCCATAAGCCGAAAACATTGAATGATAACGGAAAGCACCTAATGGAGCTGTGTCAGCAAAACGCCTTGAAAATAACAAATGGATGGTTTAAACATAAATACATACATCAGTACACATGAATTCAACATTGAAATTGAGGTCCATTATCGACTATATTATTGTGAAACAGTTCAATAAAATGAGTCAACGATGTACGAGTAGAGAGGGGTCTAGAGTGTTTTTCAGACCATTATTCGTTGTTACCTGAGATGTACTTTCCATTAAAAAAACCTTGTCGAGAACCGTATAATCAAAATTATGGCGGTGAGAAAGTGATGTTGGCAACGAAGTATACTCTTGAAAGTTCGGAGGAAAACTCTACAAAATTTGTATAACATGTGAGACTGGCTTACAAAATATTATCGGTACAAGAAGGAACACCAGACGCAATGTATGAATCTATGAAACGGTGTATCCATCAGTCTGCCTATGAAGCCTTGGGTTTAGAAAAACAAGTTGAAAGAGGAAGGAATGTCCATCTCATATTTGTTGACCTGCAAAAGGCATACGATAGAGTGCCAATATAGTTATTTATGTATAAAGGACGTTAAGGAGATGTTTTTGCCCCGAGGGAGACTTCCAAGCCCGAGGGCCTCTGGCCCGAGGGGTTGGAAGTTGCCTGAGGCGTTGATGACTTTTAGGTTATTTGCTTCTATTGCCAAAAGGAATTTAGAATGTGTTATAACACCAAAAAAATAACATTGAGGATGTTCGTCAATGAGCCTTATACATCTTATTACTACGAGTAGTACTGCTGCTCAAGGAGAACATACAATGTCTCAAAAAAAGTGGTACGTAACAGTGAAATAGGAGTGACTGGTGCAATTGTATATTCACGGGAACATTCCACAATTGCAGTTTTCATATCAATTAAGCAAAATAAGATAAATAACGAGTTATTTTATTTATTTGAGCATTATGGCATGTATTTATTGTATTTGATTGTATTGTAACTTTAATAAATCCAATTCATACAAAATGCTGTATGTGCTATGTTGGTATTAGAGCGGGCCATAAAGTATTAGAAAGGCTCGGAAGGGTATTAACGATACCGTTACGTGTTTGGTTTGAGGTCGGTAAACACACAGCAATGAACCAGTAAACCATAAAATAAGTTGTGGCCAAGCATGAAAGAAAGTGGTATCGAGCCAACCTATATTAATGCTATCGATGCATCATATCGTGATAATAACAGCTCTGTGAAAGTAGGTAAACGACTCTTCCCAGAATTTCAAGTGAACAAGGCTGCTCATTAGCCCCTCTCTTATTTAAATTTTATTTCCAAGAAGCGCTTAAAAATTGGAAAAGGAAGTGTAGCGGAATGGGATTGCTAATAGAAAATGATGTACTGTACAATCTGCTGTTTGCCAATGATCAAGTGGTCGTAGCTGGAGACGAAGAAGATGCGAGTAATTTATTTCGCAAATTACAAGAGTATGAAAGATGGGGTCTCACCATAGACCTTAAAAAACGAAATATCTGATGACAGGAGATAAAGAATATGGTGATCTGGACGTCGCTACAGGCAAAATTAAACAAAGTGAAACCTTCAAGTACCTCACAGTTACCCTCTCCTCAAAGGGAAGAAGCTCTGATGACATTTCCAACACGATAGGACAGATAAGGAGTGTGATAAGATAGTTAAATTCTCTTCTCTGGCACAAAAATATCACAAAACGGAAGAACGCATATATCTTTAAAACCATCGTACAGAGCATAAGTACATACTAAGGTGAATCACGGACATTGAATAAAAGGGATAAATGTAGGTTGATGGGTAGGATGATGAATAGACTACTGGAGAAGGAGTTGCCGGGTGTCCAGGATGGATCACATTAGAAACGAAACAATTAAAAAAATGATGAACGTGGAGAGCAGCATCTTGGATTCAATTGGAGCAAAACGATTGAATTGGTATGGACATCTCCAACGTATGGGAAGCAATAGGTGGCCTAAGAAGATCTGGGTAAGGACACCTTCAGAACAGAAGAAGCGTGGGAGACCACCAAGGAGTTGGAGAAAAGACATTCATGAATAAATGGAGGCAAGAGACCTCAAGAGAAGCGGCGAACAACCGCCGGCGTGCGCCGCCGTCACTCCGTGGTCGGCTTCGAGGCGCGCAGCGGGCAGGAGCAGCGAAGGTAACGGCGAACAGAGCAAATGCGCTGAAATATTGGTCAATGCCCCGCGACCGGGGAGAACTTTAAAAGGGAACGTTGATAGGGAGAGATAAAATAGTGCACAGAGCTAGCAGAGAAACTAAAAATTTCTACCATTTTAAGTAATTTGTAATTTTAATTGTAATAAATTATTTTTTTTTAATTTTTTGAACCCGGCGTCACTGAGCAGATTAAACTGAAATTGGAGTAAATGTCAGGTGTAAACTGATCGGCGGGAATACCCAGGTTAAATATGCGAATGAAAGTTTCATACATTAAAAGAGAAAGGTACCATTGATTCTTGTTTTCTGTGTGTTTTTGTGTGTTCGTGTAACCATTTAAAAGGGTTTCAGAATATTAAACCCAGTTTAATTGATTTATGTGTACTTGTTTGGATTTCCTCTCGACACCCAAAAAGATCCCACTGCCCTGAGGTATCACTAAGCTCCCAAGAGCATGATATCTGCAAATTCCCGAGGGGCGTCTGGGAATTGCTGGGCGGGGATGTTCGTCAGAATATATATATATATATATATATATATATATATATATATATATATATATATATATATATATAACTTTCGTCATCAGTAAGATTCATCAGTCACTTTTATTAATAATATAAATGTATATTAGAGACGCACTTGTATTTTTTTTACTTGGAATTGAACATAAAATTATGGCAACTTATTTCAATGAAACCTATGGGTTCTGTGAACATCACTTCGAGAACCACTAATTTACACAATGTTTTGTAAAATCCATAGAATATAAAAGTAATGACCATGTTGTCAAACACCTCATTATAGAACTCGAAAAGTGAATCGTAACAAAGACTGGTCAGCATTTTCTAAGTGGATTTTGATGTAGTGGATCCGAACGTGTCAAAAATCCCACATTTCGTGTATCGTAACGTATCGTAATTTTAAAAAAATAAATAAAAAAAGCACATTAATTTTGCATACGTTTGTATGACCTTGCAAACTGCATTTTCAATGTCTGAAAACTACAGATAGCCCTGTGACAAGCACACCATCTTTCTATACCAATTTTTCTACCATCTTCTATCTTTTGCTCAACGTACCTTTTCCGAACAAAATGAAGACTTATAGCGTTTTCCATTCGCCGCACTAGTCCGCACCCAGTGCGCACTCAGGACAGCTTTCGTGTTCCATTCGACCGCTAGGGTGCACCAGTGCAAAGAACTGCGTGTTCCATTCGCACATCGACACGAACCCAGGCTGCCCTAAACTGCACTGACGATCGCGTCAGTGCAGTCCAGTGCACCGGGCCATTGTGAGGTTAGATACAGAAGTTATCCATGCTGATTTAGATTCGTGGTGAAATTGTGAAGGCATTTGAGGATCTTCTGTCACGCAGAGATACTTCGAATGATGGAGTATATTATTTTGTGCAAGAAATGTCTTAAAATAATGTTTGTGATTTAAGAGTTCCGAAAATCAGATTGTGTTTTACGAAACTTTAACATTGAGTAACTTCATATTAACAAACCCTGTGCTATTTAGAAACTAAAGTGTTTTAGGTACGTCTCAATTTCGTTGCAATATTTGAATTTCGTTGCAATATTTGTATTCAGCGACTTCGAAAACAGAACTTACGTATAACCATATTTTTACGTACAATCCCTTCACTTTCAAGCTTCAATTTTGTATATTGATATTTAATTTCATGATATTCAAATTCAGTGACCTCAAAAACCCATTGACATCAATTTTTACGCAAATCCACTGGTATTTGCAATTGTGACCACGTTTTAGGCCCGATTCAACTAGTGTGCGGCGGCAGGATTTTCGACACTTGCTTTTCAGCTAGGTCGAATTCTGTCGCTGCCTGGAGGAGAATTCTAGCGGCCAGCTGCTCTTATCGATAGTTTTCCGTGGTTTCTCCGATCAACACCAGGCGAATGCTGGAGCAGTACCCTATCAAACGGACCAAGGGCCGCGCGCGATCTTTCCTTCCTCTTCCTTGTCCTATCCTCTCCCTCTTACACACACACACACACAAAGATGCACTACACTACCACATATTCCGGGAGATCGTTCGGAAGATTAGAGCTTGTCCCGGCTGAGGCGGTGCCCCGCTGGTGGGAGAGTTCTGGGTAGGGGGAAACCCCACTAGCCGACGGTAGCTCGGCGCCGGATCTCGCCATCCAGCGGGGGAAGCTCACCGCCATCTCCCGAGAAAAAACATGCACTACACTAACGGGACTAATGACCAAAGGAGTTGACGCGCTCGGAAACACGAAAAAAACAAACCAACCAATCCAACACTGATATTTCCCAATTGACCTGGTTGATGTTGCGGCCCCTTCAATTTGAAACCTATATTTTAATTTTTTTGTGGGGGATACTTCACATGTAGCTTTTAGTACATTTTCAAAACGTTCAAAAAAATGGCTCCATCGTTTTACGTTAAATTTTGTTTTTGGATAGTGTGAAAGACGTTTGAGAGAATGGTACAGGTCTCATTTTCGTTGAAAACCCTATTTTTTTGAGAATTGCAAAAATTCAATTTTTTTTTCGAGTCTTCCTGCAACTACAATTTTGAAGATCATTTCCTTCTTAATAAAATGTGTTCATGGGAAACTGTTCTTCAAAAGACGTCATGTTTAATATTTTGAAAAAATGAATTAGTTTTTGTTTTTCTGGAACATAATTTTAGGTCATCAAGAACATAATTTCATCTGGAACATAGGCGCTTTTAAATTCATTTTAAACAATTTTCTGAGAATACGCATCAAAATTTTTCTTTAATTTTTATCCTCGTACATAGCAGCGAAGTGGTGATCGTCCTTTTTTCGGCACCCTCAGCGTTTTCGGACATTGCAATAAATGTTTGGAATTGTAAATTCGAATATCGTACGCTTCGATTCAGTTCGGAAAATAGCAATACAGAGGTTTCAGATTTCTTCGAATTCATCCCATTGTTGTCGGTCATGTTGATTGTGTGATGTAGATAATATTTTTATGAAAGGAAATAGATTGCACGAAGGTAATAAATTGTAATATAGAACTAACAATCACACATGAATACTTGAAGTTTTAATCGCTGATTATAGTATTAAAAAATTGAAAGCTCATTTCAAATGTAATCAAGTTGCCTAAAATTATTCTTGCTTTTCTGTATTATGTTATGTAAATTCTGTAACATTTAAATTTCTTCCTGTTCGTTTCATTTCTGAAAGTAAGAAATGATTCCTCTTCTTGACAATGGAAATAAAGGAAGATAAGCAGGAGAGGCGACTGTTTTGAATTAGACTTTTCAAGTTATGACCAAGTTTTTAGTTTGGCAGAAATAACAATATTTTAATATTATGTAACTATTTTCAACAATGCGAGAGAGCATATGCTATTGTAGCACCTCTAGTGTTCGATGAAAACTAGGCGAATGCCGGAGAATTATCCTAAACAGCAGGCCACAGATTACGCACCTACCTCGTCCTTGTTCTCTCCTCTCCCTTAACACGCACTTACATTCATTTCACTACCACACATATTGAGAGACCAGTGAGGGGTTTGGAGGTTGTCCCGTTTGGGGCGGGAGATACCTGCGGGGAGTAGCCCGCAAGCTCACGTGTAGGTCGCCGTTGGATCTCACTTTGCAGAGGAGGAGGAGCACAGCCACTACTCGGGATAAATCATGTGCTGCACTTGCGGGAGTAATTACCCCAGTGGTTGACGCACCCGGAACCAATAAACGTTTACTGTGCGATGTCATCGAAGCTGTGGCGCAATTGTGAATAAGTATTACAAAAATTCATATCAACGCATGGTACATATTAACAATAAATATGACTTCGGAATGGAACTTACTATAGAGCAATTCATTACAACTATTTGAGAAAAAGATGTCTCATAACAATATTTTAAATTCTGAAGATCTTTTCGATCACAGAGCGATTATCACCAGAGCTAATCTTGCAGAGTATGGGCAGAAAACGAAGTTCTGAAATGCAGAACTCAAATACAAAATTCCATGTTCACAAGTGTTCAAAGTAAAGAACTAATGTTCACTACAACTCTTAAATGTTTATTCCTTTTACTACAGACACCAGGAATTTTTACTGTATCTCTAAAAACTACTGTTAAAAATTATAGCTGCTATCTCGATGGAACCATGTTTCCCTCGCGTAACGGGATAAATGTTTGTAAGGATCTTCTATTTGCTTCTAGATAAACAAACGAAACTTTTATTCATCTTCATTAATGTCAGATTAGACCAGTATTGTTTTTCACATAAACGAATATACAATATAAATGATATGGGTATATTATTTTACACTTAGATACCCTCAAAGTCAAGCGTTTCAGCCGAGGAAACATTCAGCCACTCAAGCAGTGAAAATAGACCAATCTTTCATTTTTTTTATAACTTTTTTCCTAATCAACTTTTCAACTTTCTGAAATTACATACGCTTTCATATACCCTTCTAAATGTGTTAAACCTTTTGCAGTGTCAATTATTTTTATTTTTCATTTTATTAAGCCTTACGTAATTAAGGTGTAAAAAACTGTTTATTCAGTAAATTTTCACAAGCAATTAAAAAAAAAACACCAAAGAAATCTGCGAAATTAATATATGTTATTAAGGGAACATTACTGAACATTTTTCAGTTGAGATCAGTTGCCCCGGCAAGTCCCTCTCGAAATATTGACCGTTTAAAGTTTACTCAAGGTTTGGAAATTACCTCCCGACATAATACCGAAACCGTTTACTTCTTGAAAATTTGTTATCTTCATAACTTTCAGATTTACATTATTGCATAACATTTTCAATTTCTTTTCAAAAATATTCCTTCTTTCAATTTGCGAAATTTCTTTGTTTTTCAATAAATTTAAACGTATGAAATTCAGATCTGCAGAACTGAAACATGCAATAAGTAAATGAACTTTGACGGGCAATAGCAATGAAACAACTAAACAAGTCGCGATGAAATGAATGTATGTTATTAAGTGGACATTTGTAAATAGTTTTTTATTGACAACAACCGCCTTGGCCAACCTCTTTCAAAATGGCGTCCATTTATAGTTTACATGACGAGATTTAAAAAAAAGCGTGACTTTCATTAATTAAGGGATCTTTGACGGGTAATTACACAAACACAACTAAAAACACTTGTATGGAATTAATATCTAGCATTTTTTAATATTTTTATTAACATTTGGCTAGCCTCTTTTAAAATGGCGACCGTTAAAAGTTTACATGACGAGGTTTGAAAGAAAGCGCCATTCCCAAAACTAAGTAATGTTTGACGGATAGTTACACGAAAACAACTACAAACAATTCTTTGATAGTAATAAAGATTATTAATTGGACATTTGTTGATGTGTTTTCGTTAACAACACCCCCCTCGGCGTGCCTCTTTTAAAATGGCGATCGTTTAAAGTTAATGTGATGAGGTTTGCAAGAAAGCGCCTTACCAAAAGTAAGTGATCTTGAACGGGCAATTACACAAAAACAATTAAAAATACTTCCATGAAACTAACAAATGTTATTAAGTGGACATTTTGTAATATTTTTCGATAATAACTGTCGCCTTGGTCTCCTTTTTTGAAAATGGCGAACGTTTAAACTTTACTTGACGAGCTTTGAAAGAAAGTGCCATTTCTATTAAGTGATTATTGACCAGCAATTATAAAAAAACAACAACAAAGAAACATCTCCGTAAAATTAATATATGATATTAAGTGAAGAATTGCAAATATTTTTCCGTTGCTCCGAATTGCCTCTCTCTGTAGACGCGCAATCAGCAGTCGAAGCGTCAAAGCTGCATGGCATGTCAGACGTTGGGCGCAGGGTGAAATAATGGATTATTTCACCCTGCGCACAACGTCTGACATGCCATGCAACAGACAGGAAATGACCTCTGGCATATGCGTCACCGCGACTGCTAAAAATAAGACTCAAGTGACATGAAGATAACAGTCTCACAGGAAGCCACCTCAGGCAGCCAGGTCTCTGGCATTTCCATACCATGACACACATCACTTCATGACTCTCGGCCCAGAGCGCGCATGTGCCAGTTCTAACAGGGTAAGTAACAGAATAGTGAAATAATATAAAATGATTAATTATTGTTTGACAATGAAAATGGCAAACGAGTAGTACACTTCTTACAGTGTAATTCACTAATACTATTATTATTATTTTTATTATCATTATTATTATTATTATTATTATTATTATTAAATTCACTATACAATTTATTCCTTTTACTACTTAAAGAAGTTTTACTGTTTTTATACTTCTAAAGACTATTCTTAAAAACTTTATAAACACTATCTCGGACTAGTTTTTAACCAATTTTCCCTTGTGTCATAGAGTAAATGTTTATAATAACCTTTTCTTTACTTCTGGAGTAATAAATGAAGCTTTTATTCATTTTTAATAATGCCAGATAAAGGCCAGTATTGTTTTCGACATAAATAAATAAACAATATTAATTAATTGGAATATTATTATTTTACACGTAGTAAATGTTTCATTAGATTCATACGTAAAGAACCGTTTTAAGTTCAGTAAATAAATAGTTATTTAACATGACATCCTATGCGCGCGTTTCGGCCCCGTTCAGACCACCGTGGGGCGTCGGCGCTGCAGGCAGCGCGATGTGCAGTAGCGTTTCGTGACGACGATGGCGCGGCGCCGTAACCCGATTCCGAAGCGCAAAGCTAGGGGAGCAGGCGGAGACCTTTGGGCGGAGTGGCTTCGTGAAAGAGCATTCCGGCCGGCGTCCCATTGGAATTTCTGCGCACAGATATCTTCTAGCTCGGGCTTCAGCTTATGATTGTGTGGATTGTATTTCCGAATTTATAAATATTTCTAACGTCATGTCGTGTTCTAATACCTAATTCCATAAATCAGTTTGTTTCGAAACAACTAAATAGTTTCATAAAGTTTTAATAAATTAATGAACTAAAATTTCTCAACAATATATTATGATTGGAACTGATTAACAAAATCATGATACAAAATAATCAATTTGATATCTTTAAAATTTGGACAATATACAATTTATGAATAGACGCCACAAAAACGTTTACAGAAAATAATAATTGCAATTATTTTATTAGTCAAATGTGTTGATAACATCACTTCTAATTTTAGTAATCTATGTTTCTCTCAACATCACAGCATGCACTTATTCAGCTTCTCTTGTTGCAGATGTTCGTCGCGCTGGCGAACAGTCTAGCGGTAGCAAATCCCAGAAACGCTCCACCATATCCTGGAGCCAACCAACCCAGTGCACAGGGTCTCCCCAAGGTAAGAGGTGGTTCAATATAGCAGTTTTTGCAGTTTTTTACTGTATGCGTCTTTTTAAATGAAGAATTATATGTATAACAGGGAAGGTCGATGAGAACAAGTTCCCATTAACTCAACGTATTTTGAGAACATCACGGATAACAAAAACAAAACAAAACAAAAAAACAAAAAAAAAAAAAACTTTTACTTTTTTGCTCTGGAATTGTTAAAGAGTGATTAATTAAAACAACAGAAATTCAACGCACTTTTTTACAAGTTAATATTCGCGAAACTGATCCAATTGAAAATTTTCTTCTTGTTTGGGTATCATTCCGACGGTAAACGTCGCTGACTAAATTTCAAGTTAAGGCCTAAAGCCTTAAAGAGCGCAAATTGCTATTCACCACCGTCAACATTATCATCGTCGTCTTCATCACCACTGTCGATGAAAGGTTTTACAGAATGATTCATGTTTCTCATGATAAAGGACATAAGTGAGCTGCTGAGAGGTCGAGTGGTATATGTCATTTACACTTCATTTTATAGGATAGCATTTTTAGCCACGCGGTGCAATCGGCGATTCTGATTTCGCGTTCTGCGCTGTTCCGCTGCTAAGCGGCCTCTATGAAAGTTAGACGTATGCCTCAGGACATAATTCGCCCAGTACTATCCTGTGAGACGGGAAGGCGGAAGCGGCTGCGTGGGCGAGTCGGCTCGCTCTGGGGCGGCGGTGCACCTCCATCTGAAACTGGAGGGTGTTGCCCAACCCCTTAATTGGACCTGCGTTGCAGCTTTGCTAACAACTAGGCCAAGGCTTTGTCGACACATTTGGTTTGTAGCGACCCCAGGGCAGACACCCTCAGGGCGAAAGTATCTCGAGATAAGGAAGAACCCAAATATGACAATCCACCCGAACATGACATCACGAAACGGGTCAATCGCCAAATTGGCGAAGAACCTGGTCCCCCTACTGTAAATAATAACTATAAGAATTCCATTCCCATATGGTGGAGGAATCAATTGAGTAGTAATAGTAGAATCAATAAATAGTCAAATAACACTGTACGTTAGTTAATATTTAGCTTGTAGCGACCAAACCCCTGTCAATGTTTGTATAACCTATATATGTTTCAATTGTCAATTATCCTGTACCCCCTTTTTATAACCATCTATGTTTTTATTGTATCAATTTAATTTAATTCAATTTTAACCATCTATGTTTTATTGTATCAACTTAGTTTAATTCAATCTATTTTATATTCTAAACCTGGTGATAGGATTTTTAAATTCCCTAGTAGATAATAATCTCAATCCTGTAAATAGTAATAGCATATCTCTGAGTCATTCTCAGACATAATAGTATATCTTAACTAATGGTGAAGAGTAGAAAATTAGGACAGTCACATATGTAATCCAATCAAAGGAGTACAATACTTACAACATAAAAGGACCAACTAATTACTGGAACACACCGTAATTGCGAATGTAAGGTGGAGGAGCGGTGGATAGGGGCGAAAGCCTAGGTGCCACCACTCCCCTCACCAGCTAGACTGCCGCTAGCAGTCACTTGTAGAAAGTTTTATGAAATAAACAACAATAGTACTATCCAAATGCGGAATAATATGAATAAGTCAAAATCGCAATTTTAGTGTCATACCACACTTCAGCAGCTCAATTGTCAAATCCTGCATGTTAGCGTCCATTGCCGTACGAGTATACACAGAATTTCTATGTACCATTTATTACATTTTAAACATGAATGCTTAGTCGCTGATGTGAAGTGGCGGCTGCCGCAGGTGCGCTACGAGTACCGGTACGCGGTGGACGACCCTGCGTCGGGCGTGGTGAGCCAGCGGTGGGAGCATCGCCTGGGCGAGTACGTGAAGGGCGCCTACAGCCTGGTGGAGCCCGACGGCAGCGTGCGCCACGTCGACTACGAGGTGGACGGCGAGAAAGGATTCCACGCCGTCGTGCGTACCTCCCCGCCGGGTAAGCGAATCTACTCAGCGGGGGGCTCACACCCCTGCCCGTTTTGCGCACCCCACACGCCATTTTCTTCCGTTTCTCTTTTTTCATGGCTTCGGTTATTGCCATGTTACGAGGCCTTCTTCGGTATTCCTCTATATCTTGTTTGATCAGGTAACCATTTGCAATTTTTTTTAAGTCTGTTTGATTTCAGCCTTTTCATATCTCCAAAACATTTTAGTTTTTTAATTTTGATAACCTCCTTAAATGTTGTTTGCACATTCATTTTATTTCTTAGTTTGTCCAAAAGAGAAAGTTTACATCTTCATCAAAACATCATTTCTGTTCCCTGAAGTTTGTCGCATTTTTTAAATTTCTCATATACGTACCGCCAGGGAAACGTAATATTTCGTGTCGAAAATGTCTTGACCCGAGTGGTTGGTGGTGATGAACAACTCTTCCTGCAGACTGCGCTCGTTAGAACGAGGTTTTTCAAAACGTTCTCTAGACCGAACTATTAAGATTAAATTTATTTTATTGGAGTGCATATAATAGTATATTATGCAATTAGTTTATAATGTCCTTTTTTGCACGAATAAGAAAATATTACTAAACGAACGACGTTAGGAGTGAGTTCGGTAATAATTTCTTATGAGTGCAAAAAAGTAACATTATAAACGAGTTGCATACGCTATTTTTTGTATAACTATTATAAAAATTTAAGGAAGCGAAGTCAATTTGATGTTAAGTTTTAATCTCGGATTCATGTTAGAACGTCATGAGTGCAATGTAAGCTACTAATTTGTTTACAAATGTCTATTAGGTTGAAAGTTACGTTTCAAACATTGTAAATTCTTTGCCAAAAGAAATTTTGGAAGAAGCTGCAAATGCAGAAAATGAATGCTAGATGGATGAAAAATATACTAATTTTGTATGCGAGACTGTTGTTCTTCGGAGTAAGTTGTCAGAGTAAGTTGGTTAAGTTAATACAATACACATGCTAGAATAAAAACGATAGTTATGATGCATGATTCTTTAAACATGAAGTCCACAGCGTGTAAAGCGTCTACCTTATGGTGCACATATTCAAAATTAAAGGCAATGTGTAAATGTGTTGGTTTAAGAGGACATTCACGACATTTTTCGTCGATAATGGTAGAGATACTCTTGCACTTACTTGTCACAGAGGGTGGCGATTTTCAAATGTAACTGAATCTTACAGTGAAGAATCAGTTAATAATAAGATTTACATTGCAAGAAGATATTGGTTAGTGCAGAAACTAAGGAAACAATAAGCCCTTTGGAATGAAATACATCTTCTGGAGTCTCTTTGACCAATTTATCCAACTCTACTATTAATATTCATATTCATAATAACTAATTAGATGTTCTTTGTTATTATTGTTAAATATTACCGAATAACAACATGCTCTTTTAAAGTAATAATAAGCTAATAAATTAGATTTTAAAAGTGCAAGTTTTTTCACTAATATATATATATATATATATATATATATATATATATATATAAACTTAATAGTAATAGTAGAGAACAGTGTTTACAAAAAGGGGGTGTGACTATCATGTGAGTGATGACTCATATTTCGCGGAGAAATAGCGATGACGTAATGATTCGTGCCATAATATGGCATATTATGAACGATTTTGCTAATGGAAAATGGTTGTTTATAATGTGGTATACAAAAAATTATTTATGTCTGTTGAGAACTTAATAGTAATAGTATAGACCCGTGAATTCTGCCCATGAAACTGAATTGGCATTAATTTTTGTATACGTAATGTTACAAGTTTTAATATAAAATGTGTTATCAGGAGAGTCAAAGAGCAGCGAATGTGCGGCCCAGTGTCAGAATGCTCCAGAGCTCGCGGAGTAGCAGGTTCGATTCCCAGTCTGTGTAGATATTTTTATCCATTCTACATTGCCATAAAACTCACTAAATTACAAAATTCTACATTTATCTTGTCAATGTTATGCATAAAGTAGCCAGTATTTGCTTTTTGCGAATAATGTGCATGTTTGAATCTAAAGGGATTTTCAACGCGAAATTTGTTTCCAGTAGTACAGAGAAAGTTATGTAATGTGTCAGCAAAAAAGGCGATTTTTCGACAGAAAACTCCTATTGCATGGTCCTGATACAGAGAAAGTGGATAAATCCTGTCCTAACATGTAGTAAATTACTACCTTTAAAAGTTTTGTAGGCAGATTTCAGAATTTGTGAGTCCTCGACCCCGAAAAAGAGAGTCGAAAAATCTGGCGTAGTTTCATCATAATAATGTAATGACTATGTAAATAAATAATGATGATGAAACTACGCCAGATTTTTCTATTTCTTATCATGAAAATATGATATTCCTCCACAATTCCCTACTAAATATTTTCTTGACATTTAATTAACTGAGAACACAATATTTTCAGACTTTAGAAACTATTTCTAACAAACTGTGCAGAATCGTAGGGACAAACATTCCCGAGGATCGGCATATAACTCTTTAAATCAAATTTAAAATTAATTTGAAAATAAAATTTCACAAACCTGTTATCTTAGTTGCCTGACGACCTACAAGAAAAAAAAAGACTCCAAAATAATTTTAAAAAATGTATGTTCTCGTGTTAAATGGTGTTAATTATTGCGTCAAATCATCTCATTGCAAAAGTTGGTAAGTTTACATTCTATTACATTTTAGTTTTATAACCTATAATTGTAAGTACTATACCATAGTATTTCATTAAAGTAAGGTCAAATCAATATCATTAAAATGTTATTAGAAAAATAAACTTCCTTCACAATATTTCCTATTATTTTCCTTTCTACGTATGTCAGTTGTCACAAAATCTAATGGATACTAATCGACTGTGGATCCCCGTATGTGTGAGCATTTATTTACAAAAACACTGAAATCTACAGTTAATTTCGGGAAACACGTTACATTCTCGAGGAAGATGGTTACAGAGAACTTCTAGTATCTCTAGCAGTTGCAACTAGGGAGCGTTGCTTGCCGTTACCTGCCGCCGCCGGTCTCCCTCCCCCTCTCTCTCACGCTCTCCACGAGGTTCCCGCATCAGTCACGAGGTAGCGCACCGCTCGGTGCGTACTCAGGTATACACTAGATAACGGCGAGCTCCGGTGCTTTCAGGTAGTTTCGGTGATGATTCTATGAGAAAATTAATTTGTACAAGTAGTTACCGATTTATGAGTTTCCCAGGAAAATTCTGGTTCAGTTTATTTTTGTCAAAAGCAAAATATGAAAGTGGTTACGTAAGGATTGAAACAAAACGTAATAAATAATGAGCATAGAAATAAATAAAATTATGATTAATATATGTCAATACGAATCTATTAATCCAAAAGTATTAATTATGTACAGAAGAATCCTTTAATCAAATTATTTAGTGCTAATTTTCGTAACAGATGAAATGAACTGTCGTGTGTCTCTGCACTACTCCCTTGCTTGCACATTACACTATTTCCGAAAAACCCCTTTTGTGCTGAGAACGTGCGAAAACTAGTGGTGCTAGAACAGCACGTACTTTCTCGCCTGTATTTTCACACACAATTACGCGAAAAGTCCTCAAATTTGCGAAAAATTGTCCAAGATCTTATTTCAAAATTTATTTTTAGGGATAGATTGAACATCTCTACTTAAATATTTTAATTGTAGGAAGATTCCAAAAAAATCTTGAACATTTTGCAATTTTAGAAAAATCAGGGTTTTCAACGAACATGAGACCTGCACCATTAACGACCTATCAAATAAAAAAAAAACGAAAAATGTTGAAGTCATTTTTTTGAAATTTTGGAAAATATCCCAGAGCCTTCACGTGAAGTACCCCCAAAATTAAAATATCGGTTTCAAATTCAAGAGATCGCGACGTCAGCCAGATCGATTACGGATTCTCAATTTTGGAGAAAATCGGTTGCACAGTTTAACCGCTTGCATTGTTCACAGACGGACGGACAGACAGACGACGGACAGACAGGCGTTTTCCCATCATTCGATTATTCGGTATCAAGACCCACAAAACATGGATTCTGGCTACACCACGTGATAGAGGATTTTTTTCTAACTTTAGCTACTGGGTTTATCCACTTTTTCTTTACCAGCACCCTGTAATAACTCTAACCAACTTTATTTGGTCTTTTATTTTAAAGACAGAATAGTTCTTTATGTAAGTTGTATTTGCCCCGAGGGCGACTTTCAAACCCGAGGACCTCTGACCCGAGCGGTTGGAAGTCGCTTGAGGGTCAAAAATTGCTAGTAACGCCCATGGTGCACACAAAACTTTATGGTTTACTAGTTCGTTGCTGAATCAAACGAGAATTCGAAACATTTTATAACTTTTTCAAGTGTCTAAGTTGAAAAGATGCATTATAATCGTAATTTGTCATTATGACGTCAGATAAACAAAATATAATGTATATCTAATTACTACTGCATACTCGTTGTTGGACTGTTTTGTTCGTACTAAATAAATGAATATTGTGAAGTTCCTGTGGAAATTTTTGCAGAAACTAACAAAGCTACGGACTGTGGTTTGCAGTAAAATCTCTAGCAATATATGATGATTATGGTGTCTTTGAGATATATGGAAAATAAGTGTTAATTGCTCTGATGAATCGATTCTTTTAGGTTATTTTCGTCTATCGCCAAAAGTTTTTTAGAAAATTTCATAACATGAAAAAATAACATTTTTGTTTGTTACTACTAGTAGAACTGCTACTAAAGAAGCATATGTAAAAAAAGAAGCTGATACATAACAGTGAAATATGAGTGACTGATGTCAATTATAAATTCACGGGAACATTTCAAAATTGTAATTTTCATATCAATTAAGCAAAATATGGTTTATTGAGTTATTTACTTATTTGAGCGTCATGACTTTTATTTATTGCATTAACTTGTATCATAATTTAATAAATTGAAATCATAAAAATGTTGTATGTGTTGTGTTGGTATTAGAGCGCGTCAGAAAGAATTTAAAAGGCCCTCGGGCATAAAGAATCAGAAAGACCCGCAAGGGCCGTAAACACGCAGCAATGAACTGGCAATTCATATAACTATTTTTGGATAATGCAGTCTGATTAAGTTGAAAAATCTATAGACAGCAAAGAAAATAATAATTTGAATACCCTGTAATAAGAGTTTTTCTGCCGAAAATTCTCCATTTTTCCGCGCAGCATTAGATAATTTTCTCTCTACTCTGTTGCGCGAAAGTAAAAATAATCGACAAGTGATCTTGACGGGTTCTCTTTTCTTCGCAACATTTTTTGTGTTTCTTTGAATTATTCTTCCCGTTTTATAATCAAGTTTGTGAAACATTCCAAATCTCGATGTTCTTATAAAGTGTTCATTCGAATGAACAATTTTACTGCATGTGAATTTCCTCAGAGCGTGAACATACCACTTGCACTTGGAACCAAATATAGTACAAAAATACAACAAATCTCATAGATTCATATTCCAAATAAAATCTCTTTTACTAAAAAGTATCTTTGCTTCAAATTAACGTGCCGTCTCAATTCCTAGAACAAAGACCAACCAAATGTAGTAAAGTGGAAATGCATTAAGAAACACACTTTCCATCTGACAATTAAAGGAGGGTTTTATTAATACGGAATTGACCGATATTTAGATTTTGTAAAGTACCCATTCTATCAACATATTCCCGAAAATCATTCGTAAAACTTGTTCCTTCACATATTCATCTCAAATTTTGTTGGGTAATTTTTCGGGTCAACAGGAATAATTGTAAATTGCCATTTTTAACTCGAAGTGTCTAAACATTAAAACGTACGAAGTACGCACAGAATAGAGGTCAAAGGAGCAAATGACATCTTTATGTTCTGACAAGATATACGAACTCGGGTAGAGAGTCCCCGACGCTTTGTATCTGGCCATTTCATTAACGTACCAATGTTATGCAAATACAATTATCTTCTCACGTCGAAACTTTTGTAATTGAAATCTCAACAACTCCCAAACAACTCGTGTCATTCTGACATATCCAAATATTCCTCCCACGGGGCCTGTCACCGCAGTGACAAAACGAAACCTCATCGTGAAGGAGAAAGTTGCTCATTCTTTCGTTGCTCGACAGCTCAAAGCTTCCCATTGACCCATATCCACGGGGAAGCCTATTTAGTATATCGTGTCCCATCACAACGATCGACGACACTTCAGGGACAGGGTGGAGCTAGCGATTTAAGTAACTTCAACATAATGTGTACATAAGCCAGCGACGGACAAGATTAATACAAAGATTAATACACAATCCAGAACACAAATCAGGAACAAAAATGATTAAATGAATAAATTGGATCAAGTCGATGTTATTTTAACAAATAATATTGTAACTCCGACGGTTGATCGCACCTATCTGGGCTCGTGTTGCCGGCTAGCTCAGGAGGCGAGTAGAGCCTGAAATTTAGATGGTGGACGGACGTGGCTACGTGATAGAGGTCAATTGAAAGAAAATTTAAAAGAAAAAAATAATTTAATGAGAAATTAAAAAAATAGAAAAATTAATAGAAATAATTTGTTATAATTATCTGAGCTCAGTTTCAAACCCTTGCTTTTTCTCATGCAGTCTTAAAACTAATACAATTAAATCTTATGATTATTGCTTGGAACAAATAAAGGAAAAATTAAACAGAGATGTGCCTACAAAATTACTAGAAAAGGGCCAATGCGCGGCCGGCATCTTCTGAATATTGAATATAGTCCAGGTAAGCCTGAAGGGCGTGATAAATGTTCGTTTTGTTTGTCGGAGCTCGACAAGTAACTAAAATCACCATGTGCGGCAGAGGAACTCGCTGGGGGGAACGGCCTCCAAACAAGCAAAACAGCTCGGCTCCTTTTCTTCTGGACAGCACGTCCCTTGGAAGACGGAGAAGGATTTCAGCTCGTAGCCTGCTTCCCATTCAGGAGAGCAAAAATCAACAGCGACACCAACTGTGATGTCTGCGGCAGCGGTGACGACGTTATCGGTGGCGTCAGTTTATAAGTCCGAACGTCAGAATAAAACACGATACTCGTCGGGAGAATTATCACCGACTTAACTAATTATTGTAGTCGCGCAACTTGCGACACTTGGCGCGGGCAGAGATAAAAAAAAAAGAATAACAAAATTGAATAAAGTTCCTTTTCATCCACTCGGTGTATTAATATCACCTCTGCGATTTATCGCGCTAATTCGCGCTACCCTAGCGCCCACACTTTTCTGCCTCACACGGCTCTGTGCGACCCTTCCGTCCGGCGACCCGAACGCTTCTCCCTGCACGACTCTAGCGCCTCCGCGCTTCACAGCGCCCACACACTCCCCCCCCCCATTTCTACGAATATTCTAGAACTTTCTGCTGAATTTTTAGAAGGCGTGACGTTACTAGGCGAAAGTTACTACGCCGTACATGATTTTACACCAATCAGATTACGCGTTTCTTAGTTAATTTTGATGGAATTTTCCAGAGACAGCCGAAAGCGCTCTTTCTCACACACTTCCTATAAACAAACCTCGGCGGTCTTCTGAAATTCGGGAGGCGCATCCGGTTTAATAAATTGAGGAAATTATACAAGTAAAATAATATATAAATAAACCAATTTCAATTATAAATTAATTTACAAAATTTTTAAATTTTAAAAAAAAAAATTCAAATAAATTATTGTGACAATTATAGTTTTAATCTTTGTTAATCATATAATTATGGTTTTCGACAGATGAAGAATGGAGGGAAATTTAACTTTGCGGAATATTTAATCCAATTAATATTATAGTAGAAGTTAAATTATTCCATAGTATTTTAACAAATTACGAATTATTTCTTCTCATATTAAAATTGTAATCATTAGTAAAGAATGTTCTTCAAATGAGGGGGGAATGATTGCGGGCAACATGACGCTCCGCCGCCACCAGGCGACGCGACGTGCTCGCTGCCAGGCCGGGCTCGCAATACTCCCATACCGCGCCCGGTCGGGCCACAGGCAAACCTCAAAGGGGGGCGTAGCGTCGCGTCCAATGGACCATGCGCTCTGAACGTCAGTGCAGGTGAATAGTGATCGTACGAAGTTCGCTACGTTTCACCTTGGTATTATTATTATGTTCATACAATTTTTCATTTTTGTTACAAATACTCGAGGTTGGATTAATAAAAAAGAACTTAATATTCATAAGAAAATACACCCTGACAGGATGTTGACGACAAAATACAACTGATGATTGTCTTTACAGATAACTTACAAAAAAAAATAATTATTTCCATTATTATGTTGTTTTACTTATGATTTGACTTCTTTCACAATCACAGCGATAATAATGGAAAAGCAAGAGTAAGAACTAGAGGGGCTACAGAATGGCACAGACTTTCTCGTAGTAAAGGTTTCTAATTTCCTTGGTGTGAACTGGCTTCACGATCTTGACCCATCCTCTTGCCAGCTGCCATCTATCGTCACATAAAGTACATTCTTTTGACATTTTCTCAACTTTTCGATATCCTAATAATAGAACCGAAATATTTCTTCGCGAATATTAAAGAAGACTAAAACCCCGTTCTAAATAGACATTTTCATTGAAAAATTTCAAGCCGTTTTTAATAAATTGACGATTAAGCATTACTGTAAATACGAAATTTGAAGTTCGTTTTCACGGAATCTACTGAGATTTCGAAAAACTTTATTTAAAGTAATTTGAAGAACTTATACTCACAAATGCAATTACAAATCGATGGAAATGTGCATAATAATGGCATGAGAGATATTTCCAAAACAATACTTTTGTATAATTTTTGGAAGAAAGTCAATCCCCAAAAATGAATTTTACGTTGTATTAAACAGTGCAATTAGCACTATCCATTAGAAACGTTTCAAGAAAAAAATTGGAGCCAATTTTGGACAAATGTTTAACCGTTCCTGAAAATGAGGAATTTTGAGCTCATTTTAACAGAAAACTGTTGATTTGCCGAGAAAGTTTATAAGAAATTATTAAGAGCACATGTACTCACATATATAATAATATAAAGAAATTGCCTCTAATGTAAATATTACCGACGTGATAGTCATATAAAAAATACATTTTTGTAATTTTTTTAAAAACAAAAGAATGGAGCAATATGACGGTTATGTCACCCTGGGACGTAAATTTGACACTTCCCCTACTGAAAATTTAAAGAAACAATTTGGAGCCTTCTTTTTAGAAAATCTGGTTTTTGTAATTTTTAAAAATTGTAAATAATGCATGCACTATTGCACGAAGGGTACGAAAATTTTCAAAAAAATGCACATGACCTTAACGAAAGAACTGTTTATGGACAACAAATTTCATTTGAGGGGAAAATCTGTCTTCAATTTTGTAATTATAGGAAGACGCCGAAACAATTCCAACTTTTGCTATTTTCAAAAATCCAGACCGTGAAAATTAACCGTGTAAATCAAACCTTTGCCACTCGTATAAATGTATTTTATCTTATTCTTACAAGAAATTTAAAGAAAAAATTTGGAGCCGTTTATGGGAAAATTTTGAAACTGTCCGGGGCTTCATGCAAAGTACCCCCAAATTTTAAAGAATGCTTTTCAAAATTTCAAAGCTACAAGTAGAGCCAGATATACAGTGGATTCTTCAATTTGGAGAAGATCGAGGGAATGGTTTAGGCTTCTTGCTACACCACGTGTTAGAGGATGTTTTTCTCCTAATTTAGCAACTACTTTTATGCACTTTTTCATTATTACAGCCCGGCAATGTATTTTTTTCTGCCGAAAATCCGCCGTTTTTTCGTGCAGCATTACACAACTGTATACTACGTATATGACTCCATATATACGAATGTAAGAGAAAGAGAAATGTAAGAGAAAGTAAAAAATACCACATTTGTTACATATATTGTCTCCATGTACCTTTTGAAATATTTTGGTATCTCTAAATCTACTTCTTAACTGAAATATTAAAGAAATATAGTCCTTTTTCATTTTGTTCTTTTTTAAAGAACTCATTTCATGGCTTAAGCCGAAACAAATACATCGAAAATATTTAAATCTGTGTTGAAAACGAGCAATATAAATTGGTTAATTCCCATTCAGGTACATAAATACATTAAGACTTGTATGATATTTGTTTGCCAATGACAATTAATACAAAAAACTGAAAACTTAAATAAAAATACTATCTTAATGAAATGAATAATGGACAAGAAAGACATGAACAAATAACATTATAAACACCTGGGAAGAATGAGAGTAGACAGAAATGCCAGAGAGTATGCGAATCTCTTAGCTAACGACAGAGTGCGATGGAAAAGAGGGAAGTTACGAGAACGTGACCGACGGTACGCTGCAATCAATGCATGGAATCTAATAAATTTATTTTCATTATAATTTTATGTAATATGTTTTTTTATTTCTTCATATTCTTTATATTTATTAATAAATAATTCAATACATTTTAGCAACTCTTTTTGGAAACATTATTTAATAGTACTTTGGATTTAAAGAGTAATTTGGGTTGAATTCTTTAATAAATTCTGAGATTTTCATTTAAAGATATGACAAATCATAAAACGAACTTCACGAAAGAATTTTAAGCGGTGTTGACCTGATTAGGATTTCCAACTTTGGAATCATATTTTGGAATTAACGTTTTTATTATCTTTCTTTCAATTAAGGAAGATGGTCGGTGTTTTTGAATAAGTATTGCTACAAATCATTGTTATTACACGCGGAGGAATTAGTTAAGTTCTTACGTTTAACACCATTCGAAGAGACACAAACGTCCCGAATCTTAGGTATTTTCATACAGTACGCCCGATGAAATCCTAATGGCGAGGATACGCCTTGTTTCATGAACCATTTTATGAAAGACGTAGTTCCACTTAACGGGCAAACAGAACAATATTCGAAATATTTTTGTTCCAAGACGTGATCATGCGGAACCACTCAGGTCACGCCACTTTCACCTTACACAATCCCCAGCCCGGGCGGCTCTTGCCCTTGGCTGTGCACGAGAGCCTTTTCTGGCCTGCGAGGTTCACGTCATCTCACAACCACACATTGAAATGTTTGTCCACTTTTTCACCGTTAAAGGAAAACAGCCGGCTGTTTCAAGCTTTACGCTTAATCAAACCCAAGAGAGGTACAAATCTGTTCCAAAAGAACAGAACTTTCAGTCCAAAATTCTTAGGATGCTATACGTAGTAATGCTTGCAATTCACTACCCCCGAAGGAAACATTTAAATAAAAATCTTAAACCTACAGTTTGACAAACGTAGTAGGTACTTTCATACAAGGCACGAATAAGAGATACATTCAAATATTCATAATAATGTTGACATTAAGCAAACAAAATATTATTATATATTGGAAACTCCATTTACAAACCTACATTCTTTTTCATTTCGCGTTATGTTTTCATTTTTTTTAAAATTACCTTCACTACTTCAATATACAGAGTTCACAAATAATTTTTTCAGACCTAACAGTAATTTGTGCTTAAAACCACGACTATTTTCAGTTCAATTGGAATTTTTTCTTGAAAGTGCAAGTTGATGACAATCTTTCCAATATTCAAAAATTGGAAACAAATTATGAAACACGTCCTTACCAGACAAGAGGAAGGGAGCATTTATTTTCTTGATAATGACAGTGAAATTTTGCTAAAACTAGATAAAAATCTAATTATTCCTAGAACTTCAATTTGAATAAATGCCACAAAAGTGTAATAATTATAAATGTAGTGAACTAAATATTAACGTGAATTTTCCAATAAAATAGGTTAAAGGAAATTGAACTGCCTTAAGCGCGATGAAAACTGATTTAATTTTAATAATAATATTAAATAAGCTTCCTAATTGCTATAACTATGTTGGGAAGTACCACATTATTGCCTACGGACAATATCCGGACAATATACGGACATATAACACGACAATTTTGTATTTTTCTAAAACAAAACGAACTTAATCAAATTAATGGCGTCAAATAATAATACGGCATAATCAAATGAAAAACATGATAAATATTCATTATTTGAACAAAATATTGAATAGTTTTGTACAATAAATTATTAAGATATCGTTATCAGTCCAAACGTGAATTTTCTGTAAATCACCCTCATTGTTCGAGACAATTCTTTGGTTGTTTGATATGTTGCTTCCCAATCATGACGTCATGACGCCTAGGAGGAATAGCGATCGGGTCCAGAGCAAGTGCACGCGCATTCATGCGACCGGGCCCAGAGTGCGTGCGTGACGGCGCCGTGTGTTGTTGCAGTGGACGCGCTTCTGAGCGCCGACCAGCTGAGCCTGTCGCGCCAGTCGCACAAGCAGCCGCCAGTCAACGTGCTCACCAACCACCCCGAGGCGGCGGCCAGCGCCAGCGTCAGCGCGCAGGTCAGCGTGGGGCGCGGCCGCGGCGGCCGCCGCCTGCCCGTCAACTTCCACTCCGTGCGCCCCGACTACTACTTGGGTGAGTCCTTACGCCATTGCACTCCATGCCGCTTGGCAGGGCTTCCGAGCGGGAGGTCCTAGGTTCTGTAGGATTTTCGACACAGCTACACAGCAAGGTCGAATTCAGTCGCTGTCTGGAGGAGAATTCTAGCGGCTGGATGCTCTGATCGGTAGTTGTCCGTGGTTTCTCTGATGAATACTGGGCGAATACCGGAGCAGTACCCTACCAAACGGACCACGGACCGCGCGTTCTTCCCTTCCCCTTCTTTGTCCTATCCTCTCCCGTTACACAAACACTTACACTGATAGGCACTACACTACCACATATTCCGAAAGACCGGTCGGGAATTTAAACCTTATCCTCTCCGAAGTGGTGCCCCGCTGGTGGGAGACATCTCATTAGGGAAAACAACACTAGCGGACGGTAGGTCTGCGCCGGATCACTACCATCCAGCGGAGAAAAAACACCACCACCAGCGCAAAAACATGCACTACACTTGCAGGAGTAATGACCTTAGCCGTTGAAGCCCCCGGAATGATTAATCAATCAATCAACTTCATATCGACATTGTCCAAGAATAAGCGTGGATCCAGAAGAAGCAATTTGAGTTCAAATCCCAATAAATATTTTTGATATATTATTTTTTACTGTCAGTTTGAAATAAAAAATATACGAGTATATTCACAATGGAATTACCTCTTTGAATCTCATGAAAACTATACACATGGTAATTATTTTCAATACTTTGTCTGAAATAAATAAAAACTAGCGATGCTACAGAATTGCATAGAATTTCTCGTACCAATTTTTTCTAATTTCTTTGGTGTGGTCTGGCTTTAAGGTATTGCTCCATCTTCTGTCCATCTGCCTTCTATCGTCGGCCAAGCACGTTCCTTTAACATTTTCTCAACTTTTTGATATCCTAATACTACATCCGAAATATTGCTTCAAGAATATTGAAGAATGGTAAGGCCCTCCCCATCACAGCCCGCCCTCAAGTCGGTTCTTATTTTAATCGGACCACAGGCACGATCAACTGTCTGGAGGATAAAACATTACTGATATTTCGATGAACAGAAGGATTGCAAACGTAAGTTTGGATCGTATTTGTCCTTGGTCTATTATGAGATAAATTCTACCAGAATTGCCACGAGAGTTAATACCTAAAATAGTACAATAATTGCATTCAGAGCAAAAACAAGAAATACAAGTTGCAGGAAAAAACTAACAAAACATGATGTTTGGCCGAGGATTTTAAACAGTAAAGAATCCAGAGAATGTGAAAACTGCAAGAAATCAGTAGAATGCACATCACATCCATTGTTGCGTCTACTTCGACGCAACGCGTCTCCAAGCCGCGTTGAGCGCTTTGCGCTTCTCGGAGTAATCCTCCCATTACTGCGCTTGTTTTATGGAGTAATCCTCCGTTAACATTGTCGCGTCTCGTCGTAGTCGGTTGTCAAGAGGACCGCCAGGTAGCATCTCCGCGTACGCGCCTCCTATGTCACTACCCAGCGGCCAGAATTAAGAAGGAATAAGGATAGGGGTAGGGTTTAGGACACTTCACAGGGGTTGGACTAGCCCTTGTGAAGCAGCCGAACTCGTTTTGTTGGAACAAACTTCACATGAGATTCGACGGGAATCGAACCCGGATCTCAGTGGTGAAAGGCTTGCGACTTTGCAATGAGCCACGAGTTCAGGTTTGTAAAGATAGCGATAAACATTATTACAGAACTGTATACATACATTTTCAAATCAACATTCACCATACATGAAAGTGTATGCTCTTATTTTCCATTTTATGAAAGAAAAACATATTCTTTAATGCACTGATGGATTTTATAATTTATATTAATAATTTTAAATAACAAAGTACTCGATAAAATAGGTTCAGAATGTAAGTCACATAACTACCGAATTATATTTGTTTATTATGTTAGAAAGCATTTACTTTGGACTTCAAAAGTATACCAACTAAAATTGTCACCGCACGCCATTGCACATTACATTATGTTTCTTCCAGAAATGTGAAGTGTTTATTGTCGGTAATATCTGTCTTGCATTTGTTTATTGATCCTGATTCCGTTGGTGTTGCAGCATTCGCGAAGGGCGAACCTGCCCGCTACCGCGAATCCACGCCCGCCCTGGAGCTGCCCTTGGAAACGCCGGCGGAGGTGGAGGAGCAGGCGGCGCCCTTGGAGACTATCTCCCCGCCCCCGCCCCCGCCCCCGCCGCCCGCGGGCCCGGCCAGCAGCCACCACCACCACCTGGCCGGGCTGCACGCCCCGGGCGCGGACTACTCCACCCTGCGCGCGCTGCTCGGCCCGCCCCCCGCCCCTCTGCCGCCCGCGCCGCCGCTGCCCCGCGGCCGCGCCGCCCAGCGCCCGCCCAGCGGCCCCGCGCTCGGCTACCCCACGCACACCGAGGTCATCTTCCAGCCCTACCCGCCCATCACTCTGGCGGCCGACCTCTTCGCGGGATAGCAGCAGCTGCGCACAGCCGACATTCAACAGGAGCCATCACTTTACACATGCTCAACATTGACCACATACAACATTTCACAGTTTCACATCGTCCACAGAATGTGGTACGTGTCTACACTGTGGCTCTATCTTACACACCAGAATGATTCTACTTTAAGACTGAACGTATACTTCACTGATGATAGATAAAATGACCCTATCTTTTCGATCCCTCGACCGACCGGGACCTTATTACAAGTTAATGTAGCCGGAGGGGACAGATAATATGACAATATTCATCACCAACACTTCTTGACCATTCGCACTTCTTCCCTTCATAAATATATTGTAAGGTATGTCAGAAGAGTTAAGTTAAATTTAGGCATATACATTACTGATATTTTTTACTATTTGCTATTCTTATAGTTGTACATGTTTCTTCAGCACGAACACTTAAACATAATTATGGATTTTGAATTCTGAACTTCTCATTACGTAGAAAATGTTTAAAAATCATTTCGATTTCACCTCTTATACGTAAGAAATTGATAGTGCGAAAAACGATAACTGGAATTCGCTAATTACCACTATAAGCTACACACAGCATATGCGAAACTGAATAATACGTCAGTAGATATATAAAATGCCTATTATAAAACTGTAGAGAATGCTTCACGAAATGCTTCATGAAAACGAATCACGTTTTATAATCAAAACATTCTCGAATATGTACAAAAATTCCTCATCAAACACAAATATTTATCACATCATTATTATATTTTATTATTACAAACACTTTTGTAATTGACGCAATCATCATTTATACAATTTTCTACCTCCTGTTGTAGACTGTAATGTGTTACCTAATGTAAACCCACAAATCCTTCCTGCAAACGCATCCAAACTGCTTCATACATACGTACGTACGTACATACATGCATACACACACACACACACACACACACACACACACACCGAAAGTTAGTTTCACTTCACACTGAACTAACGAGATCCGCACGAGGGTACATTCCAGTAACAGCACAAAGCACAAAGCGAACGGGTTTTTTAAGCCTTTTGCGCCTTCTGTCGGTGAAAATGAACCATGAGTCGTAAAGCTGCTACACGTTAGCAAAGACAATTTTGAAGATGAACATTTCAGTCGATACCAAGAGATACTAAGTTGATGACCAAGATTATTTGTTGAAAATAAAGATTTATTTTTATCGAATTGCAAACGAGGAGAGGCCTTCCACTTAAGATTCCCTGTTACTGAAAATACTTACTTGAATTTGGTTTAATTGAAATGATTTATCATGAACTTATTTTGTATGAACAAATAGTATACGTAAACCGATAATGAAATTCATTAAAATTATTGTTTCCATTTAAATGAATTGTGTCCATTTAAATGATGTGAATGAAGTCTAGACTTGAATTGATATAGTTTCTTCTTTGCGCGTTCCCACGAAATGCATTAATTAAGGAATTTTATCTCGTGTGTTTATTTGCTATGTTTGAGCAGCTATTTTCTCCAGAATCTGTAAATTAACAAATCTATAAAGAATAAAAACGAGATATGAACTGATAACTTTAAAAACATCAATAATCTTGTCAACTAAATGACAGCATTGATTTCAACAACCCTCCTAGATTCTCGTGTATACACAACCACACAAAAGCGTTTAACAATATTTATTTCTATTATCAGTTTTTCTGGGAGTTTTTGGTATTTCTAAAATAGCAGAATCAAGCAAATCTTTATTAACAATCGTTATTTGAAGTAGTTATTTGGTTGTAGATAACACGATCAACTGAACAAATTATTCAGTACCGGTAATGCGATCCAATAACGAAGCATATTTAACACAAAGCCACGTTCTTCCGAGTTTGCTATGATGATTTCCGAGGTAACAAAATACGAGCAGTTAATCGGTTTCTCCTTGCTCACATAACAGAATCATCTGCGCCTGTTCAATCCGCAATTGTACGCTCCGCAGCGGGAACCGGATGCAGGAGGACGAGCCGCCCTCGCAGCCTTCGCACCAGGCCCAGCAGGCACGGTCCCCCGGGCGTGGCTCTCACGCCGTTTCACGGACACACAGCACATATTGCTCGCATTCACTGTTGCAACAGACCAGACGGAAGTCGCTATCTATCACATCTATTGCTTTTGGCATTGAAATGAAAAAGGGGAATTCGAAAATTGGGCATAATAGATATAGAATAGATGGCAACGCGATGAAATAGAAAGTATCGGTCATAAACGCTGGAGGAGCAACTAATGTCTAATGCGTTTGCTTTCAAAACATTGTTGGCATAATGTATTGCAGTTGCACTCGATTTACTTTTGGCGACCACCTCCTCGAGAGATTAAACAACACATTCTTGTTCTAATTATTCAAATTAACGATCTAGATGACAATAGTGCTCCATAATTGACCATAGTGCAACATCCATGACAATAGTGCTACAATAGTGACCATAATGCTCATATGCTCACAATAGTGCGTGGGACAACAACTATTTAAGCTAGACTCTTCGTTCGCAAAAATGTATTTACCCATAACTTCCGTTAAATCATATCAGTAGGAAGAGGATATGACGCAATGCATTACAGAATGAAAATTATATCTTGTATAACATCGATTCCCTTCAGAAACTACGCACAAATCAATTTCATATATAATATATTTGTTGAAAGAACTGCTTTTGTACATAACTACGTCTCATTTCTGTTTACTTAATACAGTTAAAGTGGGTGTTTATTTTTTACCAGATATTTGTAAATTATTGTTATCACATGTACATACATTTTTTTACATGAACAATGTAAGTTTTGAGTTTATTTGTAATGAGAGATAATTGCGGTAAGTTCTTACAAAAGAAAAATGCCTCTACTGTTACCACTGCATCTCCAAATGCAGACCAACTATTGTGGAAGTATGTAATTACTTTATGGCATTTATCTTCTAATCTTAATTTTGTATAAATATATGTAAATAACTGGATTCCTTTCCTATTCTAAAGTTTGTCCTTTCCACCACACAGCATAAGGACACAGAATAGGATTTGTGTGAATAATACCAATTTTTCGTGAGTGTGACTGTTTAGAGTAGTTTTATATAATCTGGATAGTCTTTTTGTAATATGCTGAAGTGTTTAATGTTATTTATCTGAATAAAAAACTCACTTATGTATAAACAGTAATGAATGAATGAAAACTTTTCTATATTTATTTCACTGTAAATTATTTCATACTTGTTCACAACAAAGTTTGGTGAACTGAATGAAATAATTTTGCGCGTGTAGCAATTTGTTTGAACATTTTCTAATAAAATCATGTAATTATTGGTAATTGTGTTATTATTCTATACAATGTTTAATGGTTCTGTTTTAGAGATACCAAACCTTTTCCAAACACATTTATTGGTGATCCAACATTCAAGGTGAAGTGCATTTCAAAAGGATAAATGGTCAAAGGTCCTTTTATATATTCCATTGTTCTATATAGACTTTTTAAACAAATTAATTTATACAAATAAACATTTAAAATCTTAAATAAACAACGTCAAAACTATAGAAAGATACTGAAATCAGACCTTCCTGTTGACACGAAGAACATTACAGAGCCATCTACTCATATAAATTATAGAAACTATATAATTATGAACTGGAGCTTTCTAATACAAATCATCTCAGTTTGTATTAGCTGAATGACGAATCAAAAAAGCGCAGGCAGGCCGAGTAACGGTGAACGTGACGGGGATACGTCATTCTCGCCACATACCCCTTTAACCCCACGCGTGGATAATAAATAAAAACACGGCCCAGGCCAGGGAACACCGCTAGCAGGCAAAAGGCGGTTTAATCCGACCGTAAAATGTGAACTAAATATATACGTACATAATTATTCTAACATGCCCATCAGAAAAAATGTGAAGATATTCCTTAAAAAGTTCCAGTAAGAGCAAATATCCTGAGAAAAGTACGTAATGATATGCCAAATGACAATATTTTGCCGTCACACACACTAAATGAAGGAGATCGATGTGACAGATTTAAAAAAATCTTTTTGGAAGTGTGAGAACATAACTTAGTAATAAAAGGTAGAATTTCACAGAGTTTTATTTAAGATAACATAATATTTTATTATTACACTCTCAAAGTGGAAACGATTTTTTTTGTTCACAAACAGTAAAAAATAGCATTACTGTTCTGAAATGAGATGCAAGCAACTATCAAATATAGGTTTGTTTTCTTACGCCAATCGGTTTACCAATCAATTCGATACCGAAAAATCGACTGACGGCAAAACGTCTGTCCGTATGTTTGTCAACAATGCTAGTGGGTAAACCGTTCAAGCGATTTCCTCCAGAATTGATATTCCCTAATCGATCTGGCTGATGTCAGGGTCCCTTGAATTTGAAACAGATATAATTTTGGGGGGTACTTTTCATGAACCCCCTGGACAGTTTCAAAATTTACAAAAAAGTGGCTCCAACGTTTTTTATTAAACTTTGTTATTTGATAGTAAAAGAATGCTACAGGTCTCATGATTGTTAAAAACCCTGATTTTTCGAAATTTTCTGAAATTAACATTTTTTCGTAGTCTTTCTGCAACTAAAATAATGGATATTTTTCCCTTTATGAAATCTGTTCCTTAAAGATAGATTTTTAAATAAGAACATGTAGAATTTTTCAAAATTTGAGTACTTTGTGCGAAATTTTGCGTGAAAATTAGGGCGAGAAAGTACGTGCTGTTTTAGCACCACTAGTTGAAAATGGCAAAAATTCAATTTTTAAATTCTTCGTACCACAATTACGAAGATTTTTTTTTCTTAATAAAATGTGTTCATCAAAAACCGATCTTCAAATAAGATAATGTTGAATTTTTCGAAAATATGAGTATTTTTTATGTAATTGGGCATCAATCATAGTCGCTGCTTTGAATTCCTTGCGCTACCTGAATGTAATTTGAGAAGTCTTTGGAGACCGAATGGTGCTATGTAAGTTAGAATTTGTATATTTTTTCATATGTCTTTGTTCGGTTTGTACAATCGAGCTTTTGTTCTAGGTTTACAAATTAATATTTTAGAAATTATTTAAAACTCATTTGATAATCGATTTTTTGTACATGTTGCGAGGAATGTACATGAATTCTCAAAGTACTGATATATTTCAAGTAATTTTTCAAAGGAATTCGCTAACCATAATTGAAATTAGCCCAATTAGGTTTTCTCTCTTAAAAATAAGATTTAAATGAAATATGAAAAACAAGGACCCTCCCCCGCAAGACGGCAGCTGCACGTCTGTGAATTACGTCTCTTGGGGACGTGATTTAGCTGTGAGGAACGCAGTGATAATCGTCGTCGACCTGGGTGGCTGAAGTGGCTGGAGAGTCCGCCATCTCAACGCCTCGGTCAAAGGGTCGCGGATGCGAATCCCTCCGTGGGCATGGTTGATTGCCCTTCGTCTTTCACGTAAGTGTGGTGTCGCTAAAATTACATTTGTTTATTACTAGATCCCATGAAGTGTCTGAATTTTCTGTAACCTATCAAATGTTGGATCTAAACGAGGCAACAACAAAAATTCTCCCTACTATATTCTTGAACGAATTAGTGTAAAATAAATTAATAATAGAAAAGTAGGATTGGCTCTTCAACAAGTTATTTGCAAACAACTCAGAATCCTCTTTGCAGATTTACATTTATTTACAAGTTTACTGTATGTTATTTCCAATTAAGTGGGTGATCTAAAACATCTCTAAAAATTTAACATGACTCTCTTGAACAATATTATCTTGAAATTTTAATCAATTCCCTTATTATGTTATCAAAGGCAAGAGAGCATATTTATCCGACGCTACTCTAAGTCCTCTTCCACCCAGAAAGATGATATTATTGTTCGAATGATCCAGTTCCCCAACTTGGCTTATAACACTTGCAGTTTTTGTTTAGAATATACTACTAAATCATTTGTAAATTGTAATGATTTAACCCTTTATAGGTTAGTGGCTAATTAACTAGCCACCGTTCGTAAGGTCCAATTTCTCGTGCTTTTGTTAGTATTTTTGAACCTTCTTGCTGCTATCCGTATCTTGAAACGTTTAGTGCCCAATTTATTAGCCACTTGTGCATCTCCTATATGAATCGGAAGAGTGCAGCACTGAATATTTCGTGCGAGCTTATTGTGACTAAATTTCTAGCCACCATTCGTTGTGCAGGAGTTACACCTGGTTACGCTGTAGTCGTCTCTTTATTTATTGGTAAGTTGAAATATATTACATTTTCGTATCAAATAGTGAATTCTTTCTGTTTCTTAATGTTTATTTTTGTATGTATGTAGTTTATGGCTTCTTACTACAAGAAATATCAACATAAATTGGTTATTTTCTTGGAGGTACTGATAGTGTCGGGTATAACCTCACTTTGGCAAATTTCAAGGTCAAGAAATTTTGTGAATTGGAGCTTTCAAATATAACATTTTTGCATCGTGCGCACTTTATACGTGTTTAGCATAGGCGATTTACGTATATTATGCCTGTTTATGAGCAAAACCTTTTTGCACTAAGATGTTATGCGTCTATTTTATTACACTATTTTTCTCATCGTAATGAAAAGTTTGTTTCGTATGTGATATTCTGTAATCAAAATACTGTGAACATTGTTGCCACTCTGCAATTCGTTTCAAAGGGCAACTGTGTAATTTATTGCCTATTTTTCAGCAATATGGGCCGCAGAGAATTAGATGAGAGGGAAATTGGAGACTTGTTAGATTGTCTCTCTGCTACTGACTCAGAAGCAGGGGGAGATTCGGATGCAGAGGATGCTCTCCCAGTACCTGAAAGTGCAAAGGCATCTTTTTCACACTCATCCCCAGGTGAATTTGATATTGAAGAGGACGAAGATACTAGTCACATAATAGGGACAATTCGTGATAGTCACTAGTCATCAGAAAGTGACTTAGTGAATCAGATGAATGCTCTGATTCTAATACCCAAGTAAATCCTCCAAAATTTCGATTTTATAAAAGAGGGAACGATCCTATTAGCTTCAAAAATTTTGTTTTTTCACAACCATACGGTCCTAAAGTATCAGTAAATCTAGTCACCTCTAGAGATTTTTTCTTTATTTTTTACCCAGTGTGTGTTGGATCTCATTGTGTGTGAATCGAACAAATATGCCGAACAAAAAGGAATAACATTGGATCTCACTGTTATGAAATTCCCCGTTATGGCGTTCTTGGGGATTATTATCATAATGGGTTTTCACAGTGTTCCAAGCATCAGATTGTTTTGGTCCATGAATCCAAATTTTCGAGTGTCCAGAATTTCAGAAATTATGTCCCTCAAAAGATTTTTAAAAATTCTCAGAAATTCTCATCTAAATGACAATGGAGTGATGCCTCAAAGAAATTACCCTGCCTATGACAAGCTCTACGGAATCAGACCACTGGTGAATATTTTGAACAACAATTTCAAAAATGCATTTGTCCGTCAAGATTCTTATCTGTAGATGAAAGTATGGTTGCATTCAAAGGTCGCAGTAGTCTGAAGCAATATATGCCACTAAAGTCCATAAAGCGAGGCTTCAAAATATTTGTTATTAGTTGTGCTGTCTCGGGATATATGATGAAATTTCAAGTGTATTAAGGCAAGTCTACTCAGGGAGAGGGACCTTTAGGTGAAAGGCCGGTTACATCACTTGCTGCCATGTTTGAGAATTTAGGGTGTTGCCTGTTTTTTGACAGATTCTTCACTAGCATCAATCTGCTATCTACTCTTTAGAGCCGTGGTCTCTATTAATGTGGTACCATTCTTCCAAGCAGAAAGTTCTTTCCCAAAGAAACATTGGCTGCTGACAAACTCTTAAAACTGGGCGAATCTGATTTTGCTATGTCCGGAGACATTTCAGTCTGTAAGTGGAGAGACAGAGGGAAAAAATCTGTTGTCATTGGAAGCTCAATGCATAACCCAACAAAGATGACGTTTGTAACAAGGAGAAATAAAGAAGGAATAAAAGAAATAGTGCCATGTCCTGAATATGTTGGTGACTACAATAGATATATGGGAGGAGTGGACAAATTCGATCAAATGCAATCCACGTACAATGTTGCGTGGAAATCGAAATCTAGAATTGGTTGGATGAAACTCTTCTACTACATGATCGAATGCACATTGGTCAATTCATACATAATATACAAAGTGACATGTAATTTGGCCAAGCAAAAGGGCAATTTAGATCCTCACTTGCAGATGAACTAATTGGTAACTTTTGCTCAAAAGGAAAGCCAGGTCCATCTTGGGAGGGCCAAGAGTACTCGTTTCCAAAAGGAAGTCAAAGAAGACACCAAATCCTGTGCAGATGAAACACATTGACCTTCATATGCCAGTACCTGGAAAATGCAACCGATGTGCATTGTGCAGCACGAAGGCCAAACCCAAAAGATCGACTCTGTCTTGTTCTGTGTGTAGTCAAAGTAGCTCTTTGCAAAACGTGCTTCGCACCATTTCATCAAAAATAGAGAATTTCTATTGAAACATGTAACTTGCATTTTCATTATTCTGTATCTTTTATTTTTATTACCGTCCATTCTTGTATCTGTTGTTTTCATTGTGTCATGTATCTTTTGTTCTCATTATGTTCCTTATCACTTTTACAACTGTTCCATTGTTAAAAACGTATTTCAATTGTTGTAAAAGTAACAATTGTAAGTAAAAGTAACAATTAATGAAAATATATATAATTTCTAAACTATGGAATGCGTATTTAGTTGTTTTTTTAAGTAAATTTTAAAAGTCTTAAAATATGGTGGTTAATTTTTTAGCCACCAAACACAAGGAGAAAATATTATTCCTAGACGTTTGGTGGCTAAAAAATTGCCAAAAAGAAAATTCGATAAAACTTGAAATATTGGAATCCAGATTAAATAAACAATTTTCCGGGTGTCTCTACCACCTGCATTGATAAAATAGATACATTAAAAAACTTTAAAACATTTAAAAATGGGAATTTTGCCCTATAAAGGCTCCTCTAATACAGAATCTAATTTCCTTGTGAATATCACATATATTAACGGGTTGAAGACATTACTTTGAGGAAGAAAGAATATTAGTGTTTGTACAAAACATAGCTGGTTTACCACCTCAAAAAAAGGTTGACTTAATTGAAAAGAATCGAAAGAAACCCTAAAAAGTTCGCCCTGCTTTCAGTTTTTTGCTCATATCTCCAAATCCATGCGTTTTATCCAAACAATTGTTATTTAAATTTTAACAATGTCAACAATTAACAAAATTTTTAAAAAATTAAAACAATTGTTATTAAAAAATTAAAATGGATAAAAGTTACCCCAAAATGCGTATTTGAACTTAACGTTTTTGGAAAACAGCTTAGGCGCTAGATCGCGCTAAAAACGGTTACTTTTTGGGCCTGTGGCCAAAGCGGGAGAATAGCTCTTTCTAGCCAACCTATGCTGCGGCAGCTCTCTAGGTTCACTTTATGGTGCTTGAAAACAGCTATTCTGAACAAATAAGTGGCATTGTTAAATGATTAACACTCCGATACCCACGGAATCAATAAGGTCGTGTTTCCTCGCGGGAGTATCTGTAATTTTCTTAGGTAATTACATAAGACGGATATAAGACAATTATTACAATACGTTCTGTACAATACAATATATTCATTAAAAATGTACACCAACAATATGTTTAGTCAATATGTGCCAAATTATGTGTAAAAGTAAAAATAACACTAGAGGAAATTGTAGGTATTAAACAAAAATATCGAACCATATAGATACTTGGAAATGCAAACTTCAGGTTAAAAAAGAAACAAAGTATAACTGTAGAATAAAACGAGGGTAAGGAATCAGCGGACAATACTGATTACATCTTATTGCTGATGTATGTCGGATTTATAAAAATGTTAGGTTTGATTTCTCAATTACGAACATTTTGAAATTTTTCTCAAAAACGGCTCCAAATTTTTTCTTTAAATTTCTTGTAAGAATAGAGTAAAATACACTTATAAAGGTAGCATAGGTCCCATTTTCACGGATAACTCAAAATTTTCGAAAGTTGTAAAAGTTAAATTTCTTTCGGCCTCGTCCTACAACTATAAATTTGAAGACAGATATTTTTCCTTCAAATAAAGTTTGTTGCCCATAAGTATTTCTTTCATTAAGGTCAAAAAGTTTTTTTAAAACTTTAGTAGTTTTTGTGCAATAGTGTATGCAACATTTGCAATTTTAAAAATTACAGAAAACAATATTTTCTCAAAAACGGCTCCAAATTGTTTCTATAAATTTTTGGTAGGGGGACTGTCAAATGTATCCTTTACGATGACATAAACGCCATATAGCTCTATTCTTTTGTGTTTCCAAAAATTACAAAAGTTTAAAATTTTGTGATTTGTTTCTCATGTCCGTAATATTTACATTAGAGGCGATTTCTCCATGTTACTGTATTTATTAGTACATGTGCTTTAAATAATGTCAAGTAAAGTTTCTCGAAAATTTCCATAGATTTTTTAAATGAGTTCAAAATTCAACATTTTCAGAAACGCTCAAACGACATTTTCTCAAAAATGGCCCCAACTTTTTCCTTCAAATTCGTCTAACGGATAGTGATAATGTCACTCTTTAATATGACGTGAAGGTCATTCTGGTGTAATTTTTTTAAAATTATTTATTTAAGGTCGCCTTATAAACAGCTAGGTCATTGGCGACCACAGTTACAAAAATACAGTGTATACAAATTCACATACTAGTTACACATTTTCATGGGATACACATACACAAATCCTAAATCTAGATGTTATACATAGGGCAGACAATGTATAGTCATTAGCTAAATACTATTCAGCATATTAAATTTGGTGAGGAGTTCTATAATTTTCTTTTGACCGGGATAAGAATTGAATATACAGTAGAGATTATCATTGATGTTAAGGTTTGTTCTCACAGTCGCCATCACGTGGCAATCAACTATAATATGCTTCGTGGAAACTGGGAGTCCGCAGTTTGGGCAAGGATCAGGAGTACTCTTTTTAATTAGGTAGCTGTGACTGAGTTTAAAATGTCCTATAAGGAGTCTGGTTATAAGCACTTGATGTCTTCTGCTAAGTCTAATGGAAGTGATGGGATATTCCTCGATATTCTTCCTAACTGCTTGTAATTTGGAAGGCAACATTTTCCAGTTCCGGTCCCAAAGCTTCTTAACTGCAAGTAAGAGGTAGTTTTTAAAGTCGGGAGTGTGCCGCCAGCTTCAGTATCAATTTCGGGGAGAGAGATTGCTGCCTTCGCAGCTGCATCCGCTTCTTCATTGCCCTGGATGCCTATATGAGAAGGAAGCCACGCTATTGTAACGCGATATCCTTTAAGGAAGGAGTGATAAAGCTTTTCTTGGATTTCTTGAACCAGTGGATTTAAGGAATGTCGGTTTCGAATGGAGGATAGAACTGCTAGTGAGTCAAAAAAAAATAACAATATCTGGATTACATGGTCTTAGGATGCTAATATCAATAGCTTTGATAATAGCCCAAGCTTCACATGAGAATATGGAATAGAAATCCGGGAGGCGATAAAGATTCGTAAGGGGTGGGATCATGGAAATAACAGCTCCACTAGATCTTGATTGTTGCTTGGATTCATCCGTGAAAAATTGGCTATGATTAGCAAACTTGTGCTGGAACTCCAAGATTAGTTGCTTAATGATATGTTTTGGGGTATCAGGATTTGTAAATTCGGTAGCTTCCGTATCGATTGACAAAGAGAAATGTTCCCAAGGGGGAAGAGGGTTGAGTTTCCTCTTCATGATATCATGAGACTCAATGCCAAGTTCGTCCCGGTACTTAGTAAGTTTAATTTATTTATTTGCGTCAAAAAAAAACAGTTAAAAACTGCGTATGACGTGCTATGGGGAAAAGTGAATTGTGTGCACATTTTCAAAATTCTGCGATCTCTACACCAAGTCATATACTACTTAAATTTTGAATTTTTGAAAGGGAGAAAAAAAAAACAAAAAACTCCCATGTAATAAAACCTATTTTCAAGGATAAACAAGCAATAAATTTTGAATTTTGAAAGGAGAAAAAAAACAAAAAACTCCCATGTAATAAAATCCATTTTCAAGGATAAATAAGTGAATTTTGAAAGGGAGAAAAAAACAACAAAAAAACTCCCATGTAATAAAATCTATTTTCAAAGAAAATAAGCAATAAATTTTGGCTCTTATTACTTCCTGCCGCGACAACATGGAAACGATAAATGTATTTCCCACTGAATTCTAGAAGACGTGCACAGAAATGAAGTTACATTTATGTCCAGAAGCAAAACAAGGGGCCATCTCAGCATTTGCTCAATGGATCAGGGAAACTGGACGAAAAACCTGATCGAGATGGGGTCATTGACCGGAAGCTGTAGTACAATAGTTGTTACAGGTTGTTTATACTCATTTATACAGTCCAAATGGTAAATAATGCATTATGTATCATTGTTAAAATTAATGTTACTTTTCTTGTGATGCTCAGTATAGTCTCTAATTGTATAGAAACAGTTATGCAGCAGAAACGATTTCACTTGGGATTTAAACTTTTCTATTGAATTTAATCGTTTAATGTCATCTGGCAAAGTGTTGTAAAATAATGTACATGTATTGTATGTGAATTTTTGTAATGAGCTGTTGATACTGTCACCTGATGAATATGATTTCTACGTCGAGTGTTATAGTAATAGACTTCGGCATTTTCTGAAAATATATTCCGCCCTTGAGCAAGTCATTTTTACAAAACCACTGATTCGTAAATAAAAGAACACGGTAATGGTAAAATTCTAGATTAATGAAGAGGCTTACATGAATCACGTGGGTGGGATTTGGTTATTATTCGTACAATTCGTTTTGTAATCTAAAACTAAAAATTTTAAAATGACTGAATTTAAGAATTTAACGCGAAATGAACTTAATTTTTGTTCAATTCATTTAAATCGACGTTCCTTTGGTTTTGTTGCCTTAACATCAGTCAATGGTACACTGTTCATTTTCAATGGAGCACAAAATTGTTTATTTGAAATAGAAAACTGCATTAAAACCGTTTTCTTTTCGTTTACTATTAATTTGTTATTTCGGAACCAATTTGAAACATCTGATATTGTACTATTTACGGTTTCTTTATTGCAAAGGATGTTCGTATCATCCGCAAGAGAACTCGTTCTTCCATTCGAATCGTCGAGGGCATATCGTTTACGTAAAGTAGGAACAGAGTAGGGCCTAAAATCGATCCTTGAGGAACTCCACTGCAACGGGCAAAGAGTCGGAAAGGTGCGTACGTAATGTTCCATCATTCCAGTAAGGTATTTCAACTCTCTGAGATCGTTGTTTAAGGTACGAACATAACCAATCTAGAGCAATACCACGAATTCCATATGAAGGTAATTTGGAAAGTAAAATGTCATGATCAATGACGTCAAAAGCTTTTGAGAGATCTAAAAATAATCCAATAGGTGCCTCGTTTTGATCCAATGATGAGGCGACATCTTTAAGAAAAGAAAATATAGCTGTTTCCGTTGATTTTGATTTTCTAAATCCATGTTGGCAATCTGAAAGCGCGTCGTGTTTAGTAGAAAGGTTTCCATTCGTACGTAAAAAAGTCTCTCTAATATTTTTGAAAAAACTGATAGAAGAGAAATGGGCCGATAATTTTGAATTTCATTTTTGTTGCCTTTTTTGAAAAGCGGCTTAATTTTAGCTGTTTTGAAAATATCTGGAAACGTTCCAGTGCATAAAGATGCATTAAATATGTGAGTTAACGGGTGTATAATGGCATACGCACAAGTCTTTAACAAAGAATCCAGGAATTCATCTAAATCGGACGAATATTTATTTTTAGTTTACCGATTATTTGAGAATTTCATAGGAAGAGTTTCGGAAACGAACATTGTGTCTAAAATTTTGGGTGAACTGTCTTTTTTTGAGTTTTGTGCCTGAAGACCCTTAGTGAAATCGCAGAATTCTCAAAAGTATTGTTAAAGAGATTAGCCACTGTTGCCGGATCGTTCACATTTATATCGTTATATTTTAAAACAACATTCTCTACGGTTTTCTAGTTGATTTGGTAGTATTTTTATTATTTTCCCACATTGCTTTTGTTTTATTATTTGAGTTAAAAAATATCACGTCGTTTTCTTGATTTTAGCCTGTCTTATGACTTTTCGTAACAATGTTTTGTATTTTAAAATAGATAAGGAAATATTGAGATACGTCATGACGTTTAGAAATAAAGTAAAAGTACGTTTATTTTCACGATTTCTAATTCCTTTTGTGACCCAAGTATTACTTTTCGTGAAATGTTTAATTTTCTTTTTTTAATAGGAAAGCATGCGTTAAAAGGAAATGAAAGCTTTGAGAAAAATAAATTATATTTTTATTTGTGTCAATAGCGAAAACTGCCCCCCATGATTCTTTCAGCAAGTAGTCCGTAAATAACTTTATATTAACTGAAGTAAATGCTCGGCAATGCGTGTTTTATTTATTATGTCGTATTCATGTTATTAGTAATTGTAAAATTTGTGCATCGTGGTCACTGTAACTAGATTATTCGTTATTATTTCATATCTAGTTGTGGTTTTGTTAATTATAATTTGATCTATTGCTGTTTGTGATTTAAGAGTATTCCGTGTAGGTACGTTCCGTAATATCAAAATTTAAAAAGAATGAATTAAATTCAGAAACTGCTTTTTTTCAAGGATTCGCTCAGAAAATCAATATTGAAATCTCCACATACAACAATGGATTTAAAAGAGAATTACTAATTTTGTTCAGAGTTATCTCTAGATTTTCTACAAATTGAAATAATCTACAGCTTGCTTTGTTGGAGAGTCTGTAGATGCAAAGTAAGATAATTTGAGCGTAGTAAGATGTACAACTGTTATTTCAAAACTTTTCAACTGCATATGAATTGAATTCTGACAAGAAGGTAGAATCAATATTATTTCTTACATAAATCCCGAACCTCCATGAGGGCCTTTTGATTCCTTGCTCTACAATAAGATCCTGCAAAGGTAAAACTAGGAATTTGGAGTGTTTTAGATCATTATGAGATAACCAATGTTCTGTAAAGCAAAGAACATCTATTTGACTGAGATCACACCCCTAATGCTGCCTCGATAAATTCAATTTTATTTGAAAGAGATTGCACATTATGATGCATTATTTGAATTTTTTGCATGTACCTACACGGATGTTTTTTGCTGCATCTGACTGTAGTTGCTATTTATTTATCTCATTTTTACCTCGAGTGCGTGGTCAAGGAAGTATCGTGTCCCAGCAGTGTTAGGAGGTGAGGAAGGAGTTTTTACAGATGTAGGGAATGAATAAGGGGAGAGGTAGTACAAGGATTAGGTTCAGGGGATAAGGTAATTGGGTCCAAAGGGGTTCCCGGGGGATGGAAGAACCTAGGAGATGTAGGTGGGGAGGAATCATGGATAGGATACTGCTGAGGTGTAAGGATGTGTTTGGCAAGTTCGCTACCGGTGCATGTTTTCCGACAAGGTTCAAGTGAAGACCATGCCGGGTGAAGTGTTTTCTGAGAGAAAATTAAGCTCAAATAATTTAACATTTTGCCTCTCAGATGCAGTTTTAATTTGTTGTTTGCGTGTCTAATTTCTTTGCACAGTGTTGGTTTGTTGTACCAGAAGGGCAGAGTCGAGATTACAATGTTCGTGTTTTTGGGGGGCACGTTGTAGTTTGTCAACATGTTGCTCAGGTGTAAAGTGACCACCCAAATTGATGTCATTCTGCCCTCCTATGATGATGACTGTACCCGTTTGGTGAGAGTTTTTGTGGATGTCCAATTCACTGATCACGTCAGCAAACCTCCCGTTAGGTTTAAACACACACATGACAGAGAAATTGGATGGGGGTTTCCCCCTGAGCAGGAGAAGTTTGTCGCCCAGGCTATCTGCTAAAATTAGTACCTTTTGGTGGGCTCAGTAGGAATGTCCTTGTTTACTTGTGGGCCAGGTTGCGCAACTCTACGTGTCTTTGTTTCTTTGCGCTTCAGCCTGTTTGCGTCGGTTGTGGGTGGACGGTGATGATGGGAGGATGAGGGGTTGAAGGATGGGAAAAACATTGTCATAATCAACACAGCAAATCTGTTTTGAGTCATGATTGGTTGTGATGCTTGTGTTTTGCTTTCGCGGATGGACGGTTGAAAGTTTCTGCGGTGTTGCCTATTGTTGTCCAACCGTCTGAGTTTTGAACGACCTCTTCGAGCCTTCGGATATGTTCATCTAAATTATTGTTTACTGTGTGAAGGCTTTCAGAAGGTCGGCTTGAGTGTACAGAGTAGAAAGTGTATAGCAATAGTAGCCATGTCACGAATGCGTATCAAATGCGTGGGAAATATGAGAATAAATAAATAGATGAGGGAAAACAGATTATTTTCAAAAATGTTTCCTAAATTATCTTTTAATTTAGTGTATTAAATTATTTAATTTAAGTTACGTATTTATTTAAAAATAAAAGAAATGTGGTTCTAATTAGTATTTAAATGTGTTTTGGGTTTAAATTTCGAGTAGGTTGAGTGTGTTTCCGTTAATAGATCTAAGCTCAAACTAATAAAATAAATTAGATTACTATACTTTACCTCTTTAAAGGCCACAAAAATTCACCACTTTTATATTCGTGAATTTGAAATCACAAGTTCAAAATTTTCCTTACTGTTATATACGAAACTTTGAATTTTAATGTTTTCACAATTATCACAACACTTTCACTAGTTTTTTAATCCTTTTCGCAAAACTAAATTTATTTGTATAGCAAATATGTATTAAAGTCTTTGAAATCGTTAAAATGCACTTTTGTCCGTTACGCTGTCTTTTAAACCAAATACTATTTACTTCTTTTCCACTGCTTCGGACAATATAAATCTCTTTCAGCGTTCCTGTAACAAGTAAACAAGTAAAGAAAACAATATAAAAACAAAAGGTACTTAATACTTAGCGGTTTAGGATAGGATGATTTACATAGTGGAGGGACTTGGAGAGGTTACAGATATAATTAAGTGTGAGATTAGGGGGACAACACTGGAGTCGAGGTAAGCAAATTTTAAGAACAGGAACTTTCTACGGAGGTCTAAAGGAAGGAGGCCCGCTTCAACTAGTAGGCTAGTACATGGGCTGGACCTGAAGGCACCCAAACTTAGGTGGCATGCAGAGTTGATTATAGGGTCCAAAGTTTTTAGTAAGTGGTTGCTGGCTGAATTATAAGCTACTACTCCATAATCTAACTTTGGTTGTATCAACGACTTGTAACAATTGATTGGGGAAATAGCGCCTGATCCCCACTTGTGTGAAGATAACATTTTGATCATGTTGATTCTAACAAAGCAATCAGCTTTGCAGGTAGAAATGTGTAATTTCCACGAATGTTTATGGTCGAATGTTAAACCCAAAATTTTGCTGGTATTTGTTCTTAGATTATGGTCACCAATTTTCAAGACTACTGAAGACGAGAGTTCAAAACTTTTCGAGATCTCGATAAAACCATAAATTCTGATTTCGTTTTTGACAAGATGAATCCTGACGACTTGGACCATTCGTTAATTGTATTGAGGATTCTTGCATAATAGTTGTGATTAGATTAATATCTTTGCTGCTACAGAGGAGGGTGACATCATCAGCAAACAGAAATATTTTCACTGGGGTTTTTACAATAATACTCACTTCATTAATGGCAATGAGAAATAATATCACACTTAACACTGATCCTTGAGGAAGGCCATTTGACATCTCAACGTGCAGTGACGTCTTGTCTTGAATACGGACCTGGAGAAATCTGTGTTCAATGAAGTTCTTTATGAAAGCAAACATATTCCCCTTGATTGGCAATGTAGAAATGATAGATAGAAGTCTGGATTTTTGAACCATTTCGTAGGCCTTCTCGAGATCAAGCGAAACGACCATCGCATGGTGGTGCATGCTAAGGGCATCACTGATTCCTGAATCAATTTCGACTAAGTGGTCATTGATGGAGCGAAAAGTTCTGAATCCACTTAGAAAGGGGACAAGAGGCTTTTTGATTCTAGTAACCATCTCAAACGGTTGCATACCATCTTCTCAAGAAGCAAACAAGAAGATTGCACGTTAAAGATATAGGGCGATAACTAGATGGATTTCATCTGTATTTTTTTGTTTTTTAAAAAAATATACAAAATATTTTTTAAATAACTCTCACGCCGTTAATATGCACATTTTCACCAATTTGTATATATTATTAGATTTGTGAATGCAAGTTTTTAAAAAAAACGTTTTTCGAGGAGTCATTAAGGTAGCTGCGTAGAAGGAAGAATTTTTCAACAATCAGATGAATACAATCAATCGCGAGTAGGTGTTTCATACGAAACGTAGATAAGGAAAGTCACGCAGTCGCGACTTTCTGAAAAATTCTTATTTAGGAAAGGACACGAAAATTGGTTCGCCAAGGATTCCGGGGACTTCATCTGCCAGTCAGCCGAGAAGCCAACAATCAAGATTACGTACATAATTATGAACGTAAGCTTACGAACTATAATCAAACCTGTACGGTGCTTCAATGTTTAAATTGAAAATAAATTCACGTAAATTTGACAAAGTGCCATGTGTAAATAATAAGAACGAATGTAAAATTTTTTACATTTGATTTTAGCCTGCCTTATAACTTTTCGTAACAATGATTGTATTTTTTTAAAGTAGATAAGGAAATTTTGAGATACGTTATGACGTTTAGAAATGAAAGAAAGAATTCGCTTGTTTTTACAAGATGTCCTAATTCCTTGTGTTATCCAAGAATTGCTTTTCCGTGATATTTATTTTTTCTTTTTTGAAGAGGAAAGCAAGCGTTAAAATGTAATGAAAGAGTTGAAAAAAAAGAATTATATTTGCCGTTTGTATCAACAGTATTATAAACCGCTTCCCATGACTCCTGAATCAAGTAATCAATAAATAATTTTATTTTACTTTTTGTAAACAATCTAGTCATACGTGAATTATTTATTGTGTCAGTGATCGCATTTCTTATAATGGTAAGAATTTGTGAATCGTGGTCACTGTATCCTAAATCTTTTGTTTCAACTTCATATCGAGTAGTAGTTTTGTTAATTATAATTTGATCAATTGCCTTCATCGAATTTTGTGTGATCCGTGTAGGTACATTAATTGTAATGTCTCAATTGAAGGAATTAATTAAATTGAGAAAATTTTCTTTCTCCCAAGATTCGACCAGAAAATCAATGTTAAAATCTCCGCATACAACAATGGATTCAAAAGAGCGATTGCTGAGTTTTTTAAGTGTTATCTCCAGGTTTTCTAACAACAAAATATAATCGGCAGTTCTCTTTGTTGGAGGTCTGTAGATGCAAAGTATTATGACTTTTAGTGAAGTAAGATGTACAACAGAAATTTCGAAAACATTTTCAATGTATTATTATTACTTAATTCCGCAAAGGAGATAGAATCATATTATTTCAACGTGAATACAGTGAAACCCATTATTGCAGTGTGACCTCGCGCATTCTCTCGGCAATAAAAGCCTCTCATGGCGTAAAAAGCTTTGAATTTGGATAACGCTAGGGTTCATTAGGATAATCAATGTTCTGGAAAAGTAAAGTTGAACATCCATCGATTTAGATCACCAGTAGAGCAGCTCGATAACCTGAAGGTCGAAAGCATCAGAACATTACAGGAAGAATGCTTATTTTGCAATGTACTTACACGAACAGCTTGTGCTGCATCTGACTGTAGTTGCTATATATCATTCCACTTTACCCTCGAGTGCGTGGGTCGAAGGTTGTAGTGTAACTCTGGCAGTGACAGGTTGGTGAGGAAAATGGGCATCAGGTGTAGGTTTAATTCAGTGGGAATGGAGAAACAGAGTAGGTTCAGAGGAAGAGGCACCGTTCAGCTGCTGGTGGGGGCGTGAGAACGCAGTGAAGGTAAAGGGGATGTGATTTCTTGGTGAGACTGCAGGAGTGAGTTGATGATGTATTGTGCAAGCTTGTTACTGACTTCTTGTTTTTTCAGCAAGATTCATGTAAAGAATTCATGCCATGTAAAGTGCTTGCTGATATGGAAATTAATTTCAAAAAGTGTGTGACATTTGTTTCTTCAGCTGCAGTTCTTTCTTGAATTTGTTGGTTTATGTGCTTAATCTCTGCCAAAGCAGTGTTGGTCTGTTAAAAATCAGAAGGGGCAGAGTCGAGACTGGCACGTTAGTATTTTTGGTGTGCACAATTTGCTTACATGTTGCCTAGTGCAGTTACGCCTGGAAAGCACGTCGGCCACACCTGCCCTCCATGATAATGACTGTGTCCTTGACTGGTCAGTGTCTCGTGTGCGTGTTCGACTTTGAGTCACATCTGCAACTTCCTGTTAGTTTTGAAAACAGATGAGGAAGCTGAGAAATTGGGAGGGAATCTCCACTGGGAGAATGGAGTGACAGATATGTGGCCATGACTGCTTCGAAGCAAAAATAAGTAATTGCTTTTAGGCCTTTAGAATGTTCTCTTAGTTTTCAAGTGAGCTTGTGATGCAGTTTACGTGTTTTTGTTTTGACACGCTCAGCCTGGTTATATGCTGGAGCTGTGCATGAATTTCAGTCGTAGATGCAGAAGGGTGGTGGAGATTAGAAGGAGAAAATCTGTTTCCATAACTAAAATGCAATTGTTTAGAGTCAGGATCGGGATGCAGCCTGTGTCCTCGTACAGTCACGGGTAACAGGCTGAGGCTATCCTGTGTGTGTTGCTGATCACCCAAACTGTCTGTGTACCCAACCTCTTCCAACCTCCTGATATGATCTAAACTATTGGTTTCATGTAGTGTGAAGCCATAAGGTTTGGCTTATAGTAGAGAGTAAAAGAGGTAGATCGAGTAGTAGCTATGTCACGAATGCAAGTTTTAATGCAATGTGTGATAAAAAATTGAATAAAATTAATGTAAGAAAACCAAGATGAGCAACAAATAACTGGTTAAAAGTAAAATTGATGTAGACTAGGTAACTGCACAAGATTCAACATAAAACGAGAAGGTGCACATACCACAAAATTCAGTTGAAACTCTACCACGAAATTTGGCAATGTGGTTATGCAGAATTTCGTCCACTCTGCTTTCTGCAAATCATAATGACAACTGCAGATTATACTACTGTACTAGATAATAGATATTATCTCTTGAAAGTTTATTTCATTACATAGAAGAAGATTTGAAACACAAATTAAACTGTTTGATACACTGTCCCGTAACGTTCAAAACAACGGAATCGTCACTTTCGTGGCCGCTGGCGAAAAAACACAATAAATATTTCTGAAAAATTTAATTCGCACAGAGATGTAACAGTGATTAACAGATTAAACTCATGATATTTTGATGAAACATGATTTCTGCCACTTTCTGTATATAACACGACTAAGAACAATGCATGGTCGTTGACATCCTTTTTACCGTTTTTAGTTAAGTGGTTTTTTAAATGTTCTTATCATGTTCACACAGAACATTGCATAACCTATTCTAACCCCCAATGAATTAAATTCTGGCTAACATTAAACTCGTGATCCTGGCTATCATCTCCTTCATGGCACGCGGCTGAACTATTGGCATTGATGCACTTGAATCTGTGATGCAAAAGTCAGGCAAAAATGTCCAGTGCTACTGTCGTACACATAAGTAAGGTTAAGGTTGTATAACATAGCATATTATCAGCTCAAAGGCTTCCAGACCTTAAATGAAGCAACATAAAGCTCTATCATTGGTCTGTGTAGATTCAGAGATTACTGTGCCAAAGACAACGCACTTCTGCCTCTTATATTAGCATTGAGTATTGATATTAGATATTGGATTATACAGGGGATTTATTAGATCATCCCCGCTCCTGTCTTTGCTCTTTCAACCAAATATCTTTCAAAAACCTGCACAATTAAAAACACATTTTCAACTGTAATGACGTTTCCACCAGGAATATTACACATCAAAAACACCCCAGCTTGGTTTTAAAATCAGTTTGTTTTAATGCTATGACTCTTTTGAAAATATTTACCGAAAATTTATCACACACCTCTACTAAAAAAATAAGATAGAAAATTTATAGAGGAAAAAATTACACTTCATAAGTTTTTTAATTAATTGCCCTTTTAACTGTCTTTTTGTCTAAATTAAGCACTAGATTTACTTTTATCTTGTTTGTATCTTGACACGTTCTTTAAGAATTTGTCCTTTACTGCAGATGGTAGTGTGACTTGAATAAAGAAACTGAAGGCTCCTCTTGGGCTGGGCAAATCACTTCTGCTTTACATACCTCGGGATGACCTAATATTGTTCATTGCTTCCAGAATTTCTCTCTTTCCCTTTCTCTGACGATTTAAAGTCAAATTCTAATCCATAACAGACTGGGGCTTGTTCTATTTTTTCCTTTCCAACCATCGCCATTTTTCTGGATCCATTCTCCTGCCTTGGCCTGCTGGTTCGGGCATCCTCTCTGTCGTATGTCTGTAGGTATACCTTCACTGTTTTTTACTCGGCACCAAAACCTTGCTTCAATTTAGAAATTTCTTTTTTCTCTGGATTATTTCTTCTTGGATTATCAGGCTTGAGAAATACATTCTACCTCGCTTCTGCATACGAAATATTGTCGCGCCGGGCATAAGAACGTTAACTTGTTTTTTAAATACATTGGACATTGCTCCCTCCAATAAATACACAAGCTTACTCTTACAATTAGTAAAATTTTGGTACTATTCCTGAACAGAAAGCACTTCATCATGTGTTACTCTGATCATTGATGCAGTACTTATTTCTGCACAATTAATTCATGGTCCAATTTTAAAGTATATTTCAAACGTGTTTTGTTCTCAGTTGATGAAGGGAACTATAGTCTGTGTTTAATATACAAAAAATATACACATGGTTAGTAAGCTCCCATGAAAGGGACTCATAATGAAGTTGTATATCCACTTATCATTGACTGACTATGTTTTCTTAATTCTTCCTTCCATAACACATTTCCGTACTTCCTGAAGTCTGAATAAATGTGTCCATTCACTACATTTTATAACATAAACGATAAATGCCCATTGGATTGATCTTTGCTATAACGAATCTGTATGCGTTACAGTGACTTCAAGCACTTTCCGAATATTCCTTCGTGCAATTTAACTTCATACTTTCAGTCAAAAATGTAGATTCCGCCTGGTTACAGGGCAGAAATCTTCTGTGGGCAATGACTGAGCATCCATATCTACGACTACACTATCTAGTGTGGTTCCAGAGATCCATTTGCTTTGAGCTGGTGAGCTAAGTAAAAGCATTTCAGCGGCCGCCGTGTGGAAGCTGAATAGTGTTTACCCAAAGGGCGTTCTACCAATGAAAGTGGGGAAGGAATGACGACCAGCAAATTTAAAAATCAAATTGAGCTTAAAATATGTCAAAATTAATACATTATTTTTATAAAATACAATAGGCAATTTAGAAGATTGAAATAGATGTGGATCAAATTCTAAGTCACTGAATGAATTGTTGTCCAGGGAGTAAAATAAAAGAGCCATAAACACAATATTTTATTTCTGGGAATTATGGAAATAGTCATACACACATAAAACAATAATACGCATAATGCTACCTCACAAATAATGCAAGCAAGTAACTGTGACATACAGATTATTTTTACTGCCATTGATTAAATATTGAAATCATGACTCAGACAACTGTCCAACATAACTAGTGACTATTGCTTTTAATATTGGCATCATTATTAAAAATGACATTCCAGCTATCAACACCTGTCAAATTTCAGCCTATTATCAAAATTGCTACTACACAAATACAAATTAATATTGTTGATAAGTTTTTATAAATAAACAAGAAATCCTCTTCATCTGCACAAACAGTCCACAAAATCTATCTTTTGCTTTGCTTTCTTCAAAAAGCACATACACTATTAAAATCAGCATTACAAGAAACACAAGCTTTACTCCTAATTTATTACAAGTGATGAAACTAAGTAAAAATTACGTGATTCCCATTTCTCAACTTCATTTTATGTCAAAGCAGAGTTTTTGACTTAGTAGGTTTCAGTAATATTCGATATCGCCAGGCTACATATTTGTCCAAATAGCTGATCTTAGTCAATGATCGTGGATGAAAATCCAAAGGCTGATAATGTATCCAGAATTACTCAACATTTCTGATACAGACATGAACAGTTTTTTCAATTACAAAAATATTTTCATGTCTTCCTCTAATCATGTTATGTGACACAACGCAACACACTTCCTGCAAAAAGTATAACTAAATAAAGAACTTTCATACCAGGAGATTATATCCAACAGACATCTCAAGAACTATCAACACAAAGTCGAAAATAGCTAATGCTTCCTGGTCAAATGCCAAACTGTTACACAAAGACTTATATAGTTCACAAGATAGACAGTAGTTAAAAACCTGAGATAAGAACTTATTAGTTACAGAAACACCAAATTATTATCCCCTCAAAGATACAATTTTATTTATTAAATTGAATCTCAAAACTTCACTTGTGTACATGCTCATAAAGCAGTGTCCTTGCAGTTTGGATTTCTACTAAATTACATAATAGTGCAACTTCTGGAAGTGCAACAGAATAGCACAGACCTTTCTGTAAGTTCAGTTTTCTAATTTCCAGTGGATCATCATATCTTCTCCTTCATCCTCTTGCCAGCTGGCATCTATCGCCATGCCTTAAAACACATTTTTATGTGCTTATATTTTTCTCAACTCTCGATTACCAAATAGGAACCTGAACATATTTTAAGTGAGTATTAAAGTAATACAAAACCTTGTCTTAAATAGCAATTTCATTGAAGAATTTGGAAGTCTTTGTAAAATGGTTGATTATTTAATATGCTGGCTGGAACATTGTGTACATGTAAATTGAAAGCTTCTCTCTTTTTCTTCTCCGAATCTATTTGAGTTTTTTGTGAAAACTCTATTTAGCACTTAAGAACTTCATTATTATTCAATATAATATATCCATTGAAATGTACATATTATTGGCATAGAGATATTGAAAAAAAAAAAAACATAACAAAAACATTGTGCAATTTTTTGGGAAAACAAAGAATACTCAAAAATGAACATTACATCGTATTAAATAGCATCACGCCAATTATCCGTTGAAATAGTTTGGAAGAAAGAAATTGAAAGTCACCTTGAGAAAATGGCGTTTGAGCTATTCTGAAATGAGTACCTTATCATTTCAACAAAAAGTGTTGAGTTTTCCAGAAAATCTTCCATTTGACACATTTAAAGCGCAAGGCATGCATGTTATAATACTGCAGAATCATATCTAAAGTATTACCGACATGAAAGACAAGTCACAGAAATTACACTTCTGCAATTTTTGAAAAAAATAAATACAGCCAAAATAAAAATAAAAATGTGAACATGGTTTTTATTATCGTATAGGTCTATTTAGCACTACAACTGGACCTAAAATTTATAAAATTGGAGTTTATAGTAATCATTTTTGTAATTTTTAAATTGGAAATAGTTCACCCACAATCATAATAACAAAAACCAATAAAATGTGAACAAAAAAATCTTCACACGTTAAATGAAGAGCTATTTATGCACAAATAAATTTAATTCGAAGGAAAGTCTCTATCTTCAATATTGTAATTTTAAGAAGTTGCCTATAAAACGCATATACTTTTACAATTTCTGAAAATTCAGAGTATCCTGAAAATTGGACCTCGCAAACTCCACCTTTATAAGTATATTTTACTTCTTGTTCTTAGAAGAAATAAAAACAAAAACTTTAGTTTCATTATGAACATTTTGAATCATTTCATGGCTTCATATAAAGTTCTCCAAAAATCAAGTAATGTTTTTAGTGTACTTCAAAGCTTCTACTTGAGACATATTGACAGGTGCTTTCACTTGAGTGTAAATCTACGCATGGTTTAGGTTTGTTCACATACTACAGACGTTTGTTTCTACTCTGAGCCTGGCACCAAGGTCCCACAAAAAAAAACCGAGAGAGATTCTGGACTCACACCACGTGTTAAGGTGTGATTTTTCTCTTCATTTAGCAAATGAGAACTCAGGAGAAATGCTGTCCACTACATGCAAGAGCAGATCCTGCAAAAAGAAATAAGGATGCTTAATTAAATTAAAAGAGAAAAGTTTTATTACACCTTCTAGTTACAAAAATAATATAATAATAATAAATAATAATAATAATAATAATAATAATAATAACAATACAGAAACGTACCCTTTCTGTGTGTAAACCTTCTATAAATGACCTGAGTGATCCTCTGGAACTCAGGACGCACATCAACAAAATTACTGGTTCTGCATTATGTGCTAGTCGCCTGCTGCAGTGAACATTTCTGGCGTGAAGTGCTCCATGCATATATACCTAACCTTGTGAGCAATTCCCAAGGCAAGATGCCAAAGTCAGGTCCCCAATTGCCTTTAACCATTTCTACACCTGTAATAAAATTAGTAATGTATTATTGAGCTATTACAGTTATATCAAAATCACCTTAATGTTATTATAGCTATTATAACTTATCAATTATATGATTATTAAAACCAGTAGCTTGCATGACTTTAATACATTGATGTTCATAATAATTGAAGTGTTTACAATAACCTGACATATAATTACATTATTTAAATTAATTTCATGTACTATTCTACTACCCATCTCGATCAGGTTTTTCATCCAGTTTCCTGTTCCATTGAGCAAATGCTGAGATGGCCCTTGTTTGCTTCTGGACATAAATGTAACTTCATTTCTGTCACGTCTTCTAGAATTCAGTGGAAATACAATTATTCAAATTATCGTTTCATGTTGTCGCGAATGAGAAAGAGCCAAAATTTATTATGCTATTTATCTTTGAATAAGATTTATTACATGGAGTTTTTGTTTTGTTTTTCTCCTTTCAAAATTAAATTTATTGCTATTTATCCTGAAAATAGATTTACTACATGGAAGTTTTGTTTTTTTCCTTTCAAAATTAAAAATGTATTGTTGTTTATCTTGAAAAGATTTTATTACATGGAGTTTTGTTTTTTCTCCTTTCAAAAATTCAAATTATAGTATATGACTTAGTGTAGGATACAGAATTTTGAGAAATGTGCACACAATTCACTTTTATTTATTTATTTTACGTCAAAAACAGTTAAAAACTGCGTGACTGACGTCCATGGGGAAAAGTGAATGTGCACATTTTAAAATTCTGATCCCTACACTAAGTCATATACTACTTAAATTTTGAATTTGAAGGGAGAAAAAATCCATGTAGTAAAATATATTTTCAGGATAAATAAGCAAATATTTTTAAATTTTTAAAGGAGAAAAACAAAAACTCCATGTAATAAAATCTATTTTCAAGGATAAATAAGCAATAAATTTTGAATTTTCAAAGGAGAAAAAAACAAAAACTCCCATGTAATAAAATCTATTTTCAGGATAAATAGCACATAAATTTTGGCTCATTACTTCCTGCCGCGACAACATGGAAACGATAATTTGAAGAATTGTGTTTCCACTGAATTCTAGAAGATGTGCACAGAAAATGAAGTTACATTTATGTTCAGAAGAAAACAAGGCCATCTCAGCACCCGCTCAATGGATCAGGAAACCGGTGAAAACCTGATCGAGATGGGGGTCATTGACCCGGAAGCTGTAATCAATAGTTGTTACAGGTTGTTTATACTCATTTATACAGTCCAAATGGTAAATAATGCATTATGTATCATTGTTAAAATTAATGTTACTTTTTTGTGATGCTCAGTATAGTCTCTAATTGTATAGAAACAGTTATGCAGCAAAACGATTTCATGGGATTTAAATTTTTCTATTGAATTTAATCGTTTAAGTCATCTGGCAAAGTGTTGTAAAATAATGCATGTATTGTATGTAAATTTTTTTTGTAATGAGCTGTTGATACTGTCACCTGATGAATATATTTTACGTCGAGTGTTATAGTAATAGAATTTGAATTTTTATGTTACTTTGTCAATTATAATATCCAAAAGAGGGTTTCTGAATATACATTCAAATTTTCTATATAATATTGTAACCATGCCCCAAAAGGTTTTTGAACTATCAGTCTGAAATTAGTTTTAACTTGGTTAATTTTAAAGGGTGTTAATGAGTTTGTGTAATTATTGATACTATTCCAGTGACATTAATATTCATGTCCATATATTCACTCTTAAATAAAGCCTTTATTTTAATTGAAAACCAGTCATCGCTAAATACTGATTATTATTTAAGAAACAAACAATCAATGGTATTATTACATAGCAGTGATGAAATCTTTTGTAAATACCTATATTATAAATAATAGTAATTAACGAAACGAGTGTATAAAGAGGAGAATAATTGCATGAATGGTAGAAAACGAGCGGCGATATACTCCAGGCCGTGTATTAGGCCGCACTAAATTCGCAATATGGCAGCTTGAAAGATTTCCTGTCGGAATAGCCAACTTGAAACTATAACTTGATCAAGTCTCTCGCTTTTGTTTTGTTTGTTGTGTCATCCAAATTCTGCGCGGTCTCGAGTGAGGTCCACTGTTCAATAATACATGTTTCGTTTTTCGGTAGAATTAAAAGAGATGTTCTTTCATAAAGAATATTAACTCTGTGAATAATTATTAAGTAATTAAGAATTATCATTGTCAACTATTGCGTGCTTAAGAAGTTTTAAAAAAGTGTAAATGCAAATGAAAAATACAACCTCAAAAGTTATTTCATCATACTTCTATGTTATTAATGCTTTTTGAGATGTGTGTCAACAGTTTCTTTCACGTTTGAACTGGTAAATGAGTTTTATTGAACGCAAATAAATCCCACAATTATTGAAGTTAATTAACGGATACATGATATTTTTTTAAGGATCTAATGAATTGTTCCTAGAGTCCAGTTATGTCAATATCAATGAAAATGCATCCGTTTAATTTATCTGTTCAATTATTCATTAGTTTTTAAAAGTAAGTTCAAAAATAATGAAAATCATCATTAGTGTAAGTAAGTCTTCAATAACTTATCCATTGTTATCAGAGACAGTCTTTGAATAGTGTTATCTTTCAAGGTTCAATATTAAGAATAGACCAGATTTTTTTGGCTATCCATTATTTTCCAGTTATAATTACAATGAATTCAGAAAATATAATATAATAATAATAATAATAATAATAATAATAATAATTATAATAAATATAATATAATTAATTTAAAACAAGAAATACTAAAGGGACACTTAACAACAAATAATGAACTACTATAACGATTTCAATTAACTTTATTTTTAAATAAAAAAAACAATTGGAAAATAATAAAAAAAACTAAAAAAACGCCTAGTACTACTAAATAAATAAATTGAACGATAAAACGCAAAGAATGAAGAGCACCAAAACGCAAAATGCAAATCTTTAGCAACACTGTAAACTAAACAACTTCACTTGGATGGCATTGAATGTTTGGAATCTACGAAGTAGTCATTGTTTCATTGCAAAATTAAATTTTAAAAAAATCCCTACCGCTTGAAGGTAATATACACAGGGGATTTGTGACGGTTGGCAAACTTTGCCAACATAAAACTTATACTACCCTAAATCGAGTATAAATGTAGGTTCTCATCCGACTGTAACATTTTTCAAAAGTTGTCCCGTTAGTTCGGCTTTTTAGCTGGCCAGCAGTCTAGGAGCGAGTTTTCTCATGAGTGGAATTATCCCTCTTTATACACATGTTACGGTCAATATTTTTCGTTTCCATTTACAAATAATTGAAATTTTAAAACATCCAAAGAGATCTTTTGCATACGCGGCATGCATTTCATGACGTAGTATTGCTTCTGAAATTATCTATTTTAGTGGGCTTTCTATTGTTTTTGTTTCTACGAAATTTTTGCAAATATTGAAAGCTACTGAACACATGCGGATAAAATATTAATAGCTGCCAAAGTCATGAAAACATTACTTCCCACGAAAAGTAAAGACAGTAAGAGAGAGAATTCAGCATTTATAAATATTGGGAAAACAACTAGTCACTTCTGTCCCAGTTTTGGTTGTCCCATACTTTTTAGAACTGGTAAACACAACTGACGTTTACATTTTTTAGTTTCGTAATCCTAAGCCCAAATGCTTTACATTTAAAACATATAATACATTCACGTTAAATATTTTATGGTTTACTAGTTCATTGCAGTGTGTTTACGGACCTCAAACAAAACACGTAGCATTATTATTAATACCCTTGCCGGCCTCTCTGATTCTTTATACCTGATTCTTTATACCTTTTGCATACTTTATGGCCCGCTCTTATACCAACACAACACATGACATTTTTATCATTTCGATTTATTGAAGTTACAATGCAATCAAATACAATAAATAAATGGCATAATGTTCAAATACGTAAAATAACTCGTTATAAACCTTATTTTGCTTAAATGATATGAAATTTGCAATTTTGGAATCTTCCGGTGAATATACAAATGTCACCAGTCACTCATATTTCACTGTTACGTATCACTTTTTTTTAAGACATGTGCTTCTTGAGTAGCAGTACTACTCGTAGTAATAACATGTTATAAAACTCTCAAATATACCATAAATATTTTCATATATTTTTCGAAATTTTACTGAAAATCTCTGTCCGTAGTTTTGTTAGCTTTTGCGAGACTTCATAGGAACTGCACAATATTCTTTCAATTCATACGAACAAATCAGTCCAATAACAATTATGCAATAGTAAATACATAAGACTCTGTTTTGTTTATCTGACGCCATTTTGACAAATGACTATTACAATGCATCTTTTCACTTTAGACGCAAGAAAATGTTTCGAATTCTCGTTTAATTCAGCAACAAACTAGTAAACCATAAAGTTTTGTATGCAGCCACGGGCATTACTAGATATTTTTGACCTTCAGGCGACTTCCAACCCCCTCAGGCCAGAGGCCCTTAGGTTTGGAAGTCGCCTTCGGGGCAAAAAAATCTACTTAACGCCCTTTATACATAAATAACTATTATGTTGTTTCTAGTCAGCTAGCTTAACGTTTACTTACCCAATTTAGTTTTATTCATTCGTTGTTAATATGTAGTCGTAAGTATGTAATATGTGATGTACTTTTTTGTTCATATTTCATGGCCGACTGCACATACCTTTGCTATGTCTGTGTTATAGTTTCTTAATTACACGATTTCGCTCCTTTTCTGAATTCTGGTTGGTAGGAGTGAATTTTTAATTGCACTGTGGAATTTTAATTGCACGCGTGCTATTAACATAGAGATAATTAACGATTTTTCATGGAATTAATGAGTATATTTAGTTTAGTTAAAACGAAAAAAATTAAAATCCCAGTATTTACTTAAGAATTGAATGATATAGTTTTTTGTCTCTAGCAAAATTAGTTTCCATGGAGATGACTAGTTTTCGGACACATCGATTCAATTTTAAGAATAATATATGAGAGTAAACATAGACTCTATGCTATATGCCATTCATTGAAGAATTTGGAGATAAATTATCATTATTATGATTTCTTTAATATTATCATCAGCATAAAACGGTATTATTGATAAAATATCGTTTGAGCGTTTCTGAAAATGCGATTTGCTCATTGTCAAACAAACATTTAAGATTTCGAGGAACTTCATAGGAAATATTTGAACCACTTGGTCTCACTAATGCAATAACATTTATAAACGACCGTAATCTAGATATTAACGACATGAGAGATACACAGAGTGCCCTGACGACATTGTATAACCCAACAGATGCCACAAGTGTCCCCTACCCCCTCCTCCCGCCCCCATTGCCGAGCACCGCTCCATCAGCTGAAAATCAGCCGAGCATCATAAAGTTCCCGCACAACAATCATTGCGCCGTTGCCGCCCGTGCATCGGAGGCTGTTTCCCCCCCCCGTGCCCCTCCTGTGCCGTGGGGACGTCGCTCCGTCGCTGCCGCAGCCGCGGGGCAACATTGAAGAATACTTCCGCGGGGTGCACGGCCACGAGAGCGAGGTGACAGAGTACGGAAATCTATTCCCCGTGTTCACAGACAGGCAGCCGATCAATGCGGGCGAATTCACTCTAGAGGAGGTCGCGCGACGACTCGCGTATAGCGCCAATTCTGCGCCGGGGAGAGACCGCATATCGTATAGCCATCTGCGACAACTCGATCCGGATGCCAAAAGGCCCCCCTCTTGAACGTCGTCCGTAAATCGGGAAAAATCCCGCACGAGTGGCGTACTTCGCACAGCATTCTCCTGCGGGAGCGGGAGAGGAAGAGGACCCGGGCAATTGGCGCCCTATCGCGCTCTCAGCCAAAATATATAAACTCTTCACCGGAATGTGGGCGGCCCGACTGTCACGATGGGCGGAGGAGAACGGCGCCCTCTCCCTCACGCAAAAAGGACTCCGCCCCTTCGACGGCGTGCTGGAGCAAACCTTCCTGCTTGGGAGAGAACTCCGGCGCGCCCAAACGGGGCGGCAAGTTTACTACCCTACTAGATCTGGCCAATGCCTTTGGTTCCGTCCCACACGCCGCCATCTCTGCCGCCCTTTCAGCTGCGGGGGTGGGTGACTACTTCACCCGCCTCACGACAGAAATCTACCGAGACACAAAGACGAAATACTTGTGTGCGGGGGGCGTAACGGAGGCAATCCCCATGCGCAGGGGATAAATAGGTGCCACCAGTGGGCTTTTATTTAATTTTGTGATAGACCCGGTGCTGCGCGCCCTGGATGAGACCCGGGACGACGGCCCTGCTCTTGCGTATGCGGATGATGTGGCGATTTTAGCTAGGGACCCGACGAGACTCCAGGCGCGGATAGACCTAGCGGCCAGTATTTTCACGCGTCTGGGCCTCACGCCAAAGCCGGGGAAATGTAGGTCCCTCTATGTCCGAAAGAGAGCTGAAATCCCCCACTCTTTCGTCATTGGAAGCTCCACCATCCCCAGAATGGCATAGGGCGATGCTGCCCAATATCTCGGGAAGCCTGTAGGTTTTAACCTAATAGAAAGGTGGGAGGGGTTAAGGGAGCAGCAGTCCCTAATAGACAAAATCGCCGCGTCACGCCTCCGGAACCACCAAAAAGCTGGACGCTCTCGCACAATACGTGCAACCTGCCACGGTGGTCCCGCTCCGTCTGTGCCGCTTAGCATGCAAATGCTCAGGCAGTACGACAAAACTGTCCGTGCCCGTGCACGCGAGTTTCTCACGCTCGGTCACGGCTCCTCACACGCCTTCCTGTACGCAGGCAGGGAAGATGGGGGAGTTGGAGTGCTGGAGGTAGCCACAGAAGCGGACATCTGGCTCGTCGACAGCGCCTACAAACTGTTGACAAGCGTTGACGCCAGAGTCCGAGCGGACGCGATGGCGGGCCTGCGCAAGGAAGCGGCATACTGCCGGCATGAGTGCGCAGAGAAGGTAGACGTTTACGCATATCTTAACGGCCGACAACTCCCGCACCAATCACGGCGAGTCGGGCTTCTCGCGCGCCCGCCAGGCCACCCGACGTCTGGGCTTAACCTGGCGGCCGCCACAGAACACCGCGGAGGGGCTCCCCTGCATCGAGCTCCCTGGGGATGTCACCCTCACCGGCCAGCCGAGTCGCGGTGGGGCGGCGTGAAGGCACGCTGGACCCGGTGGAGGAATGGGGCGAGGACGAGGACGTGCATGGCGAGCCCGAAATCGTCGGCCCAGAGCACGATGACTGGCTGCCATGCACTGGGACCTGTGGGACTACCCTCCCGACAGGCCCGACATCATGGATGAACCCGCCCCCCCTCTGTGGGACCTGCTCTGCGGGGCCCCCCTTTCCGCCCCGGAGCTGAGCCGGCGCGCCGACCCACTGACTGCCGCCGGAGGGACGCCCGCTGACACGGGCGCGGACGCCGCCCCGGCCGAGCCGCCACAGCCGGCGTGGAGCCCGGCCGCGCGCGCCTCCCCGGAGCGACCCACGGTGGCCGCGGAGCCCGCTGACGAGCGAGCGCCGGCGCCGACGCCCGCCCCCGCACCCGAAAACCGGCCGCGGGCCAGGACGCCCCCGCACCCGAAAAGCCCGGCCCGCTCCCGTTGGAGCAGCTTGAAGCCCCTCTGCCCCGGCGGCCGATGACACCGACGCCCTCGAGAACTTCCTCGCAGCCACTCCAGGTGACGAGGAAACCGAGCCTTACACTGTCACCGTCAGGTCCCGCCACCTCCTGGTAAAGAAGCTGCGCACACTAATACATCAAGCGCGCGCCAGGAGGCGGAGGGAGCAACAACTTCAGGGCCTGTTCGCGAGTGCGCTCGAGGGAGTCGGTCACGAATCAACGTTTTTGCTGCGTTCTGGAGAGCACATGAGGCCAACCGTCTACAAGTTCGTACACGCGGATCGCCTCAACAGCTCAACGCGGCTCAACTACAAGCCTCAGAACGAGCGCTGGAGAAGAACGTGCCGCCGGGGGTGCACGCAGCTGCTCCCGCAGTCAGGTACACCCGGAGCTGAAACAATGGGCCACGTCATCGGCGAGTGCCGGCCAAACCTCGAAATAGTGAAGCTCCGCCACAACCGCGTTGTTAAACATATCAAGAATGCGGCAACAGCAGGCGGCTGGCGAGTGCTATTCGAGGACGCGGTCGGCGGAGGAGGCGCCGGATCTAGCTAGGAAAGGGGCATCAGGCGATCTGCGTGGAAGTGGCGGTCACAGTGACCTACCCAAGGGCCCTGGAAGACATGCTGAAAAGGCCGCCAAGTACCGCGAGATCGTTCCTGTGCTCCTGCAGAGGCACTTCCGGGAGGTCGAGTTCCTGCCCGTAGTGGTGGGAGCCCTGGGGGAGTGGTGCGAGAGCAGTGCGGCGCCCCTCACCCGCCTTGCGCTGAACAAGCAGTCAGTAAAGAGTCTGCGCGAGCGGGTCATTGCCGAAGCCATAAACGGCAGCGCCGCCTGCTGCCACTACCACACCGCCCAGAACAGCCTGATCCCCGTCGAGTACCGCCGGGCGTGCAAGCCACCCGAGCCGTGCGCGGCGGGGACCGCTGCGGGGGCGGGGTAGCGGCGCGACAAGATGCAGCAGTAGCGCAGTGTAGTGAGCACAACAAGGACGCGACAGGGACGCATGTGTGATGTAATTTAGGCATTGAGTAATAGGGCCACGGCAATAAGGACGCGACAGGGAAGCCTGCAGCGTAGTTATTAAATAGGTCACATCGGAACCAACCGGTGAAGTGCCCGTAAAGTCTTTTATAAATAGTGTAAATAGTAAAGAAGGCAGTGAAGCAAAGTGACGTGATACCAACAGAGGAGGAAACCTCAGACTTTGAAAACTCTTCAAGACGAGTCTAAACAGCTCGGAACACTCCACAGTAGATGTAAATGATTAATATTATTAGCTATTAGAAAAGTGGTGGAAAAACCGCAATGTAATGTAAATATTGTTCTAAAAAAAACATTTTAAAACCCAAAAATAAAACATCAAAAAACAAGCAATTTAAATTTTTAAAAAATTTCAAAACATGAATACGACACAATAAGTAAAACACGCAGGGCTTTTTACAAAAAGTTAAATAAAATTATTTACGGACTACTTGCTGAAAGAATCGGGGGAGTCATTTATAACTCTATTGACAAAATGAAAAATATAATTTTTTTTTTCTCAAAGCTATCATTTTTTTCCTTTAAACGGGTGTTTTTTTTTAAAAAAAGAAAAATTAAACTTTTTAAAAAGTAATCTTGGATCACAAAGGAATTAAAACATCGTGAAAAAATAAACGTACGCTCTCTTTTTTTCCCAAACATCATTAGATACATAGCCAGCCGCCGACCGGAGACACCCCCCGACGCTGCCGCCACTGGGATGCCCCGCGGGATGGGACGAAACTTTTTCTCTTCAATGCCAACGGGACCACGGCCTCCCGGCCCGGAAACTTTCCCTTTTGACTCCGGCCCTGAAAGTCTACGATGCTTTTAAACCGGGAAACGTTGCGAATATTTTCCCCAACCAACACTTTTTTGGGGGAAATTCGGTTGATCTCAAAAAGGGGACAAAAACCAAAAAATTCAACATCATATATTTCCCAAAAAACTTTCGGCACGAGGGTTTATTTACGAAACTTTTCAACGAAACCCTGAATACCCAAAGTAAACAAAAAATAAATATTCTTTGGTTCAGATAAATTTTCCCGGAATTGTTTATTAAAAACGGTGACCTGCCATTATACATCCATTAACTCACATTTTAAAGTTTTTGTAATTGAAATATTTCCTTGTGCACGGGAATATTTCCAGATTTTTTAAAAACAGCAAAAATTAAAAGTTCCCAAAAAAAAGGGAAAAAAAAATTAAATTCAAAATTATCTGAATTTCTTCTTTGTCAGTTTCCTAAAAAATATTAGACGGGCTTTTCTATCGCGAATGGAAATTTTTCCCCGGAAAAAACGAAGCGTTTTCAGACTCACAACACTTTTCAGGAAATCAACATCTCAAAAACTGCATTTTTTTTTTCCCTTTTCCCTTTAAAGGGAAAAGGGAAACCCTTTTTAAAAGGTTGCTTCATCAATTGGCCAAGATGAAAAACCCCATTGAAATATTTTTAATCCTTCGAAACCCGGCGTTAAACCATAAACTTTGCCCCAAAATTACTTTTTTATAGAATTCGGGGGTTTCCAAAGTTTGGGATAACCTGGGCCTTTTAAAACATCGATCTCAAAGAGTAGAAATGCAAATTGAAATGAGACCCCCAAAGGTTTGATTTTAGGTCCTATCCTCATTCTGTTGTACGTAAACGAAAATTGCACTCATCTACTAAAAATGGAAGAACAGTTATGTTTGCCGATGACACAAAATTTTTTTTGCAAAAAAACAATAAATAGTAAAATTTTCCAAATTTTCCCAAATTGGTTTGAATTTAAAAAAAATAGTTAACGAAGGAAAAACTTCTCAATGAAATTTTGTCTTTCAAATCGGCAATCGTATGCTCCATTGAAAATGAACAATATGCAATTAGCTGATGAAAAGGTAAAAAAAATTTTGGTCTCTAAATTTCCCAATTTTAACCCCTAAAAATGGAATGTACATATAACAAAAATTTAAAAACAAAAAATTAAGCCCAATGTTATGCATCAAATTCTTTCTAACTCTGTCAGCCTTCATGCACCCTGTTGCTTTATTTTGCAAATTCCCCCCTTTTTAAAAAAGGGGCGATGTCCTGGGAACTTTCCCAGATTTTTCCGACCCTGCCCCCCTGGGGAAATCGACCTGACCAATCCGCTTTAGCTTCATTTCAGGGAGGCGGGACTATTCATCTTGAACTTTACAAAATGGCGGTGATGGCAAAGGTTATATTATAGTAAATATTTGAATATAAATGATAAACCCAACCAACGGATTTACATACTTTTTTGTATATACATTTAATTCAAAATAAAGTCATGAAATTTTCCCCAGTAAAAACATATTTCAAAAGAGTTATAAAAGGGGTTTTTTTGAAAAAAATAACACGGGACGACGAGTATTAGGCTCGTTTGTCTACATTTCTTCGTTTTTATAGTAATTTTTAAATTATACAATGCAAATAATTTGCATTATATGCATTTCTAACTTAGTTATTTTATTAAAAAAATTAATAATTTACATAAATACTTTTTAGAGTCAGTTACACAAACACGCCCCGAGATAGCAGCTTTCTTTGGGAAATACTTCATCATCAATTTTTAGATGACCGAATAAAAAAAAATACTACATGGTCACGAACATTAATTTTTTTTAATAAAATAGTTTTGATGTGTAAAATACAAAAATAAACTAAAAGTTTTTAAAAGGGTTTGTTTAGTCACAATGAAAGTTTTCGGGGCAGACATTATGATTGGTAAGTGCAACTGTAAGAAATGAATGATTTGTGATCTTTTTTTTTGGGGATCAAAATTTATTACTTCACTTCAATATAACTTTAAAGGGTGATTGCATTTTCATGGAGTTCTTTCCCGAAAATTTTTAAAAAATCATATTGATATTTGTCTTTGAGGTTTTTTGCGTGAGAATAAAAAACAAATATACCTTATACAACATTTTTATATTTTAATGTTTGAAAAGGGAAACCCAGCTTTTATTGGTGAATTTTGGGGTTAACACACACCCACACATACACACATCAATATTTACCCATTAATTTATGTATGTTTTCCCAATCCAACGCAATAAAATTAGTATATTTACATTTTTTACAGCAAGTATTTTTTTACGTTAAGATATTTTTTTTTTTCGAGAGACGGGGTAATGCACAAAGTTTTTTATACGTCATCAAAATTTACCCCCACTTCTTCTAAAATAAGGACCTATTCAAACACTTTTTTCGTTTAATCATTAAAAAAATCACTGAGATTTTTCTGTCATAAATTATTTCAAAATTGTAATTGTTAATATTGTTTCTAAATTTTGTAAAACCGAAAATCTGCACCCACAATAATCAAAAAAAATAAATGGGGATCCTCTTCTGTAAAATATCGTTGAAAAAATTGAATTTTGTTTATTTTTATAAATTTTTTTTTTTTATACAAAATTCCCAATTTTTTGGGATATGTGTTACTAACGCATCTTCAAATTTCCCCGCATATTTAAAATTTTTTAATGAATTGTTAATAAAATTTTTAAAAACAAAATAAGCAATAATTTTTTTTTTTTTTTGGGGAAAAAGTTTCATTCAATTTATACGTAATAAAGAAATTTTAAAATTAAAAAGTACTATAATATAAATTTAAAGGGTTAAATTTTTAAAAATTATAACGAAAATATTTATTTTTTTTTGAAAGGGCCTGTTATTTATATTACAATGTGCTTTAAAATGTACTGCCCTTTGGGTTTTGATGGTTGCGTTGTATATAGTTATTCACGCAGAGACGATTTTACAAAAAATCAAAAATAATAACACAATGACCTCAAATTCATAATTCATTTACATTTGGTCGCACTCTTCGGCGACCATTTTAACACGTTGGCGTTGAAGGCCGGAGAAACCTGTGCTATCGCTGTTGGATTTAACCTCTTCAGGGTCACCATTGCGTCCCTTTTTACCTAAGTCTTAGGATTCCGAAAGTGATACAAAACATTTTAACATTAACTTGAGAATCCCTGTTGCATACCATGAGATAGAAATGATAACAAATGTCTGGATTTTTTAAAAAATCTCCCCCTTTGGATTACTGCATCAGAACTGGCCCCAACTGGCTGTTGTAATTATTTTTTCTGTCATTCGTCGATAAAATGCCTACACTTTCCTGTAAAATTATGTTATCGCAGCTAAAAAAAAAGATTTCGGCTAAAGGACCCACATATTTAATTGGGAATTGAAATTATTCATTGGTGCAACATACAAGAAATGTGAATTTATTTTTTTATAGTTTTCTTTTTATTTCCCAGTCCCGAAAATTTTTTTCAAAAAACATAATTCAATTCCTAATGTAGCATTTACCTAAATACTACATTTACATTTTTTTCCTATAAATTCCGAAGAATAGTTTTTCCCCATTGAAAAACCGATCATGGATAATTAGACAAAGTTTACAAATTTTCTAAATATAAAATACAGTAATATCTGACTTTTTGTTATCTAAAGGACTTCACTCTAGAAAATAATCCAACTTTCTTTGCTTTCATTTAATTTTTTCAAATAAGAACGTAACTTTGTTTTTGGGTTTTGGGAATTTCCCGGCAAGATCTGTTAGCCCCCTTTCTTGTGCCACCCACAAATAACAAGGCTTCTTCACCCATTTTTTTCCCCTTTTGGGGTTTTAAGGTAATTATTATTAATTTTAAGCGAGTTTTTTTAATTTCCCTTGATCGTTTTTCGCCTCTACACGCTAATTTTTTTTTATTCCATCAGGCATCTTCCTCTACCCCTTTTGCTCGTCATTGTCAATCGATGACTGACAAGTTTTCCCTTGGCCTTCCTCGTTTTCTTTTTTTCGAAAGGATCCACTCAAAGATAATTTTGATTTTCCCCGTAAACATGCATTCTCATTAGATAGCTAACCCTTTGGGAGTTGTTTTGATTTTAAAATTTCGATCTCTCAGCTCTCAATCTTCATTATTTTCCCTAATTTCTTCGTTTGGTATTCTTAAAACCCCAGTATCCTACAACATCGTCCCCAAAAAATTCATTTTCATGGCTTTTAAACCCGGAAGTTTATTGCATCTTTTTAAAAAATTTCTGATCCATACGTAACACAGCCTCTACCATTGTCTTGTATATTTGTCTCTTAGTATTCTTTCGAATATTCTTGTATCATAAAATTTTTGGAAGTCTACTAATAATCCCCTTTCCCCTTTTTTTTTTTTAATAAAGTCATTATTATTAGATCCACCTGCTGTAATAGTCACTCTAAGATATTTAAATTCCTTCACTACTCGAAATATACCATTTCTTTTCTATATCATATCAAGTTTTCCCCTAAAAACCATGTATCTTGACTTTTCATTATTTATTTTGAATCTCCATTTTTTATTTTTTTTTATGTTACTGGATTAAAATTACAGATACAAACAAATTATTATTTCTCTACTTTTTTTTTCAAGGAACCGCTGAAAAAAAAAAGGGGAAACCCTTTATGGGAAGTAAAAAAGCTTATCACCCCCGTTCTCAAGTTTTAAACGATAACCCCCCAACATTTGTAGTTATTTGAATGATGGACTAAAAAAACCTTTCGCATTTTTTTTTAACCTGCCTTGCATGGTTTATTGGGTGTCCCCTAAAAAAAAAAGTAAAAAAATAGTTAACCCCAAGTTAAGGGTTAAAGAACTTTTTCTGATGAAATTTTTATTATCTAAAAAAAAAGATCTTCATCCACCATTACTATTTTTACCACTAGTTCATTAAGAGAGAAAAATGTATTTTTTTAGGATAAAAGAGGGGGTCAGGGCCCCTGATTTTTTTTTTGGATCCGCGGTTGGGGAGAGTTTTGTAAAATATTTTTGGATATTTTTTGAATGAATGATTGAAAAAATATTTTAATAAGTTTTTTATTAATCAATATCATTTTACAACAATGTAGCCTTTCAGAATGTTAGCAAATGGGCATGATAAACATATTTACATCAACTGATAATCAAATATTTATTATATAAATACATGGTTTTAAAAAACCCAAAAAATTTTTTTTTCAATCATTCAACCATCTAACCATTCCTTAAAAAGTATCTACAACGCATGTTAACAAACCCCTTTAAAATTACTATCTTTGTTTTACGTATATACAGGGGGTTAAAAACGTAGTATAGAGAAAGGAATGCGCGAAAAAAAAGGCGAATTTTCGGCGGAAAAAGCCCCAAGGCGCTCTGGGACGGAAAAAATTGAATCAAACCAATTGCTAAATTGAAGAAAAAATATCTTTTAAACGTGGTGTAGCCAAAACCCAGTTTTTTAGGCTCCTTGATGCCGGGAAAAACCCAATTGGAAAAAACGTCCGTCTGTCCGTCTGGTGTTTTTGAACTACGCTAGCGTTTTAAAACATGCATACGATCTTTTCCCAAAATTTAAGAAACCCAGGTCGTTTTTTCCTGGCGAAGGTTTGGAAAAAAAATTATTATATTTTTTTTGGGCCATATCCCCCCCGGGATTTTAAAATTTTTCAAAAAAGCCCCAAATTTTTCTTTAAATTTCTTGTAAAAATAGAGAAAAAACAGTTATAAAAAATAGGGAAAAGGTCCCATTTTTTACGGGTTAAGCAAAAATTTTAAAAATTGCGAAAGTTTGAATATTTTTTGGGGTCTTCCCACAACTAAGCAATTAAAGATAGAGATTTTTTCCCTTTAAATGAAAAATGTTGCTCGTAATTGGTTCTTTTTAAATTTGGGCATCTAAATTTTTTGAAAGTTTTAGTAGATTTCGACAATATGACTTAAAAAATTTGCAATTTTAAAAAAGTGCATAAACAAGATTTTTCAAAAAGGCTCCCAAATTTTTTTTTTTTAAATTTTTTTTCTAGCACTAACTAGATCATCTCTTTTCCATTTACATAAACGCCACATTGCTCTATTCTTTTTTTTTTTCAAAAATTTATTTTTTTAGCTTGTTTTCATATCGGGGAATATTTAATTGAAATTTCTTCGCCCTTGTATGTTGGGTTTAAATAATGTCAGATAAAGTTTTCGGGAAAACTCAATAATGTTTTGTAAAAAAGACCCAACAATTCCGCATTTTCAGAAACGCTTCAACGCCATTTTCTCAAAAATGGTCCAAAAAATTTTTTTTAAAAATTTTTTCCCAAAGGTAAGTGCTAAATTGCACTGTTTAATATGACAAGTTCATTTTTTTTGTATTCTTTTGTTTTTTAAAATTTTCAAAAAAGTAAGGTTTATAAAAAATCTTCAAGCCATTTAAAATGCACATTTAAATGGGGTTTTTATCCCTTATTGAAAGGGGTAAAGTCCCAAAAGACTTTAAATGAAGTTTTTGGAAAATCAAAGATTCCTGTGCAAAAAAAGCTTCCAAAATTTTTTTTCCTTTTCAGTAACGCTTTTTAAAGCTATTTTTCTTAAAACGGTTTCCCAAATTTTTTCCCTGAAAAAAGCTCTTTTGGACAAGATTTTAGCCTTCTTTAATATTCTAGAAAAAATATTTCCGGTTCTACCATTTAAACCCAAAAATTACAAAAAAAGTCAAAAAAATGTATTTTTTTGCGGCGATAATGGCAGCTGGGGGGAGAATGGAGCAAAACCCCAAAAAAAGTCCACACAAAAGGAAAAAGAAACATTTGTTTCAAGAAAGTCTGTGCCATTAGCAACCTTTAGTTTTTACCTCTAGTTCTTCATATTTTTTGGGAGTAGATAAGTGGAAGTTTCAAACTAAAAAACTGAGAACTTGACAAAAGGGCAGAAGACACAAATAAAATTTAATTTCAAAGGACGTTATATTAGGGGTTGGGAAGGAAACGAATGTAGTAAAAACTAAAAACCCAAAAAGGCCATGAAGAGGAAAAAAATGGAATAATTTAATGATCTGGTAAAAGACCCAGTAATCGAAAGTACGTCAAAAATTTTTTCCGCAGTTTTGTAATGGGATCTGGGTTGCAAAGGAGAGGGAAAGTTTAGAATATTCTCGACATCGTTATTGGGAATTGATTTTTATTATTCGTCAATTAAAAACCGCTGATACACCCCGGATTTGAACACGCGTTCCTCTATTGTAAACCACGCACCTAACGATTACTTTTCCAACAGACATACGTACGCATTTCCGTGTATTTAATTAAAAATCTTACGAATTTTGTCTTCAAAATCCCTTGCTTTTCCGCACTTTGCAATTTTTAAAAAAATTAAAAAAAATTAATTTAAAGGGGACAATAAGAAAAAAAGAAATCACCCCACACTATAAAAAAAGTTAATTCTACTCAAAAAAAGTTTCCCGTTCAGTAATATGTAATTCTTCCAAACCCTTTTGGTTCTAGCCAGGAAACCCAGCTCTTATCGCCTCGGTCCAAAGGGGAGATTATTGGGGGGGGATAACCCTTGAGCAAAAAATGTAGACAAGTTTCGACACGGTCCGACATTCAAAAATTTATTTGCTGAAGTAATTTTATAATCTAAGAAAAATGTATTGACTTCAAGAAAATCCCCATCATTACGCAGTTATTATCTTTTTTTCACCTACCACATTTCAATAAAAAACAGCTCTTAGTTTCTCTGTTTATTGGTAATGTTTGCTTAATAAATTACAAAAGTTAACTATTACCAATTTCCCTTGGTTTTTTAAAAATCTCAAACGACGACCGCAAATACATACCTTTTAAAATTATTGAAAAGAAAAAATTTTAATTAAAATTTACACATTTTCAAACCAAAAAAAGCCCTGAACAGGCCAGGACCTGAACCGGTCCTCCGGTTCTGCAAGCAACCTTCGTAGTACCTGAACTACATGGCGACACTCCCCCCGCCACATATCAAGTTTCCCTATTAGGATTTTTGAGGATACTTTGTTGAGTTTGCTTGTGAAAGATAGGAATGCTCCTTACAACGAAAAAAACAATTTCACAAAAACTGTTTTGAAACGTTTTTTTTTAAATTAAAAAAAAGGAAAAAAGGTTTTAATTGACTTTTTCATTTTAAACCATTTTTAAAATTGAAATTTTTCTCTCACTTTTGCACGAAAAAAACCAATATTTCAAAAAAACCTACATGACCGTTATGAAGAATGATGTATGGACAACAAATTTCATTTTAAAAATTTGCTTTTTAATTTAGTAGTTGTTGTAGACGTCCCAAAAATTCAATTTTTTTAAAAATTTTTGAAAATTCAGAGTTACCCGTGAAAAATTTGGGTCTATGTCTTCTTTAAAATGTATTTTTTTCTATTCTTTCAAGAAATTTAAAGAAAAAAAAATGAAGCCGTTTTGAAAATTTTGAAAATGTCCGAAAAGGGTTTCCCTTAAAAATACCCCCCCCAAATTTTAAAGATTTTTCCAAAAAATTTAAAGCTTCAACAACAGCCAGAAGAACAAGGGTTTCTTCAATTTGGGAAAAAATTGACGGGGGTTCACAGACGGACGGACGTTTTGAAAAAAAACCACTTTTTTGGGATCAGGGGGACTCCCAAAAAGGGATTACCGTTGAAATCGCGAAATCGATTTTCCCCTGCATTCATAAATTTTCTACACGAAAATTACTCCCCTATATACGTGGGATACAGAAAGTAAAAAAAAGGTGTAAGTATTGTTTTGTGCCGAGATGTCGAATTATCATAGTTCAAATCCATCTAAGTTTATTACAGCAGTTCTACAAAATGAGAATACAAAAAAAATACTAAAAGTTTTTCATTACTGACTGTCATTTCAAAGGGGGATTTATTTTTTTTATAAAAAGATCCATTTTGCAAAAATGAATGTATTTATCTAAAAAAGAAAAAAAAGAGTAATTTAAAAATCTGGGAACAACGTTGTGTAAAAGGGCACAACTTCGTTAATTTTCAAAAGGGTTTAAACCTTCCGTCATAATTTTTTATCCCTAAATCATGACAAAGTGGTTTAGAAATATCAAATGCGTGGGGGAAAAACGAGCCCAAGGGAAACCCAAATGAAAAAAAGTTTTCTCGGAAACTCAGGGGGTTTGAGGAACTAGTCGAAATCGAACGATGCGGTTTTGATTCCCGGCCGGAGGGAATTACCCTTTTGTACTCAATTAATACATTTTGGTCACAATATGGATATCACCCAACGAACGGGTAAACATTCCCCCATATTTCATTTCCCCTAACCAGTGACATAGTGGGGACGAAACGGGTTTTTGGGAAATGAATGCAAAAAGTATGTCAACACGTACACTATCTTAATTGCAAGCGAAGTTACGTTAAATTCTTATTAACTGAATATAAATAAATACACATTTGTATAAGTATTCGTAATAAATCAGGGTAAAACCCCGCGAACTAATTAAAATTATATATAAAAAAATTCAGCAAAGTCTTGTAAGCAAAAATAAATACAAGTATTTTCGGCTAAACATTCTTATTATTTAATTCTCCGACTTAGTTAAAAAAGAATGGAACGAAAGAAAAAAAAAGGGATCGCCCAGAATCCGATCCTCCGTACCTCCGATCCCAAACCCCAAATTAAACGATCTCGGCTACATAGGGGGGTTATTGGTCGTTTAGTAATCTTCAATTTTAATGTATCTGAATAGAAATTTTTTTTCCGATATTTTCCATTTTTCTGTGAGTAACGTTTGGGGGTTTAAAAGAAATCATATTCTTTTAAACATATTCGTTTCAAAAACACAATTTCTCGAAAATGCAATATTAGGGGATCCCGATGCTTTAAGAATACAGGATATTATATTTATTTATCAAACTCTCTTTTATCTTTTTAATGAATTTTATCTTAAGTTCAAAATTTAGATTTCAAAGTCTGACTTTTTTTCCGGGAAAATTTTTAGATACAAAATTCGCACCCCCTTGTTTTTTTCCCATATTGAGACTAAATGAATGATTTGTGCATTGGGTTACCTACACAAACATGGCGGGAAAAATCATTGGATATAACCCAATTAAAATTCCTTATTTCCCCCTTTTAGAAAATTTGGGCTAATTTAAGCTGACCACAGTCTCAGTCTACCCCGCAACTAAAAATATGACGTATAAAAAAAATTGTTTTTTATTTAAAAATGGAGATAATAGTGCAATTTTGCTGCCCGTCTCGTCCGTTCTCTACCCCAGCGCCTCGGTCAGGTAGTAGAGAATGGAGGCTTCTGGTCGTCGTACTGAAGGACGGAAAAAACCGGGCCCTTTTCAGGGCCCCTAAAACTTTTCAAAATTTTTAATTACAAAATTTGGGCAACTTGCTACTGGGAAAACACACCACAACGGGAGAAAAAAAAACCCCACCCCCTGGGTTCGAAATCACAAAGTTAGCAACACGACAGGGTCTCTATGACGTTAACCATTCCAAGGTTCCTGTTTTAGTTACTACTTAGAAAAGTGGTTACATACAATAAAACCTATGATAAATGGACCGCAATCGTTTCAATATATTTTTCGTTTTCAGAGGTTGATCCTTTTTAAATTTTTTAAATATAATGTAATATATAATATAATATAAAATATATAATATAGGGTATAATATATTAATATAATATAATTATATTTTAATAGAATCGAACTTTAGAAGAAAGTGCAAGATTTTTATTTTTTCTCATGCGTACTTCAGAACCACATTGTCATAAAAAACTGGAAAGGGACTTGCAATTATTCGAGAAGAGCCTAATGTCTAGAAGTAGGGCATTTTAAAGACTACTAGTGGTGTTAAAACAGGAGTACTTTCACCCGTATTTTCATGAAATTTGCAATGAAAATTTTCGAATTTCGAAAATGACATGACCTTATTTAAAAATCTTATCTTAAGGAATACATTTCATCAAGGGAAAAACCCAATTAAATATTTTAGTTGTAAGAAGATTCCAAATAATTTTGATCTTTTATGATTTCGAAAATGAGTTTTCAACGAACATGAGACTTGCACTATTCTTTAAACGTACTTCACTATCCAACAACAAAATTTAAAAAAAAAAGCAGTCATTTGTTTGAACGTTTCAAAAATGTCCCAGAGGCATCATGTAAAGTACCCCAAAATTGAATATCGGTTTCAAATTCAAGGGGTTGCGACATAAGCCAGATCGATTGGGAGCATCAATTTTGGTGAAAATCGGCTGAACGGTTTAGCGCCAGCGTTGTTCGGGAGGGACGGACGACAGACGTTTGGCGTCAGTCGTTTTTTCGCTATCAACGACCCACGAAACATGGATTTTGGCACACCACGGTTTGAGGATATTTTTTCTAAATTTAGTTAGTGGATTTATCCATTTTTCGTCACAAGTGCCTTGTAATATGAGTTTTCTGGGGAAAATTTGCTGTTTTTCCCAGCATTACTGTAACTTTTTTACCCGTAGGGAGAAAGTATAATTGATCAATATTTGAGAAAATTTAGATTATACGTTCACAAAAAATTTTTTATAACTTCATTTGTCAAATTAGTTATACCGAGAAGAAGAGTCAAGAGTTCATGAGAAATTTGAAAGAGATTAATAATTGTAATGTTAATCCCAGAGATATTAATAAAATGTGACATTTACTACAGTATTTGTAAAAATAGTATAGTGTATTCGAAGAAGAATGTAAACTAAAAAAGAAAGAGTTCCTTTCAGAAAGTTTCAAATGCAATATGAGATAATGTAACGTACCCCAAAAATATTGGATTCACATTGAATTCAGAGTCTCAGTGAACTAGCTAGTATAATATCAATTTTGAAAAAGAATACATAGATTTGTAAGTCATAATGCTTCAATTTTTAGGGTACCATGCGCCACATGTCTTTTTCCTACAACCAGTCTAAAAATGTTCGCAGAGTCTTTTTGAAAAAATATTTTTTGGAGATCAGGATTACTCACCTCATTTCACCTACGAAATAGAGAAATTGCGAATAAAATAGGTATAGGCTACAATGAATATCATTGCAATATTGTAGGAAATCTCGGAGAGTTGAAATATTAAGTTATAAATGATAATCGAATTAACTGACAATATATGAAAATTTAATTTCGGATTAAATAATTTCCGTTTTATAATACTATTTTGCAGAAATAGAGTCCTTAGGTTTTATTAACCAACGATTATTGAAGTTTGAACTAAAACATGTGAAATTTTCTTTGACAATTGAAATTTTTTTTGTGTATATTTTTAATGTCTATTTTTACTACTAGGTCAATATAATGAACTGTGATTGTTTATCTTTTGGGGTTTTCTAGGAGAAACGTGCCACGAACACAGATTAATGTCCGAGGCGGAATTCGAACCAGCGGCTTCGAACCCAGGCAGCTACAGCCTGGTCGTCCATTTCCTTTCTCTCCTTGAAAACCCTCTTTGACATCAATATTCAACACCAAATACATCGAAGATATCGCTTAATTCTCCATCGTATGAATTACGTTTTTTCCTGTGTCCCTGGCCACGTGGGGATAAGAGGAAATGAGACCGCTGACTAGGTAGTAAAGTTGGTCACGAGGAAGCCAGAAATACATCTTTATGGTAATATCTCCCTTTTACTCCAGATTTTATCCAACGTTGCTTTTTGAGTGCAAACAGAGTGGCAGAATCTCTCAAACTCACAAGGATCATAAGACCCTTGTCGTGTTCATCCTGTAGCTCTAAGCCCGAGGCGAGAATTGTTATTCACCTTCGGATCGGGCACTGCCACTTTTGCACGGACATCTCGTGCAGTTACCACCCCTATCCCCAGAAATGAAGAAACAGACCTTACTGTAAAGCATGCCCTGTGCACTGCGATAAGAAAGAGCTGAAGAAGGCAATTTTGGATAATATTGCACTATGTAATTGCTAAGATATTTGAGCAGAAAGCACATTTATTTTTGATTATTAAAGAAGATATGAAGTTTCATTTCGTGTAAAAAAATAAAGACTAGTTTAGTTTCGGGGTTTGAGAACTTGTGGGTCTCATTGAAACTCTAGTGTTTTCCGTTGATCTGAAACCAAATGTATTTTCAGGTTTAATACACATTCTACTGGGATCTTATGAGCACAAAATATTTGTCATGCGTATATCTTACAATGGCTAAAATTATTTCATAATTAATCATTAGAAACAGGACGGTGTGTATCCTGTGAAAATACTTTTTACTTCAATAGCGATAACTGTGTCAAGGTTTCGGAGGTTTGAATTGGGAGAGAGCTCGAATGAACCAAACACCCCAGAAACTATTTCTGAGGCCCTACAGAAACCTAACAAAATTGAAAAGGTAATACGATTCAGAGACTTGTGTTCCCTTAAAAATTTTAATTGGAAAAATTTTCCTGCATTGAAATTCTTTTAAATAAATACTCAATCTTTTAAAGTTTATTCAAATAACTTTTTGTTTCTTTCTTAACAGCTCGTTTTAAGAAAATTACATTGATTGTACATTTTTAAGGTTTTCAAATTTATTCTTTTTTTGTATGGGTTATTCAAAAATATTTAGAAATATTTAACTTGTGTAGATTTCACAAAATAAAAAAATGAAAATTTGCTGTTTATATTATTAGCTGTTTATTGACGATATCAATTATTACAATTGCTATTAATATCACTGGGGAAGGGGTATATGAATCTTTCGGGAGTGTACAGAAAATAAAGTTTGAAAAATACGAAGAATAAAGACAATTATGTTTTCGCAATATTTCGAATGAGAGGTTCCTAGTTTCTTTTTCACCGATTTCACACATAAAATTCAACAATTTACAAATAGTCTAAACAATATTAAAATAGCAATTTTGAATGATAATTTACTTTGACATCCGGCAGTGATTTTTTAAATTTATTAACGAAATCACTGTTTGCATGCACCTTTTCCCCATATAGAAAAAAAGGGCGATTACATTTTTATAATGCGTAATAAAATGTGTGCATTGCTTGCATTTCTAATAAAGGTGTAGTAAAAGTCAAATACAATTTTTTTTAAAAAGTGAACATGAATTTCAATTTGCTTGATAGGAAATGTCTATATTATTTAAAAGTATTATATTGTGTGTTTCCGAAAATTCATAATAATTATGTTCTGCTTTAGATCCATTAGATTTTAAAATAGTTTGTAAGAAACAAAACTTTCAATACTATTAATTTAATCTGCCAAAAATTTTTATAATATTAGATACCATAAATTAGAGTTAATTTTCTGGTAAAGAACTGATAAAAATGGGCACAGCCCTTCCCGTGACCCGCTGCCCCTTGGTTCGTCACGTCCACGGGGTCAGGCCAACGTCCAGTGCAATTGGCGGAGTGATCCCGCGCCGCGCGCACCAATCCGTTTCGTTTCTGTGCCCTCCCGTTACCTCCTCTTTCTTCCTCTCACCCTCCCTCTCCTGTGACCCCCCTCACGTTAGCGAGGCAGCGTCACTGACCCCCAGAAATTTCTCCGCCCCTTGAGATAATTGGAGGAAAATCTGAGGGAGGAAGGAGGACGTGTCTGAAACTTGGAGCAAAGCCATGATAAGAGCGGATACGCCTGACGCCAGGATTGGCAGTGTCCAGCGATGGTTGTCCAAGCTGTGAAAAGCCAGATTTGGCCGCACAAGGCATCGCCCATATTCTGTGAGATGGGTATACATTCGCCTGAGATATGGCATAATATTCTGGGAAGCTATCCTTTAGTGCCCAGACATTTAGATTGCAAAAAAAAGTATCCGAATAATGAAAAACGCCATTCCTGATCGGTAAGCGTCTTTTCATTGAGCTTGGAATCTTATCATTGCCTTGCCTATTTATTGACGAGTATGTAGTATTTGTCAAAACTGACATACTTAACGGTGGGAACATATTTTCATGTAACACTGATATTTATAGTTACAACACTCGACGTAGAAATCATTTTTCATCAAGTTATCAAAGCTCACTTACATGAAATCCACATACAATACATGTACGTTACTTTATTTATTTATTTATTTTACGTCAAAAAACAGTTAAAACTGCGTATGACGTGCTATGGGAAAAGTGAATTGTGTACATTTTCAAAATTCTGTGATCCCTACACTAAGTCATATACTACTTAAATTTTAATTTTTTAAAGGAGAAAAAACAAAAGAACCCATGTAATAAAATCTATATTCAAGATAAATAAGCAATAAATTTTTCTCTATTACTTCCTGCGGGCAACATGGAAACGATAATTTGAATAATTGTATTTCCCACTGAATTCTAGAAGACGTGCACAGAAAATGAAGTTACATTTATGTCCCGAAGCAAAACAAGGGCCATCTCAGATTGCTCAATGGATCAGGAAACTGGGCGAAAACCTTGATCGAGAAATCATTGACCCGAAGCTGTAGTACAATAGTTTTTACAGGTTGTTTATACTCATTCACAGTCCAAATGGTAAATAATGCATTATGTATCATTGTTAAATTAAATGTTACTTTTCTTGTGATGCTCAGTATAGTCTCTAATTGTATAGAAACAGTTATGCAGCAGAAACGATTTCACTTGGGGTTTAAACTTTCTATTGAATTTAATCGTTTAATGTCATCTTGAAAGTGTTGTAAAATAATGTACATGATTGTATGTGAATTTTTGTAATGAGCTGTTGATACTGTCACCTGATGAATATGATTTCTACGTCGAGTGTTATAGTAATAGACTTGGCATTTTCTGAAAAAATATTCCCGCCCTTGAGCAAGTCATTTTTTACAAAAACCACTGATTCGTAAATAAAAAGACACGGTAATGGTAGAATTCCTAGATTAATGAAGAGAGGCTTACATGAATCAATACTTTACAACGCATTGCCAGATGAAATTAAACAATTAAAATTGGTACACAAATATAAGTTAAAAGTAAAATCTTTTCTGCTGTAAAACTGTTTGTATACAGTTAGAGACTATACTGATCGTCAAAAAGAAAAATAATGTTTACTTTGGCAAAACCAAGATATAGTATAATGAATTACTTTACATTTGCATTGTATAATTTAAAAGAAGACTCAATATGCCTGTAACATGTAATGTACTTCAGCTTCCGGGTCAATGACCCCATCTCGATCGGGTGTTTGTCCACCTTCCCTGATCCATTGAGCAAATGGTGAGATGGCGCCTTGATTTACTTCTGGCCGTAAATGTAGCTTCACTATGCGCACGTTTCGTTGAACATTCCTTGTGCTTGTAGTGGTAGTAGAGCTTAGGGTGAGTTTCTATTTTGTTAGCAATACAGAAAAATTAAATCTGTTCGTTCGTTTACCGTTACAAATAAGTTTTCTATAATTCGGCAACGAAAATATCTAGTTTTTGAACTGTTAATCTCTCGCTTTTTTAATTTATTATTGTTATTATTATTATTATTATTATTATTATTATTATTATTATTTATTATTATTATTATTATTATTTACTATTATTTTTCATCTTTCAACTATTAATAATTAAATTGTTGGAAAGAGATTCAGAAACTCAAGAAAGCGTGCGCAGATGATTTTCTCCTCCATACGTCACATACAGTTTTTGACTGTTTTTGACTTTTTTGACTAAATAAATAAATAAAAGCACTTGAAACAATTTTAAGCAAATTTTGTTTATTAACCTCCTCGGATATTCCGAATGGCGGCGCAGTTATAAGCACTCAGAAGCTGGTAGGGAAAAATTAATTTCTATTCCAAATTTTTAATTGTAGAAATATATAAACACTCCTGAAACATGTAACTTGTTTATTATTTTGCGAAAGAAATGAATATATATGTTGAGAAAAAAAATATTAACACGAATAAACTAGTAGTGGTACAGAATGGCACAGACTTTCTCATAGTAAGGTTTTCTAATTTCCTTGGTGTTGACTGCCTTTACGGTCTTGACCCCTGTCCACCTGGGTCTGATTGAAGCTTTGAAATATTTAAAAACAATCCTTAAAATTTGGGGGTATTTTGCAAGTTTCCGAACATTTTCAAAATTTTCTCAAAAACGGTTCTTAATTTTTTCTTAAAATTTCTCGTTAGAATAGAGTAAAATACACTTATAAATACGGCATAGCTCCGATTTTCACAGTTACCTCTAAATTTTCGTAAATCTGAAAATTTTTGAATTTTTCGGCATCTTCCTACACCTATAAAATTGAAGATAGAAATTTTTCCTCCAAATGAAATTTGTTGTCCACAAATAGTTCTTTCATTAAGATCATCTATATTTTATTTGAAAATTTTAGTAGTCTTTGGAGAGGAATGTAATTAAAAAAAAACCAAAAATTTTCTCAAAAAAATTTTTAAATGCTATATATACAAACTATAAAACGCTCAGACGTCTTTTTGTCAAAAACGACTACGATTTTGTCCTACGACCTGTCCCTATGCATAGTGTTGATTGCAATGTTTAATATGAAGTAATGTCCACTACTGTGTATACTTTTCTTTTTTCAAAAATTACACAAATGTATTTTTTTAAATACTTCTCACTCTTCCGTTAATATGCACATTTCTATCGATATGTATATATTAATTCAATTTCGAGTGAATGTGCTCCCAATGATTTCAAATGAAAATTCTTTGGAATTCTTTTCTTTCTCGAAAATTCAATGGATTCCTGTAAAAAAAGCTCCACATGTCGCATTTACAGTAATGCTTAACCACCATTTTCTTAAAACTAGCTTCAAAATGTTCAATGAAAATTTATTTAAGACAAGGTTTTACTCTTCTTTAATATTCTTGAAGAAATAATTCGGTTCTCCCATTAAAAAACGAAAAGTAGAGAAAATGAGATAACAATGAACTTTAGGAGACGATAAATGGCAGCTGCCAAGAGGAAGAGGCTGCCATTCTGTTGCACCAGTAGTTACTTTCTTGTATACATACGTATATGTATGTGTATACGTATATGTATACATACGTATACGAAGTAATATACATAGTATAGAGAAAGTTATGTAATGCTGCGCGAAAAAATGGCGGATTTTCGGCAGAAAAAAAAATCATTCCTGGGCTCTGACAACGCAAATGTAGATTCATTCAGTTGCTAAATTAAGAACTAGAGGTGCTACAGAATGGCACAGTCTTTCGTAGCATTTTTTTCTAATTTCCTTGGTGTGGGCTGACTTTATGGTTTTGCTCCATTCTCTACCAGCTGCCATCTATCGTCACCAAAGAACATTTTCTTGCCATTTTTCAACTTTTCGGTATATTAATAGTAGAATTGAAATATGACTGCAAACATATTAAAGAAAAGTAAAACCCGTTCAAAATATAAATTTTCATTGAAACTTTTGAAGCCGTATGAAGTCGTTGAAAATGACGATTTAGCATTGCTGTAAATGCGAAATTTGAAGCCCTTTATCACAGGAATCTGTTGAGTTTTCGAAAAACTCCATTTGAAGTCATTTGAAACACTTCCACTTTCAAAAGTAATAATGCATACAGATCAATGGAAATGTTCCTACTAACGGCGTGAGAGATATTTCAAAAAATTACATTTTTGTCTAATATTTGAAAAAAGAAAAGAATTCACCAAAATCAACTTTACGTCGTATTAAACAGTTCAATTGGAAATTCACCCATTGGAAAAGTTTGAAGAAAAATATTGGAGAATGTGGCGTTTGAGCGTTCATGAACATGCGGAAGTTAGAACTCATTTTTACAGAAAATAGTTTTCGGGAAACTGTACTTGACAGCTATTTAAAGCTCATGTATTCATAAATCTAATAATGGGTAGAAATTTCCTCTAATGTAAATATTAGCGACGTGAGAGACTAGTCAAAAAAAAAATTTTTTTTTGAAAGAAAAGGAAAGATTCCAGAGATTCGTATTTTCGAACAGAAGACTCTTTTGACTTTACGTTAGATATATTTTTAAGAAAAAGTGTCTAATACTTTTATATATAATACGGCTGGACTCCATAGTTTACTATGGAGAGTTACAATGTTAGTCACGTATATTGTGGATTATATTTTTTGTCATGAGTATTACTGCCTCAAATATTTTTCTTTCTCAAGTAGAATGCTCTTGATCAGAATATCACACATTTAGCTGCACATACCTTCACTTTTTTGTTTTATAACCACTTTACTACAATGTTATATAGTAAGATTTAACACTAGAACCACCCAGAAGTGTTTTCGACGCCACAGGGAATTATTTATCTGTATATATTTTCGATTTTTCCGTCTTATACTTACTTAAAATTACTGATATACATTTTTGGAACGATAAAAAAATTAATCGACAACCACGAAAACTATTGTATCCATATTTCTACACATATCATTATTTTCTTGAGTCAGCCATTTCCAATCCGCCATTTTGAATTTTCAAATTTCATTGTGATATTTGAAATCAGTGATTTCCAGAACCTCATATGTATATTTTTATGCATTTTTGTTCGTTTTTAAATTAAATTTAAACGATCCGTCATTTTGATGCTGCCATTTTGAATTTTGACATTTTATCATGATATTCAAATTCAGCGACCTCAAAAACGGGTTGATACCTATTTTTACGCAAAGCCATTGGCATGTGCAATTATGACCTGGTTTAGGCCCGATTGAACCAGTGTGGCACGGGGCAGCAGGCCGCCGCCGACGCGACGCTCGGCTGCAGCCGCACGAGCGAATACGTGCGCACCGCGTTCCGCTTTCTTACGCCCGTTCACGTGGTGGCTGGGGCGAAATTCAGCGTCACACTCTAGTGTTGTTATGCGATGTGTGTGAAGAATACCTTATGCAATGATTTCGCAGTTCAGATCGACTATGACACGATTAACATTCAGCATACGAGAATGTCTAAAATGGCAGCTTCTAACGGTTTTTCTGCTTTCCTAAATGGCACACGTCGCAAGACCTCATGAACGATGCTAGCGCAGACCTTTCCCGATCATCACAGCACCGAAGTTCTCTCGCGACTCCCCGTCTTTACAGCTCCGTACATTTTCTAAGACTTTTCTCTTCTCCCGGAGGTGTGAGATCTTGCGTTGACCGTCTCCCTCGTTTTTCACGGCTGGCAAAAAGTAATTTCTGAATTCTCTGTAACGTTACTCTAATTTCCGGATAGGTCGGCGCAGTGCTTACCTCGTACCTCGCTCCCGCGTCGGGCGATACGTCATCGCTAGCGCGCCGGGTTCCATCCCGCGGACATTTTTAAATCTTAATGCTTTCTTTCTTTCTTTCTTATTTTCTTGATGCGAGGCTTGTACTTTAGTTCGTATCAATTTAGTATGAAGTCATTTGAGATAAAAAGTTAATTAAAATCAAATAATTTTCCTTAATCCTCTAATGTAAATTTGATTTACGTAATTATTACTAATGGTTACAATACTTTGGTCGACGGAAAAAAGGTGAAATGGAGTCCCGAGTTATTTGAACTCAGGTATCATTAACAGATATTTATAAAAAGCCACTGTTAATTCATTATCAGATATACCATTAAATAAAATGATTCTTCCAAAACATCCAAGAGACACTAAATCCTTCAGGCCGATTTAAGGCACTTCAAACATATGACTGAATCTTTGTATTAAAGAAAATAAGGAAAGGCGGTCGAGTTCAACCACAAGGCATTTAACTTCAGGAAAGTTATAAGATGTTTTATAAATTGTTATTGTTCACTTATTATGAGTGACACAATTAAATCAAATTAAGCGATGCTTCTAAATCGCACCCTATATCCCTAGCACTATCAACCTACATCATCAAACAGCGAAGAAAAGAAGGGAAAGCAATAAAGTAAATTGATTGAATATTTCGTGTTTCCGGGCGCATCAACAGTTAAGGTCATTATTCCCGTAAGTGCAGTGCATGCTTTCATTAAGAGAAGTGACAGAGTTTTCCCCTTGCTGGATGGCGAGAGCCGCCGCCAACCTACAAGTCACCTTACTGTGTTTTTTCTTTGCGTGAATCTCCCACCAGAAGAGTTCGGCAACGACCGAAACAAACTCTAAGCTCCCGACTGGCCTCGCGACATGTGCATGTGTTGAGGCTGGAAAATAGCTTGAGATATTTTGGGAGAGCATCGGAAGATGTTTCGTGTTGAAAACAAGACTCCTGCCGTCTTTCTTTCCTTGACATAAGAGAAAATTCTGAAAGCCAATTATTTAAGAACTATTAGTTCACCTCATCGTAAGAATTATTGAAGACGTTGTCAGTATTACCTTGTCTGGGCGAAAACAAAGTCGTTGTCTGTCGTAATTCGGGCGTTCGCGATCTTCAAGCAATGCGATCGCGCCGCGTCGCAAGTGGGAGGCCAGGATTCCTCGAATTGCGACAACATGAAATGCTATCTCTTTCCTGGTATTTTGGTGTCCGACCCGTGGCACGTTCTGCCGCCCTTCTTAAAAAGCAGTTCAAAATTTCAAAGCATTTCAGTCGTTCTAAAGTTTCATACAAAAATGCATTGCCTTTCTCTCTGGAAGCCCGCCTTTTTTTTTTTTTTTTTTTTCAGAAAAAATATAAGTCCAACCGGGACGTTTGAAATATATACCATTGCTGTTAATTAGCGCCAACGAATTGCTATAAATTATTGAATTCCAAGTACGGCGCCAAATTCGAATTAATTTTGGTCGCCTCTGTTCCAAAAACATGTATGTGTAAGAAAGGAGCGAGGACAGTCGTAGTTCGACAGCGTTAGAGGTTAATATTACCTAAAAGTGTTATTTAAAGTGCTATCAGTGTTCCAAGCAGTGTACATCGTTTCTCTGGCCGGCCTGCCGGCTGGCTCAACGTATCCACATGAATAAAGCAGTACCAGCCAACCTCAAGATGAATTCGTCACTTAACCTCCAAGAGCAACCCACGAAGTCGTACGCCGGAGCTGCAAATACTGTGAGTTTTCCATCAAAAGAACAATCTATACTACTGGACGCATGCGAAAATCTGTCAATGACTATATAAGTAAACTAACCGAAATTGTTCCCCCCAGTGCCATTACTTTTATATCAAGAATATCCAATAACAGAATATGTGTGTTTTTGAACTCGAAGATCAAAGCTGATCTTATAACTAACAAATACCCTACTCTGATCATTAAAAATACTACTGTTAATGTGAGACCCCTAATTAACAAACTCAAAAGAATCATAATATCAAACGCATACCCTTTATTCCAAACGAGGAAATCACAAATATTTTCAAGAATCATGACAAACTACCTCCAGTATATCTTTCATCAGAGCTGGTCTGTCTGACCTAACCTCAGTCACATTATGAGCTTCAGAAGGCAAACATTTATCCAACCTGAGGAACTTCACAAACTCCCTCAGTCATCAGTGATTGTATATGAAGGTACACCATATAGAATCTTTTTCTTTGCTGAAAACATTACTTGTTTCAATTGCAAAATGGAAGGCCATACTGCTTGTAACTGTCTCCAAAATCTACCCAAAGAGAATTGCCTTCTGGACACTCCCAGTACAAATATACCAACTATCCCTTCTAATAATATGGAAGTACAGCCTACCATAACTGAAACACCCACTGCCCCTCCACCAGTGACCATATGAACTTTCCTCCCTTGTTAAAGAAGCCTCCCAATGAATCCTCTTCCCTATCTGAAGCAACTAATAATGTTAAAGATATAATCAAGATAATAATGTTAAAAAAACTAAAAAAAAGAAACAGAAAAAGAATTCTTCAAAACATGAAGAACTGGACCAAGATAGCAATCCTGATAAAACACTTGAAGACATGCTCAGCCCAACTAAAGATCTGCTTGAAATGAACCAAAACTCTTTCCCTCTGTCAGCAAATCAATTACACTTACTACTAGAAAATACTCTGGGCTCTGCTGATCCTCTAACCATAGTAAAGTATATTCCAATATAACCATATTCCAATGATATTCCAGCCGTTATAAAAATGCTCAATGACATTTACCCTGTATTAAAGGATAGAATTATCAAAGGCAGAGTCACCAGAATAATAAAAAACTGCAGAAACACCTACCGGAATCAGACACATCTGAGTCTGAATCCAGTATGGAAACTACCTGACACTAAATTTTTTAATTCAGGTCTCTTAAAAAACACCATTCCCCCCTTGCTAAATAAATTTCAAGCAAACAAATGAAGATACTCCAATAGAATATTAATGGATACTATTGTCGTCTTGAGTATCTGTAACTATTACCCAGATATCATTTGTTTGCAAGAAACCAATTTCAAGGCTAATCACTCAGCTAATATTAAGAATTATCAATATTTCTTTAAAAATAGAACCACTGATCAAGCTTCTGGTGGAGCAGCCATATATTTAAAAGCTTCAATTTTGGCTGATAACCTTATGATAAAATCTAATCACATCCTCCAGGAATGTCCCCAATTCAATTCTGTGAGACCTCAATTCTTTGATAAGGAAAGATTTAGTACCATTCTAAGGGATAATACTTACCAAATAATGTTTTAAAATTTTGTAATGAAATAGGTATTTCAGGAAATATTTAAATGTATTAGAATAACGTAATTTTCTATTCCTTTTTGTAGTAATTAACAGTTATGTAATTTTCACGTTTAAGTTTTATGTTTTTATATCCATATCATCTCTGTACTGTAACCTCAATATTGTAAAAACTAAAAACTGACAATGTAAAATTTAATATATTGTATTTATTTAGTTGCTAATGACCTAGCCGTTGATGCGACTTAAAATAAATTAAATAAAAAAAAAGGAGCGAGGTTGGAACAAAAAAGAAGAAGAGATTTCGCCGCGTTCTCGTGGCCCGGTTTGTAGGGTACTGCTCCGCCATTCTTCTGATATGGAACGGAGAAACCACGAAAAACACAGCAACCGGCCTGTAGAAGTCTGCTACAGACAGCGGCTGAATTCGTCCTAGCTGTTGTCTAGCTTGCAACTAGTCGGGCGAGTCTCGTTCCCAGCGAGGCGTGTGCGGGCGGGGGGGGCGGGGCGGGCGAGATTCGGGTTAACCCCCCCCGGGTTCCGGGGGCGCCATTGGAACAGCGTGGGCGCGCGGGGGTGAGCGTGGGAGGAGCGGGCGGCGCCAGAGACGGTGAAAGCGTGAAGGCCGTGCCAGGACGCCGAGAAAGCCACCAGCCCCCACCCACCGCTGTGCACTGGATGCCCCGCTGAAGAGTATGGGCACATGAATTGCAAGGAAGAAGAAGTATCATTGGGGATTTGGTAAAGCCATAAAAGAAACTTTGCGGCTCATTTCTATCTCTTCCAGATTAAATGTTCGTGACAGCAACAGAATGATTACAAGATTAATCTTACATTTTATTTCAATAAACAATGAATTTATAAGCATAAACTCGTGTCGAAAGTAAATACTGGGTTGATTACTTTGGATATTCCTTCCCCCCGATAATTGCAGCGTCATGAACATTTCCTTAGGAACTTCCCTTCCCAGAAAGTAGGTTGTAAATTTAAGATATACTTAATAATTATATAACTATACAATAAAACATTTTTACAAATGTAAGAAACTGATACTCTTAATAAAATAGTTCAGTTTAACCACATGGCATTGAAAAACACTGGTAGCGAACTGTAAATACTCAATGTGAAAAAATAATTTTACGCATGTAAATAGTACTTTGCATCAATAAATGGTAAATACTACTTTTTGGTTTTTATACACTGAAAGTATATGGTGTTGTCTTCTGTTTCCTCCCGCGTGAGGGTATGGGAACTTTCAAACACAACAGAATGACGGTTCACAGTTTGAAGGCGTAATATAATTGCTGTAATTTTCCTCTTTATTTTATGATATAATATTTTAGTTATGCATCAGACTCACATATTAACTAAACGCTTCGTATCTTGGGAATACACTAACGATCTTAATTTGAGGATTTTTCTTGCATGGAAACTATAACTGGAATGCACTAGCTACGATTTTCCTCACTTCCTTCTCTAATCGTAGAGTAGAATAACACCGATCGCCAGTGTCATTACTATCGCTGTATCTTAATAACTTTATTTTAGTGAATATGTCATGCTTTCTTCCCTAAACCAATCAAATTATTACGTTTCATCATAGTGTCTCGAAAGCCTCACAGCTTACCGCTGCTTTATCGATTTCCAACGCTTTTAAGATACTCCTTAGTCAATTGAAGGTGCGAGGACGGGCAATCCGCCCATCGCTCAACCGTAAGGATAGGGCAGAGGACGGGATAGGCAACGAAGGACCGCATGCCGCCCACAGCTCATACTGTAACCCATACTGTCCTTCAGCATCCACGTGGAAATGATCGGCGAAACTACGGAGACCACTGATCAGAGCAGTCGACCAAAGATTACGATTCCGGTAGGCGACACAAACCCTCTGCTCTTAATTGGAAGGAAATGTCTGGCGCTTTGTTGGGATCGAATTGGCAATCTAACCAATAGCGAGCTCAAGAAGTAAGGCGTTGCCTATACTATAGCTGCAGGCAGCATTGGTTTAATTAAATTACTTTTGATAGTATACGGAAAGGAAATTCAATACTTCTTTTTTAAAATCAGCAAAAATGTTGTATGAAATACATTAAGTAGCGTGGTTTATGAGTCAACATGAATAAATGAAACTGATCATGCTTTTTACTCTACGTTAATTTTCTTCATCGAAAAAAAAAAAAACATTTTGGGAAGAAGGGCTTTGGCACCAATGGCTGCAAAGTACCGGGCACAAATTTCTCAGAAGAACTGAATTCCTTGAACGAAATGATTCCAACAATAGATGACGTCACTGCATCCCCGTGCTTTACATTTATTATAGAGAACTATTCTATTGAACAAGTCTCTAAATGTTTATTTATTTTTTATTTATTTATTTTACGTCAAAAAAAACAGTTGAAAACTGCGTATGACGTAATATGGGGAAAAGTGAATTGTGTGCACATTTTCAAAATTCTGTGATCCCTACACTAAGTCATATACTACTTAAATTTTGAATTTTGAAAAAAAACAACATGAAATCTCAGGATAAGCAAAATTAATTTTAAAAAAAACTCCCATGTAATAAAATCTATTTTAAGGATAAATAAGCAATAAATTTTGGCTCTTATTACTTACTGCCGCGACAACATGGAAACGATAATTTGAATAATTGTATTTCCCACTGAATTCTAGAAGACGTCACAGAAAATGAAGTTACATTTATGTCCAGAAGCAAAACAAGGGCCATCTCAGCATTTGCTCAATGGATCAGAGAAATGGACGAAAACCTGATCGAGAAGTCATTGACCCGGAAGCTGTAGTACAATATTGTTACAGGTTGTTTATACTCATTTATACAGTCCAAATGGTAAATAATGCATTATGTATCATTGTTAAAATTAATGTTCCTTTTCTTGTGATGCTCAGTATAGTCTCTAATTGTATAGAAACAGTTATGCAGCAGAAACGATTTCACTTGGGATTTAAACTTTCTATTGAATTTAATCGTTTAATGTCATCTGGTAAAGTGTTGTAAAATAATGTACATGTATTGTATGTGAATTTTTGTAATGAGCTGTTGATACTGTCACCTGAGAATATGATTTCTACGTCGAGTGTTATAGTAATAGACTTCGGCATTTTCTGAAAATATATTCCCGCCTTGAGCAAGTCATTTTTACAAAACCACTGATTCGTAAATAAAAGACACGGTAATGGTGGAATTCCTAGATTAATGAAGAGAGGCTTACATGAATCACGTGGGTGGGATTAGGTTATTATTCGTACAATTCGTTTTGTAATCTAAAAGTCTGGGAGCTATAAGATGTATTTCCCAGAATATTATGCCATATCTCAGGCGGGAATGAACATTCGCGAAGTATACCAACGAGCAGTATGAAGGCTGACTGAATTTGCAAGAATTCTGAACGCGTAGCATAATGAACTTAATTTTGTGTTCAATTCATTTAAATGGACGTTCCATTTAAGGTTTGATTGGAATTGAGAGACCTAAATCATTTTGTTGCCTTAACATCAGTCAATGGTACACTGTTCATTTTCAATGGAGCACAGAATTGTTTATTTGAAATGGAAAACTGCATTAAAACCGTTTTCTTTTCGTTTACTATTAATTTGTTATTTCGGAACCAATTTGAAACATCTGGTATTGTATATTTACTGTTTCTTTATTGCAAAGGATGTTCGTATCATCCGCAAAGAGAACCGTTCTTCCGTTTCGAATCGTCGAGGCATATCGTTTACGTAAAGTAGGAACAGAATAGGGCCTAAAATCGATCCTAGAGGAACTCCACATGCAACGGGCAAAGAGTCAGAAAGGTGCGTACGTAATGTTCCATCATTCCAGTAAGGTATTTCAACTCTCTGAGATCGTTGTTTAACGTACGAACATAACCAATCTAGAGCAATACCACGAATTCCATATGAAGGTAATTTTGAAAGCAAAATGTCATGATCAATGACGTCAAAGCTTTGAGAGATCTAAAATATCCAATAGGCGCCTCATTTTGATCCAATGATGAGGCGACATCTTTAAGAAAAGAAAATATAGCTGTTTCCGTTGATTTTGATTTTCTAAATCCATGTTGGCAATCTGAAAGCGCGTCGTGTTTAGTGAGAAAGGTTTCCATTCGTGACGTAAAAAGTCTCTCTATTATGTTTGAAAAATCTGATGAAGGAAATGGGCCGATAATTTTGAATTTCATTTTTGTTGCCTTTTTGAAAAGCGGCTTAATTTCAGCTGTTTTGAAAATATCTGGAAACGTTCCAGTGCATAAAGATGCATTAAATATGTGAGTTAACGGGTGTATAATGGCATACGCACAAGTCGAAACAAAGGACCCAAGAACCCAACTGAAACCGACAATATTTATTTTTAGTTTACCGATTATTTTGAGAATTTCATAGGAAGAAGTTTCGGAAACGAACATTGTGTCTAAAATTTTGGGTGAACTGTCTGTTTTTGAGTTTTGTGGCTGAAGACCCTTAGTGAGATCGACAGCAATCCTCGAAAAGTATTGGTTAAAGGGACTAGCCACTCTTGCCGGATCGTTCACATTTATATCGTTATATTTTAAAACAACATTCTCTACGGGTTTTCTAGTTGATTTGATAGTATTTTTTATTATATTCCACATTGCTTTTGTTTTATTATTTGAGTTCAAAATATGTTTTATTTTTTATATGTTTTATTTGAGTTTAAAAAATGTTTTATTTTCTTGTTGAATAATCGATAAATATTTAGTACAGGATAATTTAGTCGTTTTAGTTCATTATATATACTTTCATTAGAATAAAATATTGCAATATCTTTGATATATATTGTGACGGACCGGGGTTCCGATCCAGTGCGTCAGTGAATTTATTAAAGGGGTCAGGTCTTCTTTTTTGCGAATGGGCTCGGGGGTGGGGTAAACATTGATACAACGACTTCTCAATATAATTATCATACACAACTTTATTTCAATGATCATACAATAATCTTGTAACCCTTTTAGCTTAGGTCCTTATGCCACGAATCACTGCCTACCTTCAGTACATTGTGGCTAAAATATTCGAATATGATACTAAATGCAACCTGTTGGTCGTCTTGCGGCGTTCTTCATGTCCGGTTCCTGCCCACCAGTCGTTCGGCGACCCTCGGCGCTGGTCGGCTATCTCGCGTGTCCTAGCACGTCCCCTCCCAAAATCACGATTTTTTTCCCCCACCGGCTCTTACATCTCCATTCACAGTCTTGGGCTTCCACGCACTGATCACGTTACATATCCAGTCCTTGCCACAATTATTCTCGTCGAACCTCTCACGAATGTATCGCCCACACTTTACTAATATCTTTACTATTACGTTGTTCACTCACGAGTCTCTGATATCACATGAGTCTCTGATATCACATCTTCAGCATCCGGCATTAAATATTCGGCCACGTCCCGGGGATACGTGGCTCCCTACACTACCTGGTTCTCACTACTCTGCTCGCGCCTCCCCGTCCGTTATCTCTCGCGCGTCGCGGGAGCCTCTATCGCGCCAGGCGGGAGCCGCCAACTGACGCGCCATCCGAATCGTAGCAACCGCTTTGCGTTTCGTCTGGAAACGCGGCGCGTTTCAATATTGTTGCAGTTTGAACTGTGGGATCTCTGCAAGAGTAAACTTGAATTTTGTATTCTTCACAAAATTTTCTATAATTTAGGAAGTTGTCAATAGTTTCAAATAAAATTTTAACAGTATTATTGTTCTTTTATGTGATAAAATAATTTTAAACTATGTGTTTGAGGCCTAGTAAAAAGTGGAAAAATTAAAAACATTAGAAACAATTATAGGAGGAATGTTCACTTTTTTCTGGATGTCTTCAGTCGAATTTTCTAAGGTAGATAGTATTGCATATTTATCAGAAAAAAGCGTTGGAGGCACTGAGAGATGTTGAACATTGAGAGTTGGTCTTTTACGTTGGTTATAATGAAGTATAGTTCCTTCTCATTTTCTGGGGTCTGATTTATGTTGATATGAAAAGTTTGAGTTTGTGTCTTCTGAAATAACTGTGGCTTGAGGTGTTGAAGTAAAATTAAAAGATTGAAGAATAATGTTACATGGATTTGAATTAAATTGAGAGTCACTAATTAATTATTATAATAAACGTCAGTAAATTAAAAGTGATTTAAAAGTCACTACATTAAAAATTATAAATGACCAACAAAAGTAACAGTAGAATGTGAAAACTGACAGCTGATAACATTAAAATTATCATATAGTGAAATGTATAGGCAGTCAGGTACTAGATAACAGTATTGTAGTGATAACACTATCTCTTAAGGAGTGGTTCACCTAAAGAAATAAGCAGAACCACCGCTGTGTTCTGACAGAAGGCGTCCGTCCGTTCAGTGATTCAATAAGCTTATATCATCATCATTATTGTGCTTTATGGTGAGCATAGGATAATAAATATTGGAAGATGATAGATTAGTTATAATACCTTGTTCCATATGCTATTGACATAGAGATTAAGAAATTTGTGTAGGGCTACTGTTGTAATTTAAGTACGGGAATACTGATGGATCTTCTTCTTCTTCTTCTTCTTCCCCTGATGCCTGTCAGCATCGAGTTAGCCATTTGACATACTCCTTTTTGTCTTGTGCCTTGCGCTTCACCTCTCCTAGAGTAGCTCCGCTCCTTTGGCATATATCCTGTATATAGGCGTCCCATGTTCCTCTTGGCCTCCCAGGTGGTCTCTTTCCCTCTGGCTTCGATCATGTGTTTCGGCTTTCTATTCTTTGGCATTCTAATAACATGTCCGTACCGCTTCAGAGCCTTGTTTTCTATTTCGTTTAGTAGCGGCGTAACTTTCAGTTCTTCTCTGATTATACCGGGTGTTTTTTTATCTTTCGCCGAAGATGACGCACCGCTTGTCTCAGCGATCGAGCCCTCGGTTGCCCGGCGATTTGTCAACAAGGCCCCCGTTCATCCGGCGCGTTCGTCGCTCGGCGCAACCGGCCGATACATCAGTGCCCCTAGAGCAGTCAACTGTGCAACATGAAATTTTCTTTGAAGCAGAGAATATTTCTTTATGAAACCTTCGTTCGAGTTAAGTCTGCCAGTAAGTGCCGCAAGCGTTTTATTAACAAATTTCCGGGCGTGAATATTCCACATCGGTCAACAATTTTGAAGATTGTTAAGAAACTTAGCACCCAGGGAATTTTAAAAGACAAACGAAAGTGTCGAAAGCGCCATGTCCTGACGGAATGAAGTTGGAGAAATTTCTGCCAGGTTACAACAATCCCCAAGAAAATCTTTGAGGCGTCTTGGACAACAGGCACGTGTATCCACGAGCTCAGCCAGAACAGACACTAAGCTTTTAAAGCTTCGGCCATACAAGACTACTGTTGTTCATGCGTTGCAGCCTCGTGACCCAGAATCCCGAGTACGTTTTGCAGAATATTTTTTGCAGAGTGTACATGACGGTGATCTTCATTCTGCTTTGACTTTTTTTCTGATGAAGCGTGATCTGAGTGGATACGTTAACAGCCAAAACAACCGCTATTGGAGTGCAGAAAACCCTCACCTGTTTCATGAAGAACCACTTCATGACGTAAAGATAGGAGTGTGGTGTGCGTTGAGTTCCACAAGAATTATCGGACCTATTTTTTTCAACACCACCGTTACTGCTGATGTTTACATTCATCAGATATTGACATTATTCTTGAACAATTGACACCAGAAGAAAGGTTCTATGGTTACTTTCAACAGGATTCGGCAACTGCTCACACTGCTGGTCGATCCATGAACTTCTTAAATAATGTTTATAGTGATGATAGAATAATTAGTCGTGGGTTATGGCCTCATAGATCACTTGATCTGACTCCTTGTGACTTTTTTTCCTTTGGGAATACTTGAAAGATCAGGTATATGCAGAAAACCCGCATTCGGAGGAAGAGCTCCGGCGCACTATTGAAGAGAAAATCGCCGCAATTCCTCGAGATTTACTTCAAAGGGTTAATCATTTATTCCGGAGGTGCCAAGAATGCATTCCAGCCGAAAGACACCACTTTCAGCATCTTCTTTAAGGTAAGTTACGCGGTAGCGATAGTTCTCGTATGGCAGCACGGGCGGTGAATCAGCATTTCTCCCGGCAAGTGAGCCCTCGATTGCCCGGGCGAAGCGGCCCGATTCTTCGGCGAACGATAAAAAAACCACTCTGTATTATTCCTTATTCAAATCTCTTCTTCTTTTCCCTACTATCCTGCGTAGGAATTTCATTTCCTCTTCTGTGATTCTATTTTCTGTTTTCTTATTATGTGACATATTTTCAGTTCCATATTGAAGTTGGTAAATATATACGAACTTATAACTTTGGAGTCTTCTTTTAATACCTACATTCATTCTTAACAAGTTCTTATTTATTTGATTATACACCGATTTTGCTTCCTTCACTCTATTATTCAGTTCTTTCTCATATTTTCCGTCTTCCGAAATTATTGTTCCAAGATACTCATAACTTGTTACTTATTCCATGTTTTCTTCTCTCCACTTAATGTTGATTTCCTCATTTTCAATGCCTACACACATTACCTTGCTCTTTTGACGTTTATCATCATACCCCTATCTTCCATTACCATCTCTTGCAGTTCGCTTGGGTTTTTGGCGAGCAATAAAATATCGTCCACATACACCAATGCTTGTATCCATACCTCACTTTCCAATTTCCAATTCTGCATTTTTTAGCACGCCTTTTGGTTTATTTAATAACCTGATCCACAAAGATAACGAATAGTAGAAGTCTCAATGAATCTCCCTGTTTAACTCCTTTGCCCATTCTAAATTTCCCACTGAGTTGTTCACCCAGCCATACAGTACCATACGCATTTTTATATAAGCTTTAAATTAACTTCATCATTTTGGTTGAAACTTTTGCTTTCTCCAGTGCGTCCCATATTTCGTTCCAGAGTACTGTATCGAATGCTGACTGTAAATCTATGAAAGAAGTGCATATTGTTTTCCCCCTACTCAATGATTTTTTTATTATGGTTCTTCAATTATGGTGTCACTCCGAGTTGCACCCATTTTTGAAGATATTTCATTGTTCATATTGTGTTGGGAGCCATTGCATTAGAACGCTCTAATGCCGTAAATTAAAAAAAAGTCCATCACAATATTACATACAATATGAGAAATTTTAAAAATTAACAAAATCAAGATTTTCTTGATTTTTTTTTCAAAATTTAAGTAGTATATGACTTAGTGTAGGGATCACAGAATTTTGAAAATGTGCACACAATTCACTTTTCCCCATAGCACGTCATACGCAGTTTTTAACTGCTTTTCTGACGTTAAATAAATAAATAAATAAAAATAAAAATAAATAAATAAATAAATAAATAAATAAATAAATAAATAAAATAAATAAATAAATAAATAAATAAATAAATAAATAAATAAATAAATAAATAAATAAATAAATAAATAAATAAATAAATAAATAAATAAATAAATAAAAAAATAAATAAATAAATAAATAAATAAATAAATAAATAAATAAATAAATAAATAAATAAATAAATAAATAAATAAATAAATAAATAAATAAATAAATAAATAAATAAATAAATAAATAAATAAATAAATAAATAAATAAATTCAGACCAAAATCAAACCACTTTCGCTAGTCTGCACGTACGCGTATGACTGTAATATATTCAAACGTATTACTAATAAATGTAAATCCCGCTAGTGCGTTCGACGGGTTCTTGGTCGACGGGTCGCTATTGTTTTTTTCGCGGTGCTACGGTGCACCCTGCATCTGCCCCCAAACGAACTCGTTTCGCGTTGCTACGGTGCCTTCTGCCTATTTACTTTACAGCTTTCCCGGTTACTAAGGTGCCCCCATTCACCTGTCTCAGAAAGAACTCGCGTTGCTACGGTGTCATCTGCGTAGCTGCACGATAGAAACCCACGTCTTTTGCAATATCTACAACATTTCAACCACCACCTCCTAGAGTGATAAAGCCTGCTCACTGTTTCGTGACGTCACCGTAGGTAGTCATGGAGAGCGTCGTATCAATTCATGATAAAAGTTCTTTTAAGTGCATTTTTTAATAAACATTGGTTTTCAATAAAGTATATATTAACCTATTTATGGAGAATACAACTGATGAATTTACTGGAAAATATTCAGTCTTCTGCAATTTGTTTGATAATCTATCATTTTCTTTTGACAAAACTTAACCAAAATACAGCTTTCCAGCGTAAATGTTAGACTAAATCATTTACTGAATGACCATTACACAAGCATCATGAACGAATTCTCTCTCATATATTTCAAGATAGTGGGACAGCAAACATTTCTTTCATTGGGAACTTTTGAAGCATTCCTTATTACAAAGAGTCATTGGGAGCAGTCACCCATTCTCATCTTACAATTTCTTCAGTGCATATTTCACGAAACTAAATTTCCTTCCCTTTTTTAATACAATAGTATATCAATGCATGATTAAAAACTTTGTTTATTTATTTATTTATTCATTTATTTATTTATTTACGTCAAAAAACAGTTAAAAACTGATATGACGTCCTGTGGGGAAAAGTGAATTGTGTGACATTTTCAAAATTCTGTGTCCCTACACCAAGTCATATACTACTTAAATTTTGAATTTTGAAAGGGAGAAAAAAAACAAAAACTCCCATGTAATAAAAACTATTTTCAAGGATAAATAAGCAATAAATTTTGAATTTTGAAAGGGAAAAAAACAGAAAAAACTCCCATGTAATAAAATCTATTTTCAAGGAAAATAAGCAATAAGTTTTGAATTTTGAAAGGGAGAAAAAAAGAAAAAAACTCTCATATAAAAAATTCTATTTTCAAGGATAAATAAGCAATAAATTTTGAATTTTGTAAGGGAGAAAACAAAAACAAAAAAACTCCCATGTAAGAAGAAATAAAAGAAGTCATCTTTCTCAACATATCATATGTTGACGCTTGTGATCACATGATATGTTGACGAAGATGACTTCTTTTATTTCTTCTTATAAGAACGTCAACAACATCCAATCAGAATTTCCACAACTCCCATGTAATAAAATCTATTTTCAAGCATAAATAAGCAATAAATTTTGGCTCTTATTATTTCCCGCCGCGACAACATGGAAACGATAATTTGAATAATTGTATTTCCCACTGAATTCTAGAAGACGTGCACAGAAAATGTAGTTACATTTATGTCCAGAAGCAAAACAAGGGGCCATCTCAGCATTTGCTCAATGGATCAGGGAAACTGGACGAAAAACCTGATCGAGATGGGGGTCATTGACCCGGAAGCTGTAGTACAATAGTTGTTAAAGGTTGTTTATACTCATTTACACAGTTCAAATGGTAAATAATGCATTATGTATCATTGTTAAAATTAATGTTACTTTTCTTGTGATGCTCAGTATAGTCTCTAATTGTATAGAAACAGTTATGCAGCAGAAACGATTTCACTTGGGATTTAAACTTTTCTATTGAATTTAATCGTTTAATGTCATCTGGCAAAGTGTTGTAAAATAATGTACATGTATTGTATGTGAATTTTTTGTAATGAACTGTTGATACTGTCACCTGATGAATATGATTTCTACGTCGAGTGTTATAGTAATAGACTTCGGCATTTTCTGAAAATATATTCCCGCCCTTGAGCAAGTCATTTTTTAGAAAAACCACTGATTCGTAAATAAGAAGACACGGTAATGGTAGGATTCCTAGATTAATGAAGAGAGGCTTACATAAATCATGTGGGTGGGATATGGTTATTATTCGTACAATTCGTTTTTGTAATCTAAAAGTCTGGGAGCTATAAGATGTATTTCCCCAGAATATTATGCCATATCTCAGGCGGGAATGAACATTCGCGAAGTATACCCAACGTGCAGTATGAAGGCTAACTGAATTTGCAAGAATTCTGAACGCGTAGCATAATGAACTTAATTTTGTGTTCAATTCATTTAAATGGACGTTCCATTTAAGGTTTGATGGAATTGAGAGACCTAAATCTTTTTGTTGCCTTAACATCAGTCAATGGTACACTGTTCATTTTCAATGGGCACAGAATTGTTTTTTGAAATGGAAAACTGCATTAAAACCATTTTCTTTTCGTTTACTATTAATTTCGGAACCAATTTTGAAACATCTGATATTGTACTATTTACTGTTTCTTTATTGCAAAGGATGTTCGTATCATCCGCAAAGAGAACCGTTCTTCCGTTTCGAATCGTCGAGGGCATATCGTTTACGTAAAGTAGGAACAGAATAGGGCCTAAAATCGATCCTTGAGGAACTCCACATGCAACGGACAAAGAGTCAGAAAGGTGCGTACGTAATGTTCCATCATTCCAGTAAGGTATTTCAACTCTCTGAGATCGTTGTTTAACGTACGAACATAACCAATCTAGAGCAATACCACGAATTCCATATGAAGGTAATTTTGAAAGTAAAATGTCATGATCAATGACGTCAAAAGCTTTTGAGAGATCTAAAAATAATCCAATAGGCGCCTCATTTTGATCCAATGATGAGGCGACATCTTTAAGAAAAGAAAATATAGCTGTTTCCGTTGATTTTGATTTTCTAAATCCATGTTCGCAATCTGAAAGCGCGTCGTGTTTAGTGAGAAAGGTTTCCATTCGTATGTAAAAATGTCTCTCCAATATTTTTGAAAAAACTGATAGAAGAGAAATGGGCCGATAATTTTGAATTTCATTTTTGTTGCCTTTTTTGAAAAGCGGCTTAATTTCAGCTGTTTTGAAAATATCTGGAAACGTTCCAGTGCATAAAGATGCATTAAATATGTGAGTTAACGGGTGTATAATGGCATACGCACAAGTCTATCAAAGAATCCGGGAATTCATCTAAACCGGACGAATATTTATTTTTTAGTTTACCGATTATTTTGAGAATTTCATAGGAAGAAGTTTCGGAAACGAACATTGTGTCTAAAATTTTGGGTGAACTGTCTGTTTTTGAGTTTTGTGGCTGAGGACCCTTAGTGAGATCGGCAGCAATTCTCGAAAAGTATTGGTTAAAGAGACTAGCCACTGTTGCCGGATCGTTCACATTTATATCGTTATATTTTAAAACAACATTCTCTACGGGTTTTCTAGTTGATTTGATAGTATTTTTTATTATATTCCACATTGCTTTTGTTTTATTATTTGAATTCAAAATATCCTGATCGTTTTTCATGATTTTAGCCTGTCTTATGACTTTTCGTAACAATGTTTTGTATTTCTTAAAGCAGATAAGGAAATCTTGAGGTACGTCATGACGTTTAGAAATGAAAGAAAGAATTCGCTTGTTTTTACAAGATGTCCTAATCCCTTGTGTTATCCAAGAATTGCTTTTCCGTCAAATATTTAGTTTTCGTTTTTGAAGAGGAAAGCAAGTGTTAAAATTAAATGAAAGAGTTGAAAAAAAAGAATTATATTTGTCGTTTGTATCAGCAGTATTATAAACCGTTTCCCATGACTCCTGCATCAAGTAATCAATGAATAATTTAATTTTACTTTTAGTAAACAATCTAGTCATAGGTGTATTATTTATTGGGTCAGTGATCGCATTTCTTATAATTGAAATTTTTTGTGTTTTTTTTTAAGTTAATTATAATTTGATAAATTGCCTTCATCGAATGTTGTGTGATCCGTTGTTCTGAGCACATGGTTTTTATTAAACATATTTCTTTACAATACAATACATTAAACCTAATTATTTACAATATAATACAAATCTATTTATAATACACCACTGAATTTATTGGAATTTATGTAGTTTTCTCTGTAATTTCCATTTCCAGTCTTTCTCGCTTTTCACAAGGGCCTTCCCGTCTGGAAAACTCATTGGTAAGGTGAGCTGGACACTTAGGGAACACAGATGGTACAGCATCACTTCTTAACTTCGGTATATTCAGTCTCCATGACAGTTTCTCTTCGTGTTCATTATACACCACCTTCTCCCAAATAATGTCATTTTGATGGAAATGAAGGTGGCATACCTGAAACAAGAAAAAATAATATATTATAATATGTATAATGTAATAATAATAATGATAATAATAATAATAATAATAATAATAATAATAATAATAATAATAATAATAATAATAATATAAGAATGGATGAACAATTCCTGTTGATCCTGTTTTATATTTTAAATTGGCCAAATAATTCATATAAGATATATACATTAATCTATCGCTTTACGTTTCGCACATTGACATGTGCCTTTTCAAAAGCATTTGATAAGTAAAGCATTCGACAATCGGTTGGCAATAAACATAACATTTTTGAGTAGTATACAAAACAAAGGAATACATTAAACATACATATTAGAGATATATTAACATTTAACATTTTCATGTAAAGTATTTCTATAATATGCCGAAGTTGGCGTCTAATTTGGTGGCTAAAACATTCATATGTATGCAGCACAAATGAAATACATCAAGGAATGGATGTGCAGAATTATGAGTGAACAGCGGCAAAAAGCAATTATGAATATCTGTTTACTATTAATGATTTATAAATTTGATGTAGATTCAAAATGTCATTTTTAGTGTTCATAGAATCATTTAACATAATATATATCATTTCTGCAATTTGTCTTTTAAAAGTTATCTTTTCGTGATGTAAAATTTTGATTTTATCGAAACCAATAGAGTGGTTGCGTTCCGTTCTATGTTTAGTTAGTGATGTGTACAATACCGAATCTTTATTATTATCGTATTTGTGTTGGTAAACTCTTTTGTTAAGATATTGTTTGGTTTCTCCAACGTGCACCTGTTTACAGTCATCACAAGGAATAGAGTAGACCACATTAGATTTATCTCCTATTTTTGTTATAACCTTTTTAAAAAGGGGTTTTATTTAAATTTAAAAGTATTTATAATTATGCATCAATCTTTTTTGAATGTATTTATCTATAAAGGATGATGGATATAGATTGTTACGAAGGATATTTTTTACTATTATTAGATTTTTGTTATGAAATACAGGATAAGCCAAAGTAAGTGCGGAATCCACTAAATTATAAACCATAGCTATTTTCTGAGCTTGCGAATGCTTGGATAGATAATTTAGAATTCTTGCCGAAAAGGTTGGTTTTTGATGCCAATCGGTTATAATGTTATTGTTCTTAACTATTAATTTAAGATTTAAAAAACTAATTCCTCTAGTGCTGTTTTCTAATTCTGAGGTAAAGACTAATCGAGGGTGAAATTCATTATGTATATTTACCAAATTGTCAACATTAGATTGATGCAAACATGTAATTATGTCATCCACGTATCTGTAGTGAAAAGTATTAATTTGGTGATTGTAAACCTATTAAAAATTGATCTAATGGAATAGAGGTATATTTATTTATGTCAGTCCAATGTTTTTAATAATATTATCGATTAATTCAGTTGGAGTGTTTGTATATAAAGATTTAACATCTAAAGAGCATAGGATGTATCGAGATGGTATGGATATAGTATTATTGCATTCTTTAAAGTGTATAGCATTACTAACATGACTAGACTTTTTCCCTGTAAAATGACTTAATATTTGATGATAAAATTTGCCTAATTTATATGTAGGGCTATTTATGCCTGCTATTATGGGTCTCATAGATAGGGGTTGTTTGTGAATCTTTGGTAACGTATATAATTTTGGTACGATTCCATTATGACATATTAGTGAATTTTTTTCATTTGTAGAAATATATTGTTTCTTGTGCCAATTATTAATTATTGAATTAATATTATTTTGCAATGATTTAGTATTATCTTTTGGTATAGTTTTATAAGTATTGGTATCTTCTAGTAGTTTTAAACTATTATTAATGTAATCTTGCTTTTCCATGATGACTGTAACAGCTCCTTTATCAGCAGTAGTGATGAATATATTTTATTACATTTAAGGAAATTCTTGGTTTTATTATAAAGGTTAATTATAAATTTATCTAAGCCATTGGATTTTTGATTTTTTAAGAATTATTCAGAACACTGCAGATCTGATTCCTTAACGTCTCTCGTTGACTATTGTGTACTAATTCTAGATTATTTTCTAAATCACAAATGTAATTTACAATTGGAATGTCCTTATTAATTGTGGTAAACCAAATTTAGGTCCTAGACTTAAAATTTTTTACATTACATCAATATGAGTATTAGTTAAGTTAAAAATCCATTTTTTGTGGTCAAAGTTTAACAATTGTTCTTTGAAAGTTCTCTGTTCTTGTACGAATCTTGTAATTTTGTTGATGTATTTATTTTGTAATATCTTTCTTTTTTTCTTTTTAAGTAAATATTTATTTTTGTTGTAGTATAGGTCATCAATTTCTAAATTAAATTCGTTCTTACTATGTTAACAAATTATCAAATTTATCTTTTATTTACAATTGTCGAAGGTAATATCTTGTAATATGTACTTTAGATGTTTGGGTAGAACTCCTAATTTCTTACACGAACATAAAAACACTTTCTTGTTAATATTTTGTATGATCTTCTTTTTAATGTTTAATAAATTGGTAATGCAACCATAAACCGCCGATCCATACCTTATTTGTAATTGCTGAAAAAACATCTTTAGGTTCTTCAAAGTTTAAGGTCAGTGATGATATAAGAATGGTTGAACAATTCCTGTTGATCCTGTTTTATATAGTAGAAAGATGGATCTTTTTTAAACTATTGGACCAAATAGGATCAATCAATACAGAAATCAGGAATTATGATGTATAATTCATATAAGATATATACATTTATCTATTGCTTTACGTTTCGCACATTGAGCATGTGCCTTTTCAAAAGCATTTGATAAGTAAAGCATTCGACAATCGGTTGGCAATAAACATAAATTTTTGAGTAGTATACAAAACAAAGGAATACATTAAACATACATATTAGAGAATATTAACATTTAACATTTTCATGTAAGTATTTCTATAATATGCCGAAGTTGGCGTCTAATTTGGTGGCTAAAACATTCATATGTATACAGCACAAATGAAATACATCAAGGAATGGATGTGCAGAATTATGAGTGAACAGCGGCAAAAAGCAATTATGAATATCTGTTTACTATTAATGATTTATAAATTTGATGTAGATTCAAAATGTCATTTTTAGTGTTCATAGAATCATTTAACATAATATATATCATTTCTGCAATTTGTCTTTTAATAGTTATCTTTCCGTGATGTAAAATTTTGATTTTATCGAAACAATAGAGTGGTTGCGTTCCGTTCTATGTTTAGTTAGTGATGTGTACAATACCGAATCTTTATTATTATCGTATTTGTGTTGGTAAACTTTTGTTAAGATATTGTTTGGTGTCTCCAACGTACACCTGTTTACAGTCATCACAAGGAATAGAGTAGACCACATTAGATTTATCTCTTATTTTTGTTATAACCTTCTGTTTATCAAACAACCGGTTGGTTTTATTTAAATTATAAAATACTATGTCAAAATTGTATTTCTTGAAGTATGTTCTAATTTTATGATTAACCGGTTCATAAAATGGAAAGGGAAGTCGTAAATTATTTTTAGTGGTTTTTGATTTATAATTATGCATCAATCTCTTTTGAATGTATTTGTCTATAAAGGATGATGGATATAAATTGTTACGAAGGATATTTTTTACATCATAACTCCTGATTTCTGTATTGATTGATCCTATTTGGTCCAATAGTTTAAAAAAGATCCATCTCTCTTTACTAAATAATAATAATAATAATAATAATAATAATAATAATAATAATAATAATAATAATAATAATATGGTTGCATGAGGGGTAAACTAAAATTGTACAGTGGTTAGTCTATAATATTAAATATGTACATAGAAATTAAGTTTCACTTTCAAACCAATTGTATCAAAGAACAAAAAAAATGAAATTAATTCATGCACCACTGAGTCTTTTGCTCCCGTATCGCAGTCTGTATCACTGTCACTATCACTTGATTCACAAACACTTTCTTCACATACATCGAGGGTTGATTCCTCATTACGCTGCACTCCTGTGCTATTATTTTCAATCAATTCAATGATGCATTGCCGTATTTCGCATTCTTTTTCATTTATACTTCCCATCGGAGATAAACCTTTGTCACGAAAGTAACTCAAGATGTTCTCGACTGTGGTAACGGGACTTAAAACAACTTGCTCTGCGGCCATTGCGAATGTTCTTTCTTCTGTAAGAAGGAAACACAAACTGGGTGCGAAACTTCGCCGCCCTTGTTTATTGCACGGCCGCTGACGGAGCTGTCCCACTCATCCGTGACGTTCGGGTCCCTCGCGCCAGCTCGCCCGCAGTAAGGGCTGCCCAAACGGACCGGTAGAAGTCCCGGTATTTTTCCTAGTTATTATATGTGTTTTTCAATGTTTTATTTGAAGGCCTTGCAGTGGAAACTGGCAGTTAATATTTTGCATATAGGATTCTGATAGTGCATTGAGTGTGTCATAAAAAATTCGTGGGGTATTTCGACACAAAGGATCTGTTATTTCCCTTATAAGTATTGATCAGGATTAAAATGGATAATGGCAACATATTATACTGTGCTGCAAATAAGAATATTCAAAGAATACTCGACCCTATCAACAACACTTGTGCCAGACTTATATGTGGAACACATACGTAGAACAAATCCGGTGAAAAGCATAATACAGGAAGGTAATTTACCACCCCTGGATAAGAGAAGAAGAAATCTAGTTGTAAGATATAGATCAAAGTTACAGGTAACTGCGACAACCCTATAAACCAAATTTACCAGCTTACATACAGGCTTAGACACAGGAAGAAACTATGCTTCAAAAAGAAACAACCAAAACCAATTACTGTACGGGCTATACAAATACTAAGCAGAATATCATAAACCATTCCCCTCTTAAACCTATCAGTATCACTGACTATGCACCGTGGACTATGCAGGACATTAAAACTGAGGAGCTGACAAACAATCCTAAGAGTAAAAAAATTTAAATCAAGAGATAAGTATAAGAGAAAGAATTGCCAAGTATCAGAACTGCAACACAGAATACACAGATGGCTCGAAGTGTAGCAACTTGGTGGAATGTGCCGCTGTAACGTCAGCGAGAGTAATCTCAAGCAAACTGCCCGACAAGAGGTCAGTTTTGTACAGCGAGTTATACGCTGTCATCACCGCACTAGACTACACTATCGAAGGCAGTGCATGCAAATTTAGTAATTGACTCCAAAGATAGTAACTGACTCCAAATTGGCTCTGTCGGCTATTGGAAATGCCTTTTACTCAGGAGATCGTTACGACGCTTTATATATTGTTAGTATGATAAGGAACTCGAACATTAAAGGTAAAGAGATAGTTCATGGATGGATCCCGGTTCCTGTATATCATCGAGAATGATGGCAGGCAGACAGATCCGCAAAAGAGGTGTCACAACTTGATGAAAGAAGTAACCTACCCATAATACTATAGGGCTATCACGCCAACATCAAGGGAAAACTACAAGAATTACAGACAGGAATGGAATAACAACGCCCGCTGCAAATTAAGAAGTATATGTGAATATGATGATTATAATCCAGCCACATCCTTCTGCAGAGCTGACCAGGTTGTGTTAACCAGATGCAACAAAATAGGTCACACCAAGCTCACCATCTGATCACAGGGAAAAGAACTGTTTTGTGTAATGAGTGTAATGTTTCTATATATATGTCTATTTCTGTGCCCTAGGTTTGAGGCGTATATATATGTCTATTTCTGTGCCCTAGGTTTGAGGCGTGGTGTTAATAACGACATGTCAAGAGTACTAAAGGATGACAACAATGCAGTCGGTTCCTCAATTTTTTGAAGGACATAAACTTGTACAGTGATATATAAGACAAATGTATGAACTGGTAAATAATGTGATATGAATGTTCCCATGCAAAATATCATAACATTCCATGTACAGAAATAATGTTAATGTGTAAATGTCGCTAATAACCCTTTTGTAGTTGATGTGAGATAAAATAAAATGAATAAATAAACAAATAAATAAAATAAATTGTACATTTAAACTTTCAGGAAGGCGTGCAACAAGAACAATTTATATAGTGTATCGTTGACATGTGTCTCTGTGTGACATTTGCTAAAGAATTATCGCAGAACATTCAGAAAATATTGAGGCAGCGGCATCTTGATGGCGCAGGTGCTCGGAACAAGTCGCATATGAATCTTATCTTGGTCTATATCGCCCTAAACATCGACCCATACACGGGCATTTATCTCATATCATTTTTCATTTATCATGATCACTCTACCATCAATCATTCACCACTGTAATAGGCTGCTCTGTAACGGAAGGACGCAAAGGCGTAAATCTCCTCCTTAGCTTACGCTAAGAAGAAAGAAGGACACTCATTAGTCTGTAATGAATAAAAAAAGCTGTATGTTCATGCACTACTTGAATGACGTCAGCTGCATGGGCGGCTGGGCCTTGTGAGCCGACGCCTTCACCGTCGCTCGAAGCCGCAAGGCCCTGCCTGCCCTTCTCTTCCCGGTCGCGATCGCCATCTGGCCCACTTTCCGCCTCATAGGCGGAAGCCATAAGGCCCCCCACGAAAATCGAAATCTGAGACGCCCTTAGGACTGCAAGAAATGCAAGCTTTCGTAATGAATAATACTGATGGCGATACTATTTGTCGACGTCCAAAACTTGTATTCACACTCGATGATTTTGTGACGAATTTCCACCGGATCTTTTATTTCTTTCGAAATTTCTATTTTACAAAATTTGTTTTGAGGTTTATGACTTTATTATATAGAGCAGATCTATAATGTCAAATTTTAGTAAGATCACAATAATGTGTTACTAAAACGCGTTACTAAAAAGCCTTCCAGGGAGTCAGATTGCAAGCAAAGTACGAATAGGTTTTAAAAAGTGGACTAATAAAATATGAGAAATTAAGTCCGCGACGATAATAAATCGTTTGAGTTCAAACTTTGAACGATAGGTTAAACAAAGTAAATATTTAGTTCACATTCAATATTCATTGGCGTAATGTTCCTTGTAACGTCAGCGACAGGAAGGTCATAGCGAGAGCGTCAAAATACAACTAGATAGATGTGCAGTTGCTTGTGCAAGCGTTTTGTTCCGTGCAGCGGTTATGCTACATAAGGCTTCAGTAATGAACAAAACCACCTTCACAGGCAGTGGCCTTTCCGTAGTACCATTTGTAATAAACTGAATCGACTCTTTTACTGCATTTTGTGAGAGTAATTCCATTTTGCCTTCAAGAAATTGCACACTCCACGGTTACTTTTCCATCCTACGATTGACATTCTGTTCGCATAGCAGTGCACAAAACTACTAGGAATCCAGGTAACAATAGAGACATGCGTTTAAAGTTTTCGGATTGTAGATGTTAGGATCTGGTGCCCCCAGTAAGGTAAGCGTGTACGTTTGAGGTCGCGTTTCTCTGTTTTGTTTATCGCATCCGGTTTCTTTAACACGTTGGAAATTCCTAGCGTTGCGGAACTACACTCAGCTTATCTGCTGAATCAATAGTACCACACAGGCATAACATGAATGGTAAGTTGACTGCATAATCATTGGCACGAAAAAGAAGAAACTAGTGGTGCTACAACAGCATATACTTTCTCACATTCTTTTTAATTTTCAATTTTCGAAAATTTAGAGACTTCAACAAAAACGAGACTCGCGCCATTCTGTTAAGCATAGCCTCTTCTATCCGTGGAAAAATTTAGTTTTATTAACAAATATATCTTCTTTTATTTTACAAATTGCGTACATTTCAATCTCAAATTACTCGTTGAAATGCTACAAAAATTACTCGTTTCTTCAAAAAATTGTACATAAATTTTTTATAGACATTATTTACCACTAAGCTTTATCGGAGGCAAAAATACCTGCCTTCATTTCTGTCATTTTGCAATATTCGAAAAACTTGATACACGGAGAACATTTGAAGAAACTAGAGATGCTCAGAACTGTACAGACTTTCTCGTATTTTCTCTTTTCTTTGGTCTGGGCTAGCTATTCTAACTAGTCACATAGTTCTCCCGGCTCCCATCTATCGTCGCTAAAGTACATTTTTAAAAATTTTCAAATTTTCGGTTTCCTAATTGTAGAAACGATATATTACTTTAAGAATATTAAAGAAGAGTAAAACCTCGTCCAAAAATTGCAAATTTTATTGAAAAATTTAGTGTTTTTAAAAAATGGCGTTAAGCGTTACTATAAAGAAAAACTTCTTGCTATTTTCACAGAAATCTTTTGTTTCAAAAGTTTCATTTGAAGTCGTTTAAATCACTTTAACTCACAAAAGCAATAGAGTTTACTAACTACAGAAAATATGCATATTAACGGCGCTAGAGGTATTTAAAAACATTTGTGTAATTTTTGGAAAAACAAAAGAATACACTTTACGAATATTAATCAGTGCAGTTAGCACTATCGTGAAAAAATTTGAAGAAAAATTTGGAGCCATTTTTGAGAAAATGGCGTTTAAGCGTTCTGAAAATGCTCAACTCGAGCTCATGTTCACAGAAAACTGAGTTTTCGAGAAACTTTATAGGGTATTATTTAAAGCACATGTACTCATAAATACATGAATGAAAACAAATTGCCGGTAATCTGAATATGAATGTCGTGAGAGACAAGTCAAAGTAATTACACATTAGTAATTTTGAAAAATAAAAGAATAGAGCATTATAACTTTTGTGTCATCTTATTGAGTGCAATTGGCACTATTCTTACTAAAGGTTTAAAGAAAAATTTGAGTCGTTTTCGAAAAATCCTGTTTGTTTCTTTGTATTTAATTGCAAATTTTACACGCAATATTGTGCGATATCTACTAATATTTTCAATGAAATGTGCCTGACCTAATATGGCCTGGTCTAAAACTAATTATGGACAACAAATTTCATTAGAAGTACAAATCTCTATCATCAATTATGTTAAATGTCAACAAATATACTTTGAGTGAAGATAGAAGGCCACATACTTCTTCCGGCTGCCATTTATCGTCGCCCAAAGTACATTTTTAAACATTTTCTCAAATTTCCGGTTTCCGAATAGTGGAACCGATATATTACTTCAAGACAGACAGACGGACGGACTTTTGCCGCCAATTGATTTTTCGGTGTCAAGGACCCACAAAACAGGAATTCTGTTTGCACCACGTGTTAGAGGAATTTTCTTAAATTTAGCAACTACATTTATCCACCGTTAGCAGGGCCCGGCAATGATTTTTCTGCCAAAAATTCGACGTTCTTTTGCGCAGCATTACAACTTTACATCATTACAACTTTCTCCATACTACGCATATTACTCCGTATTCGAGAAAGTATTTTTTTATTTAATAGGTAATTATTACAGCCAAATTAGAAAACTTGATGCAATGTGGCTAGGCCGAAGGCCTTTAAGCCATTACAATACCTACATTCTACCGCGTTCTAACCTTTCGCCGTCTGGTATTCACCCCAAATGGTCTCTCCATCGCATCAAAGCCTACGGAAACGAGACCATAAGGTACGGCTGAGGAAAAACCCTGAAGGGGAAAACCTGCCGTCGAAGCCGAGTACATGCTAATCTATCCGTTTTTAAAATATTTATTTATTTGGCGCGGGCGTCAGGCATTCTCCTTCCAGTGTTTGGCCTCCACCGCACCTGAAAACAAATAGCACCACAGAAAATCGTCCGCACCAACGCCTCTGCCCTAACATTTCCGATTCCCACTTCCTTGCCCCCATATGTGTTTTATTTTAACCGTTTCCTTTTGTTTTATTTTAATTTAATTTAATTTGAATTTATTTAACTTATTTTTATTAATTTAATTTTAATTTATTTAACTTATTTTGATTAATTTAATTTGAATTTATTTAACTTATTTTAATTAATTTAATTTTAATTTATATCACTTATTAAGTTAATATATTATTTTTATTGACTTATTTATCTACTTATACTTAACAATTGACTACAATTTATAACTTTTTTTTGTACTGTTTACTAACCTAACATAACTTACTGACTAACTTAATTATTGTTAGTTTATTGATTTATTATTTATTTCTCTAGTGGTCCGAACCTTTCCGAGAAATGTTCCTAATTCTTTCATGAAGTTAGCTCTTTTATCACCTAGAATGTTTTGGGGGAGCGTTATGTTCCTATGTTGGAAGTAGTAATTTCCCATTCCCATCCATTTTCCACTCCAAGTTTCGGTCGCACTGCAAATTAAAGGACGTGGATCCAGTCTTCCCTATCACCGCAAAGCACACAGATGCCATTACCATTCGAGTCCTTTAATCACGTTGCATCCACCCCGACCCTGAACCAAGCGTATCCCCTCCTGCGTCCTTTGCGTGTGTTTACGTAACGTTCGCAACCCCATAACGGACTCGCGTGAATTTGCGCAACTAGCGAACGTTTTTCGGCCATTGCTGCCAGGATCTCTTGCCTTTTAATATCCGCAAGTCTATTCGAAATTAACCGTTCTATGTCACGTGTTCCCCTATCGAGAAAGTAACTGGACGTGCTGCAGAATGGCACAGACTTTCTCGTAGCATATTTTTACTTTCTCGTATACGTACGTATATACGGAGTAAAATACATAGTAGAGAGAGTTATGTAATGCTGAGCGAAAACACGGCGAATTTTCGGGTCAAAAATTTCAATGCCGGGCCCTCATAACGAAAAAGTGGCTAAATTAAGTAAAATTGGTTAATGAAGTCTAGTAGCTAAATGAAGAAAAAATTCTCTAACACGTAGCGAGAATTCCTGTTTTGTGGGTTTTTGGTACCGAAAAGTCAATTGACGTCAAAACGTCTGTCCATTCGTCCGTCCGTCTGTCCGTCTGTCTAGAGTATATACCTAGAGTATACAGGGTGATTCACGTAACTTTAGCACCTCCTATAACTTTTGAACGGTTGAAGATATTGAAATGTAGTTTTCACGGAAGTGCGTGAGAAAATAGGGCTAACTGATACGTGTATTTATTTCTATTTTATCACTTGTATTTTACGAGATATTTGAGGTAACTTTGTTTTTCAAATGGAACTATACATATTTTTCAGTCTATCATAAAGAGCGTAAAAGACAAATCCAATGATATACATAATGTCATATGTTAAATAAGGATTTTTTTGAGAAATTTTTATTCTTTTGCGACCAGTTCTTAACGGATATTTTGAATGTAACCGACCGCCACAGAAGGTCACGCAGCGCTCCACCAGCCAGCGCACGCTCGGGGAAGGGAAGGGATCTTAGTATATCAAGACACAAAACATATTCCAAATATTCAGAAAACTGTTGTAGTTTTTACCTGAACTCTGCGTTCCATCATTCCCATTTTCAGCTTATTTTTAAGAAATGGAAGGATTAAAAATAAGGGTTTATTGTAAGTATGTATTGTAATAAAATTGTGTATTACTTCTACCCAGTTAATGGGGTTTTATATTACAGGATATTAATGGGTGGTGCTGTGTGTTGGCCCGCGCGTTCCCAGACTTGACGCTACTAGATTTTTTCTTTAGGGTTTTCTTAAAACCACGTCTACAAAAGGCTCCATCTACATCACAAGATATGCGTAGACGCATTGTAGCTGCATGTTCTGAAGTTAAAAAAGAAACATTGGTCGCAGTTAAGGAATCTTTTCAAAAGCGCCTGCAGATGTGTTTGTCTGTGAATGGTGGTCATATTGAACACATTCTAAAGTAATTTGAATAGTAATGTGTTTTCACAAGGTATTGTTATATTATCATTGAAAATATGCAATATTCTTTGTAAAGTCTTAATAATTTATTCTTACTGTGTTTAGTTTCCAAGATCCTATTAATATCCTGTGGTATGATATCTCTTTAAATTAAATTTAAATAACAATCTTATTTCAATACATACTACATGTGACAAATCCATATTTTCAATCTTAAGTAATAAAATATTTGAAAATGGGGAAGGATGAAAGCAGAGTTCAGGGAAAAATGGCAAGTTTAGTGAATATTTGGAATATGTTTTGTGTCTTGAAATACTAAGATCCCTTCCTTCCCGAGCGCGCTGGCTGGGGGAGCGCTGCGTGACCTTCTGTGGCGGTCGTTACATTCAAAATATCCGTTAAGAACTGGTCGCAAAGAATAAAAATTTCTCAAAAATCCTTATTTAACATATGACATTATGTATATCATTGATTTGTCTTTTACGCTCTTTATGATAGACTGAAAAATATGTATAGTTCCATTTGAAAAAACAAAGTTACCTCAAATATCTCGTAAAATACAAGTGATAAAATAGAAATAAATACACGTATCAGTTAGCCCTATTTTCTCACGCACTTCCGTGAAAACTACATTTCAATATCTTCAACCGTTCAAAAGTTATAGGAGGTGCTAAAGTTACGTGACTCACCCTGTATACTAGAGTATATAGGTAAACAAACCTAGAGCCTAAACCATGCCTAAGATTTTTTCCAAATTGAAGAATCCCTGGTCGTGTTTGCGTGAGTCCAACCTCGCCGATTTTCAGAAACTTTCATTAGATTTTGGGGATATTTTACATGAAACATTTTCAAAATTTTCTCAAAAACTATTCCAAATTTTTTCTTCAAATATCTTGAATGAATAGAGTAAAATACACTTAGAATTGGCATAAGTACTGAATTTTCGGCGTATTCCTACAGCTATAAAATTGAAGACAGAGATTTGTTTAAAATGAAATTTGTTGTCCAAACACGTTCTTTCTTGGTCATGTAGATTTTTTGAAAATTTCAGTAGTTTTCATACAATAATGCAAAAATAATAGCAATTAAAAAAGTTAATTAAAACAAGATTTTCTCGAAGACGGCACCAAATTTTTTCATTAAACTGTTGGTAGGGAGAGTGCCAAGTATACCTACACGATGACATAAACCGCGTATTGCTCTGCATAAACTGCGTATTTTGTTTTTGCAAAAATGTAATTTTTAGACTTATCTCTCACGTCGGTATTATTTCCATTAAAGGCGATTTATTCCCATTATTATATTTATAAGTACATGTATTTTAAATAATGTTCAACTCAACAGTTTTCTGTGAAAATGAGCTCAAATTTCCACATTTCAGGAAACGCTCATACGCCATTTTCTCAAAAATGGCTCCAGATATTTTTCCAATGGATGGTGCTAACTGCCCTGTTTAATATGCCGAACAGTTTATTTTCGTGTATTCTTTAGTTTTTTGAAGCGATATACAATTGTAATTTTGTTTATATATCTCTTACTCCGCTAAGATGCACATTTTCACCAATTTGTATACAACATTAAATTTTTAGTGGAAGTTTTCAATGTACTTCAGATGAAGTTTTTCGAAAACTCAATAGATTCCTACGAAAAAAGAGCTTTAACTTTCGCATTTATAGTAAAGCTTAACGCCATTTTCTTAAAAACGGCGGCATATTTTACAATAAAAATTGCTATTTAAGACGAGGTTTTACTCTTCTTTAATATTCTGAAAATAATATTTTGGTTCTACTATTTGGAAACCGAAAAGTTGAGAAAATCTCAGAATAATGTATGTTGGGCGGCGATAGATGGTAGCAAACAAGAAGGAAGGGTAAGACTGTACAGAACGAATCCACACCAAGGAAATTAGAAAACTTTATTACGAGAAAGTCTGTGCCATTCTGTAGCGCCTCTAGTTACTTTCTCGTATACATACGTAAATGCGGGAGAAATTACCGCAGTATAGAGAAGGTATGTAATGTTGCGGAAAGTCGATTTCGAGGTTTCAACGGAAATACACGTTTCGAGTACCCCCTATATCGGTATATAGTGTTTTTTTTTTAAACGTTCGTCCGTCTGTCTATCCGTTTGTCTTGTGCGCGTGAAAAACACTAGTGCCTGAACTATGAGTACGATTTTTTCCAAACCTAATAACTCGTGTCGATCTGGCCTGAGTCGACGCTCAGCCATTTTGAGAAACATTCATTAATTATTGTGGGTACTTTACATGAAAGCCCCCGGGCATTTTCAAAATTTGCCCAAAAACTGTTCTAATGTTTTTCTTAAAATTTCTTGAAAGTACAGAGTAAGGTACTCTAGGTGGCATAGGTCCGGTTTTCACGGTTACGTTGAATTTTCAAAAACTTTGAAAGTGTGAATTTCCTTCGACGTCTTCGGACACCTACAAACTGACAATAGAAATTTTTTCGTTCTTATGAGATTTGTTGAGCACAATTAGTTCTCTCATTAAGCTCAAGTTAAACTGTTTTGAGAATTTTTGTGGTTTTCGTGCGTGAAATATATGCGATTTTAAAAAAATTACAAAAACAGGATTTTCTCCAAAACGGTTCCACATTTTTTTATTTGCATTTTTGTTAGGGGTAGTGCCAAATGTACCCTATTCGATTACATAAACGCCATTCTTCTCTATACTTTTGTTTTTTAAAAAATACTAATGAATTTTTTACTTGTCGCTCACGTCAAAAAACGGCTCCAAATTTTTTTAAATTTTTTGGTATTCTATTGTTTTTAAAAAAATACACTGATTTAATTTTTTTAAAATATCTCTCGTGCCCTTAATATGCTCATTTCCATCGATTTGCATACATTATTGCATTTGTGGGTTTATGGGCCAGTTGTACAAGCAGTCGTTTAAACTAGAGATCGGCGAACCTCCGTTCAGAATGTGAACTCACAAGGGAAATAACAGATCCTTTGTGTCGAAATACCCCACGAATTTTTTATGACACACTCAATGCACTATCAGAATCCTATATGCAAAATATTAACTGCCAGTTTCCACTGCAAGGCCTTCAAATAAAACATTGAAAAACACATATAATAACTAGGAAAAATACCGGGACTTCTACCGGTCCGTTTGGGCAGCCCTTACTGCGGGCGAGCTGGCGCGAGGGACCCGAACGTCACGGATGAGTGGGACAGCTCCGTCAGCGGCCGTGCAATAAACAAGGGCGGCGAAGTTTCGCACCCAGTTTGTGTTTCCTTCTTACAGAAGAAAGAACATTCGCAATGGCCGCAGAGCAAGTTGTTTTAAGTCCCGTTACCACAGTCGAGAACATCTTGAGTTACTTTCGTGACAAAGGTTTATCTCCGATGGGAAGTATAAATGAAAAAGAATGCGAAATACGGCAATGCATCATTGAATTGATTGAAAATAGCACAGGAGTGCAGCGTATTGAGGAATCAACCTCGATGTAGTGAATAAAGTGTGAATCAAGTGATAGTGACAGTGATACAGACTGCGATAAGCATACTTCTACCACGGATGATGATATGGGCAATTGTTTATTAGAATCAGACAGCGAATCGCCGGAAACTAGTGATTCTAAATGCCAGTCACCCTGCAAATCCTCCGGTTCAATTTATTATCCAAGCCCTGTGAAAAATTCAAATGAAGATGTTAGCATTAGCTGCAAGAAGAAAGCTGTGGAATTCTGGATGAACGAGGGCTTTATAGCCCAATATTCAATATTCAATATAACATGTTCGTAGAAATTTTCGCAGCGTGACGTCAGAGCGACAACTATACTTGTGGAAGAAGAAGAGAAAACATGACATCGAATCCTAGAGAACACAAAAAAAATATGTATGAGAAACTTTGGTCTCGCGTGAAACTTGCAAGAAGAACGAATCAAAATGTGAATTTTTTTTATTATTTTTATTTTTGTATTGTTTGACATTACATTGTTCAGTTTACATATTAACTGTGCAAATGGTTGATGGACTTAATCTATCTTTACCCCAACTTAATCTAACTTAAGATTATACATTGCAATTATTTTAAAAATATAAAGGGGAGGGGGAAGCAGAAGCACCTTGGACAAGTATTATTCCAGGTTTGGAAACATTTTATAGAATGATGAAGTGGATATCTGTTTTTAATTCTTTTTGGATAATTGGGGTTTTTGCCCAGTTTATAGAAGGATGATGCTTGTATTTGGGGAAGGTTTGTAGAAGTTTTGTGCTAGATAGGCTATTTGATTTGTTATTGTGTTTATATTCAAATCATTATGTAGTTGGTTGTGACTAATGAACCAAGGTGCTTTTGTGATTAATCTTAATATTTTATTTTGGATCACTTGCATTTTGTTTAGATTTGTATTGGCAGCGTTGGTCCAGATGGGGCAAGTATAAAGTAGAGTCGGCGGATTATTGATTTATAGAGTAATAGTGCATTAGATGTGGAGAGGTGGCTGTGTTGATTCAGTAAGGGTCGTAGTTGAATTAGTTTAGTTGTGCCTGCTGAGATTTTACCTGTATATGTTGCTTCCAGTTGAGTCGAGTATCGAAGTTTAAGCCCAAGTATTTTATTGTTTTGTTTGTTGGTGTCCAATTAATGGTATCGTTATTTATGGATAGTGGAAGAGGTGTGTGAATGGTTTTAATGTGAATATTTTTGATACAGATTTTGTAGGGTTTAACTTGATTTTCCAGATATTAGCCCAATTTGCAAGTAAATTTAAATGATTTTGAAGCTGTGTTTGAAGAGTTGTTAAAGAGTTCCTGAGATGTAGAGTGCAGTGTCATCGGCAAATTGAGCAGTGTTGATTCGTGTTGAAGTGGAATATCTGGGTGTATATATTAAACAACAAGGAGAAAGTGGTGAACCTTGGGGAACCCAGCAGCAATTTTCCTTGGATTAGAGTGTGATATTATTACTGGAAATTTCTACGCGTTTTTAAATATTCCAATTAATGTTGTATGTATTTAAGGTTGGTGGGGGGGGGAGGTTTTTCTACGCGAGTTGATATTATTACTGGTAAATGATCTGATTCTAGTTCATGATACGTTGTAGATATGAATTGTGTTTTAATATTTGTGACTGCTATGTCAAGTATGTCTGGACTTTTGTTTGGATCGTATGGGTAGTACGTGGGTTCAGTTGGTGCTAATATGTCAAGATTTTGGTTCCTTTTATGTTGTATAAGTATCTGCCAGCGGATTCGTAGACCGACATCCCATGAGGTATGTTTGGAGTTTAGATCACCAGCAATAATGAATGGTATGGTAGTTGTAATAATGTGGAGAAGTTGCTGCTATTGATTTTTATATTTGGAGGTTTATATGCAGTCACTATTGTTAATATCCTGTTATTATTATACTTTACATTTATTCCTACTTTTTCGAGTCCGGGCGTGTGTGGTAGAGTAATCTGGTAATATGGTATGCTGTTTTTTATTAATATTATGACCCCTCCTCCTTTCGAATTTTGTCTGTCTTCTTTGATGGTTTTGTATCCCTGTAGAAAAAATGGGGATTCTGGGTTGAGATGCGATTCTGTGATGCATGCTATATCAATTCTGTTAGTGTTGTAATTCGGCTTTTTTGTTGATAATGCCGTTGGCATTCCAATTTAGTATAATTAAATCATTATGGTGATCCATAATTGTTGTTTAATGATACAGCAATTGAATGTTGGATATTCTGTATAATTGTTGGTATTAGTGAATTTATAAAATTAATAATGTGGTAGGTTATAAACTGAGTGATGTTTTGTATGAATGGATGACCAATATTGAAGTTATTGTAATTTCTATTTGCGTGTTGGTTGTTATGTTGTTGCTGTTGATGCTGGTTTGTGTTTGGTGTGTTACGTTGGTGGTTGGTATTTGTCGCCTTTGCGAAATTAGGTATATTGTTGGTTGGAGGTAGTATTGGAAAATCTGTGATATTGAATTGCGGGGGAATAGGATTGTCCCTATGTCTAACATTTGGATTATTTCTTTTACTTTCCAACATTTTTCGATAGTATGGACATTCTACTGATCTGTTAACTCACATATTTAATGCATCTTTATGCACTGGAACGTTTCCAGATATTTTCAAAACAGCTAAAATTAAGCCGCTTTTCAAAAAAGGCAACAAACATGAAATTCAAAATTATCGGCCCATTTCTCTTCTATCAGTTTTTTCAAAAATATTAGAGAGACACTTTTTACGTACGAATGGAAACCTTTCTACTAAACACGACGCGCTTTCAGATTGCCAACATGGATTTAGAAAATCAAAATCAACGGAAACAGCTATATTTTCTTTTCTTAAAGATGTCGCCTCATCTTTGGGATCAAAACGAGGCACCTATTGGATTATTTTAGATCTCTCAAAAGCTTTTGACGTCATTGATCATGACATTTTACTTTCCAAATTACCTTCATATGGAATTCGTGGTATTGCTCTAGATTGGTTATGTTCGTACCTTAAACAACGATCTCAGAGAGTTGAAATACCTTACTGGAATGATGGAACATTACGTACGCACCTTTCCGACTCTTTGCCCGTTGCATGTGGAGTTCCTCAAGGATCGATTTTAGGCCCTACTCTGTTCCTACTTTACGTAAACGATATGCCCTCGACGATTCGAACGGAAGAACGGTTCTCTTTGCGGATGATACGAACATCCTTTGCAATAAAGAAACCGTAAATAGTACAATATCAGATGTTTCAAATTGGTTCCGAAATAACAAATTAATAGTAAACGAAAAGAAAACGGTTTTAATGCAGTTTTCTATTTCAAATAAACAATTCTGTGCTCCATTGAAAATGAACAGTGTACCATTGACTGATGTTAAGGCAACAACATTTTAGGTCTCTCAATTCAGTCAAACCTTAAATGGAACGTCCATTTAAATGAATTGAACACAAAATTAAGTTCATTATGCTACGCGTTCAGAATTCTTGCAAATTCAGTCAGCCTTCATACTGCTCGTTGTGTATACTTCGCGAATGTTCATTCCGCCTGAGATATGGCATAATATTCTGGGAAATACATCTTATAGCTCCCAGACTTTTAGATTACAAAACGAATTGTACGAATAATAACCAAATCCCACCCACGTGATTCATGTAAGCCTCTCTTCATTAATCTAGAATTTTACCATTACCGTGTCTCTTATTTACGAATCTGTGGTTTTTGTAAAAAATGACTTGCTCAAGGGCGTGAATATATTTTCAGAAAATGCCGAAGTCTATTACTATAACACTCGACGTAGAAATCATATTCATCAGGTGACAGTATCAACAGCTCATTACAAAAAATCACATACAATACATGTACATTATTTTACAAACACTTTGCCAGATGACATTAAACGATTAAATTCAATAGAAAAGTTTAAATCCAAGTGAAATCGTTTCTGCTGCATAACTGTTTCTATACAATTAGAGACTATACTGAGCATCACAAGAAAAGGAACATTAATTTTAACAATGATACATAATGCATTATTTACCATTTGACTGTATAAATGAGTATAAACAACCTGTAACAACTATTGTACTACAGCTTCCGGGTCAATGACCCCCATCTCGATCAGGTTTTCGTCCAGTTTCCTGATCCATTGAGCAAATGCTGAGATGGCCCCTTGTTTTGCTTCTGGACATAAATGTAACTTCATTTCTGTGCACGTCTTCTAGAATTCAGTGGGAAATACATTTATTCAAATTATCGTTTCCATGTTGTCGCGGCAGGAAGTAATAAGAGCAAAATTTATTGCTTATTTTCTTTGAAAATAGATTTTATTACATGGGAGTTTTTTTTTTTTTCTCCCTTTCAAAATTCAAAATTTATTGCTTTTTATCCTTGAAAATAGATTTTATTACATGGGAGTTTTTTTTTTTCTCCCTTTCAAAATTCAAAATTTATTGCTTGTTTATCCTTGAAAATATGTTTTATTACATGGGAGTTTTTTGTTTTTTCTCCCTTTCAAAATTCAAAATTTATTGCTTGTTTATCCTTGAAAATATGTTTTATTACATGGGAGTTTTTTTTTTTCTCCCTTTCAAAATTCAAAATTTAAGTAGTATATGACTTGGTGTAGAGATCGCAGAATTTGAAAATGTGACACAATCACTTTTCCCATACCACGTCATACGCAGTTTTTAACTGTTTTTTGACGCAAATAAATAAATAAATAAATAAATAAATAAAAAAATCTGAGGTCAGCCCTATGCTTCCCTAGACAAAGTTTACAAGTTGGGGAGTTCTTTGTTCACAGTTTGCTGATAGGTGGTCACCTGCACAAAACACGCAGAAATTGTATGATTACAGTTGTTTTTACTGTGTCCAAAGTCTAAACACCGGTAACATTGAAGGGGGCCTTTGGATTTCTTTCTTCTTTCTGGTTTCACTAAGTTATTACCTATTTGTTTTATTTCTAGAACATCCTCGATTTTGTGAGTTCCATCAAAGTCTACTGCCACTACTGGTATGGGAGAATTGTTTTTGTATAGTCGAGTAACTTTTGTAGCAGAATTGAATTTGCTATGATTTCAGCTAAGATTTCATTTTCTGTGATTGAAGGATGAATATTTTTTATCACTATTGAGTATTTTTACTATTTTTCGAATACGTGTGAAATTGTTTTTTGGTGGCCAGAAAATATTTAACTGCTTTTCGGAAGTCGGTCACTGACTGAAATTGGATTCTAATCTTTTGATTCTTGAATTCTGTGATGAAGTTGCATGAGACGTTAGTTTTTATTTCATTCACAAGGGTAACTTGATTTTCAAAGTTTGTGACAAAAATAGGTGGGATTTTATGTTCTTCACTTAGATCCTTTGGGATCTCTTCATTCAACCAACTAAATCTGTTCTTGATTTCTACATTGTACTGACTTTGTAAGTTCGTCGCTGCCGAAGGCTGACTGTCTATGGATACACGTTTTAAGTATCTGTTATCACTGCTATCGCTGGCTCGCTTTCCTTGCGGCGTTACCTTGTTCTGATGCAGTTGGGTTGAAGCAGCAGTCTGATGTGACTGCATTTGTTGCTCGAGCTGGCCGTTCCGCGGAATTTCCTCATTGTTGTTGCTTGCATTGGGTTGGAGATGGCCCGGAATGTCGGAGTATTCCATGCTGTCGGTGGAGTTCACTTCGCCTTCGTCGGGAAGTACATCAGATGAACCTGGTGCGAAGCGCGCTTCCATGTTGCCTTCGGCGGAGGTCGGGTTCTGTGTTTCCTGACCACTTGTTTCCATCGATTCACTGGTAGTTATACCTTGAACCTGATGCACTGCACTGCTGGTAAAATAACTGTTGTTGTCTACATTGTGTAGGGTTAATAGGGCCTGCGAAAGTACAAACCCGTGGATGGATCAGCTTCATTTTGCATTAACTATGCAAATAATGCTTTTTTTGAGTGAAAAGCTGGCAGTTCTTAATAACGGCAAACCGAGTTGCGTATTTCACGCCACTTAGCCTTACTGCACGTTATCTCTAGCACGACACTTTCACTAGCTGCGACTGCTTATCGCGCGGAGCGCTCTGAGGTGTTGCCCCGGCGAGAGGTAAGCACGGACTCAAAATGTGAATAATGAAGATCTGCGATAGTGGACCCTGGAAATGTCACAAGGAACTGTCAGCGAAAATAAGAATTGTTCCGTCTCTCACACCTGGATCAATCGATTTAAAAAAGGCACATAAAATTACGAGCAGGAAAATAACAAAATTTGTATCACGCACTCATGTTCACGACGAAACCGAAAAGGATGTGGTTGCAGAAGAATTTCTCGAAAATGCCAGAGATTTTCACATTACTCACCGTCTTCTGTGTACAATACAGACCAAAGAGGATTTGAACGCGAAATGCGATCAAAATGGACTTTGTCGTTTGTTGACGAAAAACACACGCAGACAGTTGCTCAATCAGTTAGCGCTCTATCACACTCGTACACTAATAATGCCAACAATAAGTATGGATGGATTGCTATTGCCTAAATTATTTATTGTGCTGCAGAAACCAAAGAATATTTTCGGTCCTGTAGTCTCCAAAAGAATGTATCAAGCCGAAAACTAATTGTTACAGCTACACTATCAGGAAAAATAGGAAAGAAAGAGTTAAAACAGTGGTTTAAAGAAGCGTTCTTCCCATTTGCATGGGAAAATTTTGCTCTGCTGTTAGATTCATGGACCACGTACAATGACAAAACTTGTATTGAAGGTATTCCTCTAGGTAAGACAATTGAATTGTTCCAGATACCTCCCGGAACCACATGAAAAAAACCAACCACTTGATAACGGACTCCTTCCGACTAATCTTCTTCCGACAGTGGAAAGCTATGTACCGCCGCTTATCAGAAAAAAATGTCACTCACAAGAGTTTCTGATAGAGACACAATTTTTCAATTGCAATCCTTCATTCATTTTCAATTTTCATCTCCTCGTTTCCGGAACATGAAAAAATATTCTTGGTTTGCTACAAGGTACATAACAGAACGTCCTCCTGAATTTGTAGTGCCCGTCAAATATTGCCTTGAAGCTAACTACGAAAAGCCATTGTGAAGAAGAATGTGACAATGAAGTTGTTATTCGTTGTGCGTGGTGTCAAAAACATTTGTTTTAAACATTCAGTGGAAACCAGTCATTTTTGCTTTTTATTCGTGCCGCACCAACTTGTAACAAGAGACTGCTCCTGGCTTTCGCCTGCCCGCCCGCTGGCTCGGCCTGCCGCGCCGGCCGCTCGACAGTCGTAGAGATGTCCAGCGGCGCCGCGAGACTACATTGCTAGGTAAGATTTTAGCTTCAACTTTGGAACCTTGCAGTGGAAACTGGCAGCTAATATTTTGGATATGGGATCCTGATAGTGCATTGCGTGTGTCATAAAAATTTCCAGGGGTGTTTCGACATAAAGGATCTGTTACTTCCTTTGTCAGTTTAGCCACACTTGAGTTGTTCATCAAACTTAATCGACAGTTCAGGTAAACGAACGCTAGATTTTCGGGAAAGAAAGTTGTCTACTCTGAAGTAGCGGAAACAACTGAAGAACGATGAATTCGAACTGCAGTCTCATTGCTGATGTATGATCTCTGGGCTGTTGTTTATTGTGTACCCAACTTCCGTCGACTTGGTGCAGTTTTCGTTACATTGAAAATCTGTAGCTTGTTTTTATTTAAACGAAATGGACGCGAAGAAAAAAGCTGCAAATTTTTTCCCGAAGGAAATATCTCTTCTTCTGCAGCTAGTGAAAAAGCATTTGGCAGTACTAGAATGCAAGAAATCCAACACCACAAACAACAGGTACATTCTGCTAATAATAATGTTCAATAATGTTAGTAATTGGAAGTTCTTAAAAAAATCAGCCCATATATGCGTGAGTTCGTATAATGCTGGGTACTAACTTAATTTTCATGTTTATATATGCTACTCTTTATTTCAACAGGCAGAAGAATGAAACTTGGAAGAAACTCGCCCAAGAGTTTAATGTCGCAATGGGTGAGATTGCGAGGACAGATACTGTCCTGTCGGGGCAAGTACGAAAATCTCAGAAAGCGAACAAAAAATAAGTTTGCAGAGGCCAAGCTGCATTCAAAAGGCACTGGAGGTGGGCCCCCAATGGCTCTGCAGTCAACTTCTGTAGACTACACAACTATGGACATTCTAGGAATCAGAATAACTGGAAATAATTCCCAGTTCGATGATGATGCCGAAGATGATGTGGACGTACCTGCAAATGCTAGTGCTACAAGTGGAGCTGTTGCAGATACAGGTGCTTCTGAAGACAGCTTATTTGAGAACTGGGGTGTGCAGGAAAATTTAATAATGGAAGACATTATTATCCAGTTAGACCCGAACATTGAACCAGCAAATGTGTATGAATTGAGTGGGTTAGAATCAAGTGTTCGGGAACCTGTTCCCTCTGCGCATAGTAGAAGTAGTGTTTGGGAGCCTGTTGCTTCCACCAGTCAGTGTGGTGACTGGGGGCATTATAATCCCGCAGATATACGAAAACGCAAATCATCAGCCCTGGGACCAAACAAAAGAATTAACTCAGGACAGTGTGTGCGAATGGGCGGGAACCAAAGCATAGCTTGCAGGTGACCAAAAAAATAAATTAAACATAATGAAAGAGAAGGCGAAGAAAGAAATAGAAATTATGGAAAGAGAAAGTGCCTCCAAAGTGAGAATGTGGGAGAAGGAACATTCGTTATGAATGGAAATTCTTCTTTTGGAGAAAGAAAAACTTTTACAAAACAATAAAAAAATTAAATGTAAAAATTAAATTGTATTTTTTTAATGACAAATGTATATTTTTCATAACAATGTTTCAAAATAACTCACAAAAGCATTTCTTACAATTGAAGTGGTTTCCCTCTCATTTTCAGTTCCACGCTGTGTAAAATTAGTCAAGTCTATTAATTCATTAACATCTCAGGAACGCGCTCCTTCATTTGGCATGCTATATTGTGCAGAATAGCGGTAGCTGCTATTACACTTTCAACATTACGAAATTTTAAATTGATGCCCGTAGCTAAGACAGGAAATCGCCTTTTCCACACTCCTTAGCTTCGTTACACACAATTCCGAGTCCTGATGAGCGATTCGTTGTATAATTGTTGTGGTCTTGTGGTTGGATGTGAGAAATGTGTTAATAAATAAGATCGTAATGCATATCCCTTGTCACCTACTAACACCAAATCCTTGAACTCCCTGCTTTCAAATCTTCTTCTGATTTTCGAATTGGCAAAAATTGTAGAATCATGAGTACTTCCAGACCACCTTGAAACAACATTGAGTATTTTGAGGTCAAAATCACAAATTGTTTGCACATTCGGAGAGAAAAAGTTTTCTGTTTCTGTATATTTCAGCATTATCTCCCCCTGGAGACTTGATTCGAACGTGAGTACAATCTACGCAACAAATGCACTTCGGAAAGTTTGCGATATCATAAAGTTTTTGTTTCACAATTGTTAACTCTTCTTCCTCTGGAAAATATATGTATTGTTTGCTTAATTTAGCTAAAGCTGTTGTAACGTTAGCAATTATTCGGCTGGCTGTGGATTGATGGACCCCTCCGAAGTCAGCAGCAACGGACACAAAACTTCCAGTAGCATAGTACCGAAGAGTTATGAGGAGCTTTTGTTCAGGAGTTACAGCATAATTTCTGTAAAAAAATTGAAAGTAATGGAAAAATAAGAATTTTCATTACTTAGTACTAAGTTGACAACAAACCGGAAATTTCTCTCTCAGAAATTATTCACATCGGGAATTTTTTAATAAGCTACATTTGAAAAGCTAAAAATTATGTAATAGGAAAAGCAATCACAGAGCTCAGAAATGTCTTCCGATATTCCAGGTGGCAACTTTCCACAATGTATGGTATACTTACCTATCAGTAGGGGAACATATTGAATGACGAATCTTCTCTAGTATATGTTTTACGCAGTTTTTGGATAGACGGAATCTGTCGAAAAATTCGTTTTCCCTCCACATCTCGAAATGTTTTGGACGAGGACGAAATATTTTTGGCTGTCTCGGAAACGCGTATTTGAAAACGAATTCTTCAAAATCCTCATCGTCGGTTAATCATACAGGTTCCATATTACCTACTTCGACATAAGTCATCACCAAGCTACTACTTCAAGGTTATATTTCAAGGAGAGTCGACAAAACTTAGTTCAAACGAGGTTTAAACTCTCAAGATCGGCCGTTCAAATTCGGTTTCAATTTCAACGGCGTTCAGTGCTGATCGTCAATTGTACAACCGGCCACTGGACATTAGCCGAGTTTTAACGGTGGATCACGTTTAAACTCGGATTGTACAACTGGCCCTAAGTGATTCAAATGAAGTCTTTTGAATAGTCAATAGATTCCTGTTGAAAGGAGCTATAAATTCCGCATTTACAATACTGCTTAATCCTCATTTTCTTAAAAACGGCTTCGAATTCTTCAATGGAAATTGGCATTTAAGACGAGTATTTTTAAGATTCCTGAAGTAATATTTAGGTTCTACTATTAGAAAACCGAGAGGTTGAAGAAATGTCAACGAAATGTACTTGTGGCGACGAAACATGGCAGCCTGCAAGAGGATGGGGCAAGACCGGAAAGTCTGTCCACACCAATGAAATTAGAACTAAAGGTCTACAGAATGGCATTGACTTTGTCGTAGAAAACTTTTCTAATTTCGGTGGTGTGAGCTTTAGAGCCTTGCTCCATTCTCTGACCAGCTGCCATCTACCGTTTCCCAAAGTAGTTATTTTGACATTTTCTCTCCTCTAAAAAATTTAATTTTTTTAAATTTTCGAAAAACTTCATAATTGAAGCAATTTTACTCACAAATGTAGTAATGTATACAAATTGATGGAAATATGTTTATTAACAACGTCAGAAACATTTCAAAAAAATTAAATTTGTGTAATTTTTGAAAAAACAAAAGAGTATTTCAAAATGAATTTTACGTTATATTAAACAGTACAATTAGATTTATCTATTACAAAAAAATGAAGAAAAAAATTGCTGCAATTTTTGAGAAAGTGGAGTTTGTGTGTTTCTGAATTTCTGGAATATTGAGCTCATTTTTATAGAAAAGTGTTGTGTTATCCAGAAACTTTATTTGATAATTTTTAATGCGGATGTACTCATAAATACAATAACGTAAAGAAATCGTCTCCAATAAAAATATTACCGACGTGAGAGACGGGTCAAAAAATTACATTTTTGCAAGTTTTGAAACTACAAATGAATAGAGTAATTTGTCATGTATAGAGTGCATTTGGTACTAACACTACCAAGAATTTAAAGAAAAATTTGATGCCGTTTTTGAGACAATCCTGTTTTTGTATGTTTTTTAAATTCCAAATATTTCAAGATCTATTGCACGAAAACTACTAAAATTTTCGAAAAAATGTACATGACTTTTATGACCATGACCTACTATTTATGGACAACAAATTTCATTCGAAGGAAAAATATCTTCAATTGCATAGTTGTAGGAAGACGAAAGAAAAATTCAAACTTTTGCAATTTTCGAAATATTAGAGTTAACCGTGAAAATCTGACATATGTCAGCTTTATAAGCATATTTTACTCTAGTCTTACCAGAAATTTACGGAAATATTTGGAACCGTTTTTGAGAAAAGTTTGAAGATGTCCTTGGAGCTTTATGTAAAGTACCCCCAAATATTTTTTTAAATATATTTATTTCCTGTTCAATTTTACAAATTTTTCAGGATGATGAATAAATTTATAATAACATTTTTCCAAATTAAACATAATTAATAAAATTTTAATAATACTTACTAATTAAAATTTGATTTTAATAATTATTCATTAATGTTTGTAATACATGTAGAGTTTTAAGAGAAGGTTTTATTGAGTAATAAATTAGTACTAATTATTTATGGTGGGTGAAAAATATCTTGGGAATAGGGAACGAATTCGTTTAAAGTGATAATTTTTCCCAGATCGAAAATGTTGATGAATAGATAATCTTTTAAGAGTTGAAGAATTTGAAGATTGGTTAGTGATGAATGTTTTAATTCTCGTAAAAATTATTTTCAATAGTTTGTATTTTCTTCATGTTTGACCAGATGCATTACACCAAATTGGGCATGCATATGTAAGTGATGGTCTTATTATTGCCTTGAATATTGATATACCACAATCTATTTGTAATTTTGAAAATTTATTAGTTAATGGGTATAATTTGATATTTTTTGCAAGTTTTATTTGCAATATTTTAAATATGTGTTTTCCAAGTTAATCGACGATCGAAATAGAGTCCTAAATATTTAATTGGAATATGATTTTCTATCCAGGGTATATTGTATATTATTTATTTTGAGACATGGGGGATTAGTAGGTCTGCAAAGGTGAAAATTTTTGTTTGTGTTTAGATGGATTAATTATTAATTCCATTGTTGAGTCAATTTAATATATAAATTTAAAGAATTTTGAAGAGTATTTCGGGCATTTTGTAAATTTGTGTGATACGAAAAAGTGCAATGTCATCGGCATACAGCGTATGGTGGTAAAGGAAGGTGTGGAATATCTATATATATATATATATATATATATATATATATATATATATATATATATATTAAAAATTTCAAAGATTCAACTACAGCCAGGTCGACGGAGTTTCTTCAATTTGGAAAAGATTGTACACATGGTTTAAGCGCTAGCAGTGTTCACATACGGACGGACAGGCGGACGGATACGGACAGACAGACAGACAGACAGACAGACAGACAGACAGACAGACAGACAGACAGACAGACAGACTGGACGGACGGACGGACGGACGGACGGACATTTTGAGAAAAAAAAAACACACTTTTTCGGTGTCAGGGACCCCACAACGTGTATTTCCGTTGAAATTTCGAAATCGATTTTCCGCAGAGGTTTCTCTATACTCCGTATATACATTTGTATACGAGAAAGTCTGTACCATTCTGTAGCGCCACTACTTCTAATTTTTCTTGGTGGGATATGGCTTCATAGTCTTGCTCCGTTCTCTGGCCAGCTGACATCTATCGTCGCCCAAAGTACATGTTTTTACAGATTCTGAAATTTTAGATTTCTTAACAGTAGAACCGAAATATTACATCAAGAATATTAAAGAAGAGTAAAACCGCGCCCTTCATGGAAATTTTCATAAAAAAATTTAGGCCGTTTTTAAGAAAATGAAGTATATATTATTTTACTGAGTATTACTGTGAATGCGAAATTTGAAGCCCTTTTTCACTGGAATTTATTGACTTTTTCGAGAAACTTCATTGGAGTAATTTGAAGCACTTCCATTCACAAAGGGAATAATGTATACAAGTGATGAAAATGTGCATATTAACGGCTTGAGACATTAAAAAATGCGGAATTTTTGAAAAAAAGAAGAAAACCAATACCATTGTCCGTTGGAAAAGTTTAAAGAAAAAATTGGAGCCATTTTTGAGAAAATGGCATTTGAGCGTTTCTCAAAATGCGGTAATTTGAGTTCATTTTAACACAAAACTGTTGATTTTTCCAGAATTATTATATTATATTTTTTTAAATAAATGCACTCTTAGATACCTGAACGTAAACAAATTTTCGGTAATGTAAATATTAACGAGGTGAGAGACAAATCAAAAAATTACATTTTTGTAATTATTGAATAAACAAGGGAATAGAGCACTATGTCGTTTATGTCATCTTATACAGTGCATTTAGCACTATCGATATCAAAAATGTAAAGAAAAAATTAGGAGTATTTTTGGGAAAATCTTCTTTTTGTATTATTTTAAAGTAGCAAATGTTTCACGAAATTGTGCGCGAAAACTGCTAAAATCACATCAAACGGGGAATCGAGTCCGTTCACATCCAAGGGAGAATATCGGTGTTTGAGAAAATCAGCGCTATGGCTTAGGCGAGGCTGTTCCGACTCAGCTGCCCGCGGAGAGGCGGGCGCCTGCGAACACGCGCACTGGCGGAGGCCTGCGACTGCTCTCAACACATGCCGGACGAAATAATAGCCTCTGGGGCGCGAGTTAGCTTGGCCTTTGACCTCAATTCGTCGCTGATCGCCGGAACAGGGCGCGGTTCGGTTGGGGAGCGGAGGGCACGCCGAAGCTCATCCTCAGGAAATACCTGACGGGTAACGGCAAACGTACAATTCGATTCAATTCAACAATAATGGTATGAAATTAATATTATACATCTTTTTCTTACGAAGTGAAGCAATATCTAGTGCCAGTCCTTGGGCTGATGTGATGCATAGAATGCTCTTAAATGTCTTGCCCTGAAGTTGGGTTCTTTCTTTGTTTTGTATTCTTCATATTGCAGAGAAAAGATGCTCACAACAATATGATGACCCCAACAAAGATATAATCTTTGCTGCATAGTATGAAGTGTAAGGAAGACTTCCACATGTAAAATCTGATATCATTGCGGCAAATTAGGAGTAAGTATCTGTCCTCTAGAAGAAGGGAGGTCTGCACAAGTAACATCTCCAACTGTATCGGCGATGACATGGTATCCGGTGATACAGAAAAACGCGCGTAAATTTATATTTCTCTATTCCAGAAAACCAACAAAGAAACATCTTCATATGTATTGAAAAATATTTTGTAATTTTCAATTTTATTTCTTTTAATGAATTATAATTTTAAAACATCTATTTTATTATCTCTTCAATTGTTAAAGTATCTTAAAACTGAATAAATAACATATTAAGTTCATTGTCATTTTTAAAGACAAACTTGAATTTCTTTTCGGAGTTGCAAACTATTATGCTCATGTGCATATTCTGAGATAATTTTGCAGTGTTTGGATTAATACGTAATTAAAGAAATACTTAAAAAATACGCTTGTATTATCTACCAAAATATATAACAAAATAATTCATTTTATTTCCATCAATCCATTTATTCCATTCAAATTATTTCAATTAAATATTACTTTATTCCATTACATCCAGCAAGAAAATAAAATAATATATTGGTGAAAACGAGATAACCAATTAATTCCGTGAATATACACAGTATGTTAAGAAAGACATTACAATTCATCAGAAAATACATCTAGCATTTATTGCATGTAAGTGTTTAGTAAGTTCGTTGTATTGTGGCACTAAAATATAATGATTCCCATGTTCAGAAAATAAATAACTCTGGATCATCTGATGGGTATCTACTACAGAACCGTCCTTTGCAGACCTGTATATCTCATTTATCTCAAGTAGCCACGCTAGCAGCTCGCTCGCAGAATATTGTAAATAAAACTCCACGACCCAGTCTGTAGTCATGATTCGACGATAATTTCACACTATCTAAGCGTACTCGTCAGGTTTCATGATACCGGTATCCATTTTTCGACATCCTCGTACAGCAAATTCTGTAAACCGTTAACAAGAAAATTGCAGCATAATACTCAAAGCCATGGTATTAATTAATACATATTTTCATACTCAGTTACAACCCCCGTCAAATTTTGTTAGAAACTCGAGGAATTAATTTTGCTATTCTACCAGGTCATCACAATTTTACTTTTATATTAGAAAAGTTTTCATTGGATAATTTATTCTTGTTACAATCAGATACCTGATTCTTGAATATCTAAAAAATATAAATTAAGGAATAATGATTCACATGAAAGTTTGTTGTTGCCTTCTACACTCTGCCATTGGTTATGCGATCTCACATAATGGTTTATGTGCAATAGTACGGATGTCACAAACATCATTTGAAAATTTATTTGAGTGACCTCATCTCGAAAGCAGTGATCCTATTGTTTCGGTCATCGTATCGTGGTCTTTTTCAAGGGTGGAAATATTTGAATTTTTAATATACAAATCCATTTTCCAGCCCTCAAGAACACAACAATGGAAAACATAGGCAACTCAGTCTCCGTAGTAAGGTCACTTGAACTACAGAGAGCTTTCACATGACGCTGTTCGCAAAAACCCACGACTTCAAAATATTCATTAATGAAGATCTGCCACGACATAACTGACCCTTTCGATTAACACCTCCCTCGGAAACAAACTCCAATCCAGCTTCCGCGCGCAGCAAACGTGTTGTATCGCTCCTGCGGCGCCCATTCTCCAGCCAGCCCCACAGTTGAGGCCGCTCACTTGTGCCGCCAGCCCCACGGCGCGAGATCGTGCTCGCTCCCGCGGCCACAGCACGCGCGGCCGGCCTCGCAGGGGAGGGGGACTCGATTTGGAGGGCGCGCGCCTTATATAACAATGAACCAGAGTAAAAGGAATTCCTTGATATGGAACACTTATCACTCCCGTTCTTTTTTATGATACTATTTCTGAAATTAAAAGCGCTGGGGCCCGTAAAACGGCCGTAGGACTTTCGCGCCGGCTGCCCCAGCCCTCGTCGCCCGAGTATAAAGGGACTGGCGGACGGGCCGTCGTCAGTCGGTCACCAACTGCAGCAGCCGCAGCACCAACACCACCCAAGTCAGCACCATGAACGCCATCCAAGTAAGTGGCGACATCACCACTGCCAAGAGGGCTCTGCAGCAGTTTCATCTGTGTCGCGTTCGAGTTTCGAATGTCTTTTTTTTTTTCGAGAAGGAGGAACACGCTAATTTGAAAATGATACACAGTGAGCGGTTGTGTGATTTATCTCACCCAGGACACAATGTCAAACAGAGTGTAATTATTTGGTGATGGATATTAAGTGTAACACATTCTTCCACAACAAACTTTTTAATTGAAGCCATTATAATGATGAAATTTTATACCAATTACAAATTAAAAATCTCTTGTTAACGCGTTCTTTTCTAAGAACAAAGATTTTCTATGGGTTTCCTCTGCAATAATTATTTAACCATAAATTAATGATAATTATTCTTCACAGAAAAATGTTTAGGAACGGTTGCTTCTTAACTTGATACTCATGTGCTAATTACCTCAAGAATAGTGTAAGCAATAAACAAGTAATTTAATTTTTAGACACTATCGACATTGTCACTCAATATTGCATGATTTACGAAGAGGAAATTGTTTGTATTTATATTTCAATTTTTTTTATAAACAAAGAAATGCACTTAGAAGAATAAATAATAGAATATCAGTGGCGTCAGGGTTGCAAAGAGTAAACAAATGCCCAATTTTGGCAGAAGAATTTGTGGCACGGAAGAGCCCTCCAAAAATGTAGGTGGGTTACCCAATTGTTTATTAAGGTATAACGTATACACACATTCAATTATAATACAGAACGTTCTTTCTTCATAGGATAATTATTATGTACGTTTCATTTGTATACATATCATGAAGCTCTCATAGTAAAACGAATGGAATTCTACAATATGCTGAAGCAGAGAAATTTGAATATTTTTCACCGTATTTCGTCCGTATTCCACAATACTAAACTTTACTCGTTTAACTATCAACACAGATATTATTAGTATTTTGAATGCATTATCTTCAAGTCAATGAGATGTCATTCTGAATTCCATATTAATGATCAAGTAATTCAGAAATAATATTTCGTCACGAATCTTTCAATGGGTGACTCGCTTTTTCTAGCACTTCATTCGATGTTGGTTGAGCGCATGCGTTGTGTGTTGCAGGCCCTACTCGCCATCGCGGGCTTCGTCGCTGCCGCCCAGGCCGGCCTCCTCCACGCCCCGGCGCCCGCCCCCGCCCCCGGCCATGTGGTCGACTACTACGTACGTACACCCCCTCCTCTAACACCCCAGTAATGGGTTGTAGTTGCTACTCGAAACCGACATAGCCACGAAACACCCATCTCAGCGTCGGGCAGAGTGTCTCGTAATAAACGTTTTCATCGCTATGCAACGAGTACGGAAGAGGTGTTACACTAAATGAAAATTATAGTTTGAAGGTTTTTTATTAGCTGTGCGAAGAGGGATCAAATTAAAAGCAATAAAAGGACGGGAACTTAAGCAGGTAATGAGATGAACAATGCGTCCCTTTGCTAGAGACGTGTAGGTCAGCGCCGGTTCTCGCCGTCCACTCGGGGAAGAACACCGCCACCGCCCGGGGCAAAAACATACACTAAAGTTGTGGTTCATCATAGCAGTTGCGGCGCCGACAAACACGAAATAACCAATCAATCATTTCAGAAACGGAAAGTTCCTCTCTGACCTACGATATCGTATGACGGTCACTTCATTTTTACTCTAAAATCATTTCATTTGGTAGTTTTAATTCAACATTGGTGTCTCGTTAATTCGTTAGGATTTTCAATGAATAAACACCCTGAATCAATAACAGTAATTAACGGAGTTAGTGGTGATCAACCCTAAGAATAGTTGTAGGCGCCAGGACAGGAAACTACTGCGCGCGATGCGAAGCTCCTTTTTCAGGTACTTCGTCTTAGGAGGAAACATTTTAAACCATCGATTAGATAAGTCGTTCTATAAAGCTTTCTTCGATATTTAACGTACTTTTATCCATTCTTGTCGCGCAATAAGCTGCGTTTATTAGAACAATTTGTATATTGTGTTTTTCTTTCTTCCTTGGCCGTTTGCTTCTAAGCACATATCTGTCAGTCATGGAAGGAAATGTTGAGATTTTGTTTTGCAGCGGTTGATTTCACTATTGAAACTCGAAGTCTGTTAATGCACGTGCTCACGGCCCACACTGGATGCGGGCTATCAATAATTGTTTCCGCAAATTTAGTTCAGAACAATGGCCTGTGTCGGCAAAAATGCTTCTGAACAAAACCACACAAAATGGTTTTCCCGAATGTAGTACGCAGACTCTTAAGAAAAACAAATAAAATACCTTCCAACTACGCAACCTCCCGGCCGGAGGCTGCGTAATTTTCTTTCAGTTTCTGTGCGTATTGAAAATTAGCAATTGATAAAATAAATCCATAACTACATGCAAATAAAAGTTATCTTTTTTGTTTCCGATTCATAAAAAATATTTCCTCCAAATTTAAAAAAAAAAATCCATTTTTTATTTGCCGCTTAAAATCTGCATAGATGAAACATTTTAAATTACTTATTCGTTTGTATCCCCTCTCTTTGTAACAGGCCAAGAATATATTGAATGGGGCCATTGAAATGTTTTCTTTCTGTGTGAAGCTTTTAAACAATGATTTAGAAAGTGCACACTTTTGGAAAATATTTTGCGAAAAATCTACTGAACTCCGTCCGCTCTTCGGTGACTAGCTATTCGAGCTTCACGTCTCACCCTCCAGGTCCACCCGTCATTCATTTATCGAACTGGCCGCAGCCGTAACACATAAAAGTGTTTCGTAATAAAAATACTTTAATTGTTTTTAATTCTCACATTAAATTTCTGTTTAAAAAGTGCGGGACCTTGCAGAGAACATACGGGGAATATGCAGGAGAATATACAATGGAACATGGGGGAATGTGAGCGAACAGGAATTATTATTATGAGGAACACTCGACGTTAGGTGGACCCTACTTTAATGTGCAGTGCAAGGCCTGGCTGTTCGAAGTTGGGATGCAGTGTGAAGCAATTTTCATTTTAAAACAATGATTGTCAAAGAATGGAATGTTATCACTGGTGCAGATGGTTCTACTTATTACTTTAATACCAAATTCGTAAATTGAAAATTGTTAATTTTACTTTCATATTGATTTTGGGAACTTAAGAATCGATATTTAAATATTTGTATCGAAGTTTGTTCATGCTTAGGACCCCTTAAGATATTAATCCGATCGTATCGTGGCATCTCCTTTTCATTCCATGCACGTAAACTCTCTGCATTCTGTAATGCCATCTTCACTCCATACCTTTCTGTGTCTGATTGCACGCCAGGCCTACCCCAAGTACGCCTTCGACTACGCCGTCAAGGACAGCAGCACCGGCGACGCCAAGAGCCACTGGGAGGCGCGCGACGGAGGCGTGGTGAGGGGTGCCTACAGCGTGGTGGACGCCGACGGCACCATCAGAATCGTGGAGTACACCGCCGACGACCACAACGGCTTCAACGCCGTCGTCAAGCGCGTGAGTAGCTCTCACTCGCTCTGCACATGCGGGGAGAAAGGCACTCGGCAGAGCAATGCGAGGCCCTTGGGATGGGATGGCCGGGAGATAGATAAAACCAGAATGCAGAAATACGAAAGTACAGTTACAATTACAAATACATTACAAATAACATAATAATGTATAAAAAGTCCATATAAACACAAATTGTCTTCGTCCTTTCCTAGATATGCAGATGGCATTTACTTTCCTATACCACAAATGAAAATACATATATACTAACATATAGATAAATAAACTTACATAGTACACAAATATGCATACATACACGCATACAAACATACACGCCTAGATACATAGAGACCAAGGAACCCTCGCATACACACCAACCTACACCTATTCATTCACATTCAGACAAACATGGGTAAACATTTTTACCTAACAACACAGTGCAATAATATATAATACTTATAATAATTATTACATTTCTAATACGTAAAAAATTCATTACTATAAACAATTAAATGAATAAATACCGCTTGTCTGCATAGCCTGTAGAAAGACGTTTTTGACTAGCGAAACAAACAGAAGGAAATGAAATCACTTCCCTGTCCTTCACTTCACTTCACTGTACTGCATATCACTTTATCTATATATTAACAGTTGAATACTTTTTTTCTGTAGACTACGCATAATCGCACCTTTCACTTCATTTCACTATACATTTTCAGCCTGTTGACTAAATTACCTACATTTTTTTCTAAAACCTCGACCTGAGCAAGGAAAGAGCTCAAAAACTGCCGCAGGCAAATCGTTCCAATCTACTATAGTTCTGATTACTAAGGAGAATTTCCCTACGTCCATTCTTTGTATTCTTGTTCTAATTTTGTATTTGTGATCAAATCTATTTAAATAATCTGGTTTAACTAGCCTTCCCCAAAGTTAAGAGAAAATTTAAGACCCATAATATTGGATACATGTCACAATCTCGAAAGTTCCTATTTAACATTTTCCATTGGTTATTGCACTTTAGCTGTCACAAAATCATAATTAGCTTTTATAGATACCTCATAGTTTTATATTAATTAATCGCTCTATCGAGACTAAATTAAATATGAGAATTACATACAAATAAATAAATTTAATTGATTAAGACTTATGCCCTCTTAAATATCAAACATGAAAAAGTACTCCAAATGATGACACAGTAATATAACTAATATTTCTACTCCTTCATTACGTCCTCTTGAAGATGATTCTCTGAGTAAGATGAGTTTGCAGTTACAAATTACCACCATCACTATCATAATTACATGACTGACTTACGATGTATTCGATCCTCTAATTATTACCTCTACACTAGATAGCAAATGCCAAATCCGTTTGCGCCACCTGGGTAGGAAAATTACATAAGTAATCAACATTGAACAGTGCAGATAAATGTGGAAAATATGTGTTATGTATATTTGTGTGAATACCTTGGTGCATCTGTGTTGCAGCACGGCCATCCCCTGCCCCCCGCCCCGGAGGTCCGAGTGCCCCTGGCCGTCGCCCATCCAGCCCCCGCGCCCGCCCCCTACCATGGTTAGGCCATCTCCCGCCTGGCAGCGCTCCAGTCGTCCTGTGCCTGCCAGCGCTCGCCAACTTGTTTTTGTTACTGTTGTACAACTTGTTGTTGTTTGTCTCTTCCTCTGTCTTTCTGTCTGTCTGTCTGTCTGTCTGTCTGTCTCTCTGTCTCTCTCTCTCTCTCTCTCTCTCTCTCTCTCTCTCTCTCTCTCTCTCTCTCTCTCTCTCTCTCTCTCTCTCTTTATTCTCCCTTCCTTAAGTCATTGGCAAATATGTACTAGAGTTATCTCTTGCGAATAATTGTCAGTTTTTTCTGAAAAAAGATAAAAAAACATAAATTCATATTTCACTTTCGCCTTCATATTTCCGCTTGTCATAGGATTCAAAACACCCCTGTCGTTGAGAAGTATCGTAAAACGCAATCCGGCGTAACTTTCTCAATGAAAAGTGTTTGCTTGAATTGAGCAATACGAAATTTATGCTTCGTGTTTCATATTTATATTTTTGTAATGTTTATAAAAATAAATGTATGATTGTGTGCAATCTTTGACATTTTAGTTTCATAAACACTCTCCAAATTCCACTCCGCTTGAAAGTAAAAGTGTTATATAGCAACGGCACTGGTATGAAGTTTAAATATTGAATATAAAAAGTTTAAACACTGACTTTTCTTGCTCTAAAGATGGTAATTTCATCTCAATTGATATTTCAATATTGTGACTAAACAGATTACATACATAAGCGCAGGCAGCTGTGTAAATAACGTTTGATTTGCTGAAATAGGCATTGCAAGGAAGGAGTTTTGCTGCAAGCTCTTGCCGGAAAAAGGAAACCTCGTTTTTACTGCAGCATTTCCTGGGCAAACGAAACGTGTGCAATACCACTCGCTGAACTTACATCATCTACAGTCATGATATCTTTCCAACGAAGCTGCCGACATCCATGGCGACGTGTGGAGGTAGAGATGTATTTTAAATTTCAGATCCTTAAAATATTACAATGAAAGTAGATACTTAAATAAATATCCCTTCCTTGATGTTGCTTGGTTCGGGCGAAGTGACATGTACCCTAGGCTATAAGTAAGTTTGTTTATATCATTGCTCATAAAAGCTGACTTATCAAAGTATACAGATGTTCTAATGGGTGATAATAAGGCGTGAAAAAGATGGTTCAGTCATGGTTGTCTGAGATTTTACGCCAAGAAAATATTTCTTTAATTACTACGAAACAGGTTCGCATATTTCATGACTTTCACATATTCAAAAAACTTATCCCATTATATTCCTAACTGTAAAAATCCTTACTCTAAAAATTTGTTTCTATTTTATAAAAAGTGATATACATTTATCAACATGATCCTGAAATATTATTTTATTTTGTAGGCTATTTAAAACAAAACCTAAACATTGACAAGTCATTATAGAGTTAAGCTCGTAAAGGTTAAGTCTTCAAGTTATTGCAAAGCCCGCGAGTTAAGTTCTTGATATGTACAGCATTAACTCACGTTTTCATAGATCACTATTTTTGTGACTGAGAGTGACACCTCACATACAAACTTTGCATAAATATGTAATATAAAGCCCGAAATTCGCATATATATGAAAAATATTTGTCAAATGCATGTACATGTGCTGGCAAACTTTAAAAATGCTCGAACTCAAAGTAAATTTATCTTACAGGAAACAACCTTCTCTCAAATAATGTGAATCGTGTACGTGGTGCGGTCACTTGCTCAATGTTGGCGTGTGCTTTGACTGCGGGCGAGGGTTACGTCCTCGTGGAAGTCTGGGGCATATTTGAATTGCGCCCGGAGGAAGTAGTAGTAGTTCAGCAGTGCGTAAACGAGACGCGATTACGTAACGTCAGACGGAGGCCCACCGTGGAAGCGCGTTTATTAGCAAGGCAGAGAAAGCATTGCTCTTCACATACAAACCTCCAACTTTCACTGGTTTCAAGAGATTGTATAGTGCCAGATAATAAAACAATGGCTTGGATGAGAGTACTACCAGAAGCCTGACCTACTTTTATACGACACATCTGAATTGTCAATTCAAAGATAGTGCTCATGGAATGTATTCAAGAAATGGGACATGTCCTCCACATGTAACCATTTGGTTACATATAAATAAAAAGTAATACTTTATAAAACAGAAAAAAATCGGTGTTTGCCGTAAATAATTCAATCATACACTGACCACAAATGTCACCGGCCTACGTGTTAGGATTGAAATGAGCGGAACTTTGATTGCAAATTACAGGTGTTTACTAAAAATACTAAATGTATAATGACGTTTCGTGGAATGATACGTTAGTTTACTAAAAATTTATTTTAACATTAAGCATAATCTCAAACCTCGAGGTTAGGAATTAGCATAACCTGAAAAAAAAAACACTACCCATTGTTGACACATTTTGCGGGTGTTTCCTCGTTCCCCACAATGAACATTCTGCGACTATTATTTTGCCCCACCTCTGAATTTCTATAGAGTGGGATCTTTCCGTAAATCTCGAAGCTCCAGTCAATTCCGGCTGTCGACATAACTCTGGCAACAAAGGCATTGCGAGCACGATCAACACAAGAGCGCTATGCGCGTGATGCCATCAAATGGCAGGCAAGAGATCATTGTCCGTGCGATGCAAACATTGAATTAAAACAGCTAAGTTGTAACTGTTAATATTCTTTTCTTCTCTACAGACACTCCTATCCTAGCAATTATTATTCATTTATCTAAATCCAGAATCTGAAAATTTTCGTTATTAACAGTTTGGCCCTAATTACAATATTTTCACTGAAACCTTGTGCAACTAAAACTGTAGAGGTTGCCTTACAAACGAAACGTGGACCTTGAAACCTCCTGCCATTAAAATATGTTCTCTGATATCAAAATCTGGTCCCTGTAGCCTTCTGTCTGCGAAATCTTCAGTTCTTCTGAAACTTCCAACAAAAACTGGAGGCCTCACGCAGAGTTGTGAATAAATAAATAAGAGTATTAATCACGTATTGAGGATTCCCACCGGATAGGGATAAATTTTCGTCGGACATCTTTTAAACAGACACATTTGTACTATTTTTACCATGCTATTATAGAGATCGTTTTTTTTAAAAAAATGTTTAGAGTCCAGTACTGCGAAAAAATCGTTAAAAATTTAATACTATGGAATATCATTTCAAAGAAAACATTGTTAAATTAAAGGTCGTAGGACAAAAACTATAGGTGTATGGTTTTCAATATATTCAAAACACCTTACCAACTGGTATGACACAAGTATATTTGTACGATCTCCAAAAGGGTGGAAACGTTAAAATAAATCGCAAAAGTTAAAGAGTGCAAACGTCAAAAAGTCAAATTATTAACTTTAAAAACAATGTAAAAAACATTAACCTGTTTCTTAAATTTGAAATAAAAATAATAATTTTTACAATGCCATATGAAATATTATATTAAACACGAAAATAAAGTATTTTATTTATGATACAGTTTACAAACGATACGAAAATTTCCTCTACACAGGTAACGTGTTCAAAATATTGCGGCACAAAAATGTATGCAAATATGATTTGAAATTATAGACATCGATTTCAAATTGCGAATGTTGCAGTTTTATTTTAGTACCGTTTTGATTCCTCCTGTTGAGTACGTCCGTAGACGTGACTCGAGGGCTGCTCGCACGCAGTCGCCGCCCCGCTGCGCGTGCTCGGCGACGCCATCGCGGAGGCGCGTGCCGAGGCAGCGGGCGAAAGCCATCTGCGATAACATTGGTGCTGCCCACTGCCGGGTTGGCTTCCTCGGCCGCTGCCCGCACGCAGGCGCGGGCCCCGCTTCTTTCAGGAAGCGCCTCAGCTCGCCTCTTCTCATCGTTACGAGCTGCGATTCTTCCGAGTGAAAAGTGCTTGCTCGTTTCTAGCAGACGTTAACGCGTGGCGTTAATGATAAACCGAATTTCAAGATATTCAGCATTTTTATCTGTGGGAAATTTTGTGTTTTCGAGTTTTCACTGGCCTCGAAATCTCAGCGGCGAAATATCGTTGACTCTGCAACATCCGTTGACCGGGAGGTTCTAGTATTCGAGTTACGACAGTGGATAGCCGAACTGAATTCAGACTGTCGGAATCAGTATACACTCACTTACGTGTCCAGAAAAGTGTATATAATGGATCCCAAAAGATACGTGACAATCTTCCAAATTAACTTCCGAAAAATTACATACTTTTTCTTTATGCACATACCCTTTAATTTTATGTCCACTGGATTTCTAAGGCACGGGTGACTACAAATCATTTCAATATGACATGTTGGTATTTTCATCTCGCCATGTTTCCATTTCAATCTCGCCAATAGGAATCAAAGCGAGTCGAATCGAAGCCAACAGGAATCAACGAACTATTATCCTCGACGATGTTGAGTTTCTAGTTAGTGAATATGGATTCTAAGTCAAGAATTGTCCCAGCATTTATAATTTTCCTCGATGAAAAGTATTTTACATACAGCGTATGATTCGAAGTTCCTTCAGAACAAGTTTCGTCAGAAAATACCTAAACGGGGCCTTGTAAAATGTCAAAGAAAACTACGTAAGTCATACTGACGTACGGTCGATTATAAGACGTGTTGACCACAAAACAGTCTATTAGACTTGAGTTTTTCCGAAAACAAACTCATATTCGTTGGATCATAACGCTTTACTAAGCAAATGAACTCAGACGTACTAATCGCGCACTTTTTCTTGATACTCCACAGCGGGGGGTGATGGGAGAGGCGGGTTCTGTGTACGTCACGGCAGTGCAGAGCTGTCAACTTCATTGACAGAAAACAGCGTAATAATGTCTTGGACTAGATAGCTATGAGAAATTACGGAAGTTTTTTAATTTTGAAGAAATAATTAATAGTTATAGAAATAATTGAGTAACAAGAAGGAACATGGTACGCACAGGTCGATAGAAAGAAAGACCGAAAACTAGGAAGTCCGCATTGGAAAGGAAGGAGGTGGGCAGCACTGCAAACTGAGCCGTGACGTTCCGAGTGGAGCTCATATTTTCTACCGGGCCGTGCTATGCCGGGCTGAGCGAGGGCTAGGGAGCTCGAGTATAAAGAAAAAGTGCGAGCATAGTACATGGCTCAATCATTAGTCATATAAACATGTTACATTTGTGGCGTCATACGGGTGTAATCAGTACACAGACGAGAGTGGGTTGTAATAACAGCAGGTTTATTCACAATTTAGACCGTAGTCACAAATAACCAATGCACTATATACAATTAACTAACTAAATAGACCCCACTGCAAGGAGAGATATTTACAACGGCTACCACACCGCAACATACTACCTAATGTTTCGCCGTGCGTAGTACCGCCTGCCCTGAGACCGACTACATGTCTCACTTGTCACAACAATAACTGCCGGCTTCTTCGCCGCGTGCACGCTCGCACCTCTCACGGCCCGCACACCCCGTCGGAAAAAAAACGTGCGTCATAGCTTCTGCCTTTGTCTACGCATCCGGTGCACACCGCGCCACGTGCCCACGCTGTTTTAGCGACACGACGCTACACATTGCATATCATACCTATTCAGAATCTTCAAACCCCACTGGCCATAATACACTGATGAAATGGATTAAAAATAATTTATTGCAATGTATTTACTAAGACCTCACTACTTTTATTTGTTTTTTTTATGTTTTAAAATGTCTTGTCTGTTCTTCCTGTTCAACATACAAGTTTTTCAGGGTTTGTGAATGGAAACATACATATCTTTTGGTTTATTTCCTAATTGTGTGTGCCCTAAATGGGTGAGTTATAACTTTTTGGTTTATTTTAATAATTTTAATTGTTTTAAAAAGTAATTGAAGGGCAGAAATTGATCGTTGATATGATTATAATTTTGATGATATGTATTATGAATTTTAATTGTTTTAGAAAGTAATTGAAACTACAGAGAATGATCGTTGATATGATTATTCGATGGGGGAAATATTATTTGAGGCCGATATTCTGCTATTTTATGGTGGTCTGCTTCTGTTTTTAGGGAAGCGTGAGTTTATATGTAAGTTGGTTTTTTCTGTGCGTCCAAGGTTGAATATGGAGCCGCTGGGAGATGTGGAAAGTGATTGAAAGCAGTCTTCGGACAGTTGGTAATATGTTCTTATAGTGTACGGATTTGCAGCTCATGGTGAATTTGCTTGTCGAAATGAACCATGGGGCTTGAATGATAATTCGTAGTGCTTTATATTGTACGGTTTGCAGTATGTTTGTGTTAAATTTTGCAGCATTTCTTCATATCGGGTATTCGTACGTCAGTGTTGGTCTAATTATAGATTTAAAATTAGCATTCCCGTCTTTTTTAAGGGCGGATTTTTTTTGTTAATTAGTGCGTAAAGTTGGGATATTTTTGCTTGTGTTTTTGTTTCTGTTGTGTGGATGTGTGTTTTCCAATGTATCTTTTTGTATCAAGTTGCATTCCTAGATACTTGGCTGCTGTTTAACTTGGTACTCAGGAAATGTTTTCCTTGTGCATAATTAAATGGGGAGTAGTGATGGGGTATCTTAGGGTGAAAATTTGCTGGATTTATTTTAATTCTTCAAATGTTTGCCCGTTCATTGAATGTGTCGAGGTCGTCTTGTAAATTATTCCCAGCTGTCATAATCTCCCCATGCTTTGGAAAAAATGGGCAGTATCTTCAGCGTAAAGCGCTATTTGCGAATCTATTAGATGTAGATAATCAGATACATATAAATTGAATAATACTGGCGACAATGGGGAACCTTGAGGCAGTCCTGGTGAAATCTGGCGTAAGGATGATACGGCATCGTTAATTTTGACTTGGAACTTTCTTTGATTTAAAAAACTTTTAAGAATTTGGTATAAGTATCCTATATATTTGTAAATGAGGCCTTGATGCCATATTTTCTTGAAGGCTTTAGTTATATCCAGGAATATCGCGATAGTGTGTTGTTTGATATAGAATCCTTGCGCTATGTATTCGGTTAATCGTAATAATTGATGTGTTGTGGAGCGGTTAGGTCGAAATCTAAATTGTGTGTCTGGGATTATGTGTGTGTTTGTTAGAAATTATATTAATCGCTTTAATATCAGTTTCTCCAGTATTTTCGACAATGAGGGGAGCAGGTTTATTGGTCTATAGTTTGCTGCATCTTTTGGATTTTTTCCTGGTTTGCGGAAGGGCAGTACTGTTGCGATTCATAGCAAAAGATAGCCGTTCGGTTTGGTTTAAGGAAACCAAAGAAACATGACGGAGAGGTTATCTGCAATTGCATTCGGTGACGACGACCGCGTTTTTTAACATTGACCAACTAGCTAGATCCGACAGAGGGCAAATTTCTTCGATGACCTGGATGAAATTGATTTTCGGACTCGCTTTCACCTTTCAAAGAGATCGACATTATTGGTGTTGGAGCAGATTGAAGAAAAAATAGAATTAACATATTACACTTATGCAGTGTGGCCTAGTTCTAACTCCGTAACGGAGAGCTGAAAGCTTAACCCTTTAATAAAGAATATTTCTCTCGGTATATCTTGTAATAGTAAATAGATAACATTTGTAACTCAAGTTAAGGTTATGATAGTCTTGTATCAGTATAATATTTCAATTTTCAATATAGTATGAATTCAACAAATTGGTAATGCTGGTAATTTTTTTTTGTCCATAACGATTATGAAAAATTAAGACTTCGCACAGAACTTTGTGAGCCTATTTTATTTCATTTGCCAATGTTTCAACTCAATATCTAACTTTCAGGACTGTGATAGTACAATAAGTTATTCTGTCATGTAATATGATTATCTCTTTCTATAAATAATAAATCTGACGTTCCTTTCAACAAGACAGTGTTATTCAAACACAAAATTATTTACGATCGGAAAATAATTTGATAGAATAAACAATTAACAAAAATTAAAAAAAATTACAAATAAAGTTTCCTTTTAACCCAAAAAAAAAATTAACTAAAAACGTATAATGGAAAATTTATATTTTTAATAATATATTATTCACTTATATTTCAATTTATATTTCTACTAAGATTTCGCATCCCGCGTTTGTGAAGTTTGCACTTCGATTGAGCTTCTCCATTTCCGTTTCAAAATCGGTAACAACGACTGAACAAACAAACAAATTCACACTATATCAACACACTATAAGGACTGAACCAAATGGTAGCAACGAAATATTACAAACGTCAGAACCATGAAGTATACACGACGTATCCTGTATAATTCGTGGTCAGAACCATGGAGGCAACTGCGTCAAAGAACGTGCAAGACGTTGATGTGATTACGTTCTGGCGTTGCCAACATTAGCGGAAGACGAACGAAACTCGCTTAGCTGAGCCGGGCCGCTAGATCGCCGCGAGGGGACTGGTGAAATGCGTTTGCCATAAGCTCGCTTAAATTTAGAGCTTACATTTTGAGCTAGCTTAGCAAAGCAGCGCTTAACAAAAAATTGGAGAAACTGGCCCTTAATCTGAGTGCTGCGTTAAATATTGATGTAATGTCTGCTATCAGGTTGTTGTTTAGTTCTTTTAGAACTTTATTTGAAATAAATCGTATCCTGATTATTTCTGTTTTAATTTCTCGTTTAACTTCTGCCGGGTATATATATATATATATATATATATATATATATATATATATATATATATATATATATATTATATATATATATATATATATAATTTTAATTGGAGCTGTGTGTAATGGTTTCTGATTAAATTCCTCTACTTGTTAAAATGTTCGTTCTCGTCTGGGATTGGGGTGAAAAGCTTTCCAAGGTAGTCTGCTATAAGAGATGTTTTCTCTAAATGGAAATTTGCCACTTCTGAACCTAGTTTACGTTGTGGAAATTCTCGTTTTTGTCTTTTTATTCTCTGCATGGTGGACCACATATGCCTAGATGATAGACGAATTTCTTTTAGAAAATTATGGAAGCTTGCATATCAACTAATTTTGTTTTAACCAGTCTCGTCAGTTTGTTTAATTTTCTTTCCATGTCCGGGCGTCGTGTCATTTCCCATGTCTTTTCCATGTCTTAGATTGTGTTTACTTTTATTAGGTTTATAATTTTTATTGTAATTACTTGCTTGTTTATTAGGTTTGTTTGTTTCAGATAAGTGATAGAATTTGTGAGGGATCCTTGGATGTTGTTGACTTGTCGTTTGACTTCATTAGCGTATTGAATGCTGTGAGGATGTCTGTAGTTGATTTTAAAATTATTCCTGAGTTTAAGCCAGTTAATTTTACCTTTTTGCTGTTTGTAAAACCCAGATAGAGAGGATGGACTGATATGATTATTGGATTGTGATCCGAGTCGATTTCAGGAAATACTTTTTGATATATCGGGAAATCAATATTTTTTGTGATGAGGGTATCCAATATGTCCGGAATTATATTATTATTATTTGAAGGGTAATGAGTGAGTTCTGTTGGGGTCAGAATACTTAAATTGAGGACGGTAGTTGGATTTAGTGAATTTATCCCTTCAGGAGTTGTTGTGTTGCATCCCCAAGTGCTGTTTTTGCTATTAAGGTCACATTTAACATTATATTATTGTTGTCCCAAAAATTCTGTGTATATTTTTCTATGAAATATTCATTAGGAGTTTTGTATGCCGCTCTTACGGTTATGTCTTTGTTATTTATTTTGGTGTCATTGGCTATAGTTTCTAGGTTGTTGCTCGTAGGACTGTTAATTAACGTATGTTTTTGTCTTTGTGAACTAATATGGCTACTCCTGCGGTCGTCGCCGAAAGACGGTCGTTACGATAGATATTAAAGCGTGGTACTGAAAACTTGTTTGGTGTAACAGGTGAGTTTCTGAAATGCAAGCTATTTTCATGTCGTGACTCTTTATAAAGTATCTCAAATGATTTTCTTGCCTTTTTATTCCGTTCGTGTTTCAGTTGAGAATGTTTGTTTCTGGATTTTTATTTGTGTCCATTATCGAGGGCTGATTGTACTAATATTTCAATTTGTGGAATGCCCCTTTATTATGGTTAATGTTGCTTTGAATTTCCCCTTGGGGGGAGGGGTTGGAGTTATTTGGGGGGATTTTGGGTTAAAGACCTTGGTTTGTAACCAGGGGTTTTTGGGGGAAGTGGCGTTGGGTTGTCTCGTGTGGATGATTTCGAGGTTGTTTTGCTCATAATGAAGTTTTGCCAGTTCCCTCCCGCCGAGCGGAGGACGTACCTTGGCCCCAACCCTTCGCCGTTATCAGTGCCAAAGTCAAATTTGTCCGGTGCGATCGATAAATTTTTTTATAGGCGTAGTCCGACCTTTTTCCGCATTGCGGCAAAACTACAATTCAACAAGATATCAACACTGGTGCAACGCCATATGGACAATGCTTTAACAAAAGTGGCAATCGTGTTGAAACCAGTAAGTGAAAAAAGTGTGAAAATTAATAGTGCTATAAAGTATAAAAATGTTATCGAAGATGTCCCCTAGGGGGACATATAAACAGATCATGGAACTACTGAAAAATAAAGGGTTTAAGTGAACTTACGACACTAATAAATTAAAACACACGAAAATCAAATGGAAAATCTACAACAGCAATACCAACTCTCACATCAAAATCACCTTCAAAAAGAACATCTTAAAAAATTAGAGCAAAAAAACCAAATTACTACAACAACACCCAAACCACGTTGACCAACAAGAGCACGGAGGCAGCGGGAAACATGCTCCTCAAACACACCCGGTTTTTGGGCCCCCCGGAAACCATCAGCCCACAGAAGATAGATCAAAAAGCCCAGTGACCATCATCAAACAAGTTCCTCAACAAATGAAAAAAAAAGAGGACCTAAAAAAGTAAGTGATTATAGGACCCAAAGCGCAGAATGCTAAACAATAGTGTAAAAAAAGACTATAATTTTAAATAGATATTCAATTTTAGAAACAGTAGAAGAATCAGATGAAAAGTAAAAAATTTTGAAGTAAAACCCAAAAAACAAAAAAATACCTCCCATAGCTTGAAACGCAGGAAACGTAACACTTTATCAAAAGACCAAAGCAATTAATAGAAAGGGGTTTTCTCTTAAAACAAAGGATTGGAAAAAATATTCTGAAAAATTTTGACTCCCAAAAAAGTCAGAAAATATTGTAAAGAAAAGTGTCCTTATTATACATATTTTACAATCAAAAAAAACTTATCATAGTAATAAAAACGTTCCCAAAATTTCAAGAGGAAAAATTTATAATGAATTGAAAGTCTAAATTATCCTAAAAAAAGTAACTAAATTGACAACAGAGAACAATTCCCCTTTAGAGTAGTTGCACTAGAATTTAACTCAATTGAAGGTAAAAAATATTTAAATTTAAAAACACTCCCTGTATTGAAAAAGTAAATTAAAAGAAACCAAGGCCCACCTCAATGAAAAAATGTTTTTTTTTGGGCACCAAAAAAATTTTACTGCCCCAAAATGTGGTTTGTGGAAAAACAGGGACAAAAGACGTTTATTGCAGACAACAAACCTCCCCCCCAATTTTTACCTATGAAAAAAAATCATATGGCGACTTCTGACAATGAAAATTTTTCCAAAATAAAAATTCAAATCAAACCAAACAAAAATTTTTCCAAACCTCAAAAACAAAACATATAGAAATGAATCTCACACAAAAAAACTACAACAAACAAATATAAATCACAACCCATTAAAAGACAAATGGCATTTAACAAAAACAAAACTCCCAAAACCACATATGCAAAACAGTTACACAAACAACATACAGTCAAACATTACAAAATTATAATGCAGATGTTCAACTAATAAATAAACAACCCAAAATTTCCACAAATACAAAACGATATCAAACCAAATATCAAATATAATAAGAAATGGATAAAAGCCCAACAAAATCAATAAATTCTTAAACGGGAATCTAATGGATTACTAAATAAAAGAAAACACCTCATTTCCCTAAAAAATAACGATTGCATGCATAACAGAGACACACCTTGTCCCCGGACAAACACTTAAAATACCTGGATATATCTGAAGAAGATAAATTAACACGCAGCAGGGGGGATACCCAATAAAAAAGCGGACCCTATTAATTTCTTCAAAACAATGATCTTGAACTGATTGAAAAAAATAACTTTAAAAAAATTTATTCTTAAATATCAAACACATATAAACCACCAAAAAATAAATTTATAAATGATTTAAAACAAATTTTACACAGTACAGAACCTACCATTATTTGGGAGACCTGAAAAAACATATCAATTTGGGGGCTAAAAGGAATACTCTAACGGGGAGGAAATTCAAAAGCATCAAAAATTAAATTTTCAAATTTTTGCCCCAAAAAAAATCTACCACTACCCCAAAAAACCGAATGCTAAACCAGATACCCTTGACATTCCATCTTAAAATCTAACACATACCCTCTTGCTCCTCATTACCTGAATTGGATTTGACCACTGCCCCTAATAATCTTTGGGCAAAACATTTTAAAAACAAATTGCCTTATATATGACACAAAACATAGATTGGAAAAAATTTCCCAAAAAATATAGATAACACTCTTCCCACAAACCGGTTCATGAAAAATAAAAGAAATTGATTCTGCCATAGACTCTATCACAAAAAATTTAAAAAAAGCCAAAAAGAAGCAAATACCAACTCTAATCATAAACCAAAATTATCACACAAATATACCTACTTATTTGAAAAATTAATTCAAAAAAAAAAAAATTCGACGCCAATGGCAAAATCGAAGCTAAATTAAAGAAAATTCTAAATAAACTAACACCAGTAAAACAGCATTGACAACACAGTCCAAAAATTTAAAAAAATTACATTAAAAGAAAAACCAAAACAAACTTAAGCTACAAAACAAATTTTAAAAAAACCAACAGTCATCCCAGAACTAAAGAAATTAGAAAAACAGCTGCAACAACAAAAGAAAATTGAAATTTTGGCTGCTTTTAAAATTTTTCCCCTAAACACAAATTCAAATAATATACTAAAATCAAATCAAAAATTATGAACTAACAAATTCCACACCCAGTAAAATATATCACCAAATAAACCTAAAAAAATTAAAACCCTAAATGGGAAAAAAAATCAGCTGGAATAGCCCAAAATCCCAAACTATTTATTAAAAACTAAAAAAAACAATTAGCTATTAACCAATATTCAACTCAATGTTAAAATTGATACTATCCCGAAAGGGAAACACTCCATAGTAATCCCAATCCCAAAAACCAGGTAAACCCAACATTCACAGAAAACTATAGACCCATAAGTCTGACCCCCATCATAGCCAAAGTAATGGAAAAACTAATACTAAAACGACTCTAAAATACATAAATGAAATATCATACATACCATTTTTCCCAATTTGGTTTCAAAAAAAAACACTCCACAACACACCAATTTTTAAAAATAAAAAACATTTTTTGGGCCCCGGTTTTTTGGACGTAAAAACATTTGAAAATTTTGGGAAATTGATATTTAAATTACAGGAATCACCTACCTCTTTACCTAGTGAAAATAATAAAAAGCTTTTTAAAAAGAAAGAGTCTTTTCAAAAGAATAAAAAAACCTCTCCAAAAAAAGGAATCACCGGGTGTACCACAAGGTAGCCTTACACAATTTTGCAACATTTTTAAAGCAGTTTTCCCCAACCCCCAAAACCTACAATGCGTTTTTGCTGACGATGTGCAATACTAACCTCTAACAAATGTTTAAATACATACAGAAAATCTACAAGAAAGAACTAAACAAAGTATCACTATGGCAGACAAATGGAAGATAAATTAAACCCCAACAAATGTATGCAAAAATTTTCCCACTATGCCCAATAAACACTACTCCCAAACCTCTAAAGCTATTTAATAAAACCTTGACTGGTTGCAAAAACAAACCAATTAAATATCTTGGAGATAATGGATACAAGACTAACATGGACCAATCATTAAATGAAAAACTTACAAAAACGAAGATACATAAATTGTATCCATTAATCAAAGAAAATCCGCCTCAAAACAGAATGTACTCTAAGTGCTTTATAAAGCAATAGTTCTTCCCATTATAATGTACGCATGCCCAATAGGGTACAACACTTGCTACTAACATAAGAAAATACAAACCTTCCAAAATAAAATCCTACGGATGCAGTAAATGCCCTGGTTTTATTGAAACACTCACAAATTCAAATTAAAAATAGAAACATCCATCAAAATGCTTCGTTCACATTCCTTCTTACAAATCTACATAAAATACCTACAAGTGCCCATTACAATTGGGTCATCAGCAACAACATCCCGAATCAGAAATAGATTTCCATTGACAAATATCTAACCCAATTGCTGACCCCATAAATCTACGAATTAAATAAACAATAAAAAGAAATAAATTGACTTTACTTAGAACAACATACAATAATGGGGAAACCTGTTGGCTTCCCTTATTTCTATTTATAAAAGAATGAATGTATTTTATGAATGCTCCTTTAAATATTAGTGCTGAATGAAGTTAATTTATGTTTATTTATTTATTTTTGTAAGTGTTTTGATTTGAAATTTAAATTAAACAATCCTTAACAGTTATGCTGGTCCTGTGGAAATAAATAAAAAAAAAATAAATAGAAGTTTTTGCCTCATCATCGTTTCGAATTTCAAATGTCTGTTATCTTTGATTATATCGCTCAGCTTAATTTTTCAGCAGTTTCTGATAAACTTCACATTCTTTCCAATTAGCAGTGTGCTCGCATTTCGTAGGTGTTTCCGTTTTAGATTCCGTACATTTAGAATAGTTGTGTTTACACAAACACCTTACGCATCTTGGGGGCGTCCACATTTAGCTTGAGTGTGATCAAACCCCTGACAATTTTTACATTGAATTGGAAATTTGTTATTGAATCTTGGAAACACTTTCATAACACTTTATATGAACCTATCTAAAGATAGAATGCTCCTTCCCTTGCTATTATCCTCTAAATCTACAGCACATGTTAATGGTTTTCTGTTTTTTCTGTGAAGGCGGGTTACTTTTATTTATGGGTATTTTTTCACTAGTTCTTGGAAGATTTCTATTTAATTATAGAACGTAATATCTTTTATTACGACTGAAAATGTTTTTATGCTCGGGTCACGGGACGTGGATATTCTATGCTGTTCTCATTGCAAAATTTACGTAGATCTCTGAAGTCGTCTACTGAATTAAGTTTAACTTTCACTTTGCCTGCATCTATTTTCGTTGTGAAATCTTGCTTAACTACACTTTTAATGTCTTCTATTAATAGTTGAAAATTTTACGCGATTGTAGGAGGAACTTCAATAACTTTTTCCGAGGAACAGCTGTCGTCTTCTTCCGTTCGTTGATTAAAGTCTCGAACCTGTTTGAAGTAGGGATAGCATAACGCGAAACAGAATCGATTTTTTGTCATTTGGGGTCACTTTGTTCTGTTGGCGATGGCGATGTTCTGTGTTGCAAGGGCGGCCAACTAGAGCGTTGGCTGTCTTGTACTTGCGTTTGTAGGTCCTGTAGTTGCTGTTGCAATTGTGACAGTTGTTGGTGCTGTTCCTGAAGTTATGCTGCTGCGCCTGTATTAGCTGATGTTACTGACTTATGATGAGTTGTTGTTGAAATTCTAATGATTGTTGGATGGAGTCGGGCGCAGTGTTGTTCATGACCTGCATCGCTGCTTTTATGCTCTATCCGAGGTTAGAGCACGTTAAATCTATCACTTTTATCTATTATCACAACGAGTTAAACGGTTAGAATTACTTTTGAGAACACTGTATTCATTGTACAAGCACTCGCAACTCACTGAGTGCTCAACAGACGTCGACGGAACTAACCGAGTAGCGCTGCGGTCACAACCTCTCGCCACCGCAGTTAGCACTGAACTCTTTTTTATTCGTTTGGAAGAGGTAGGAATAATAAACATCTTCGTACTAATCCTGTAGAGCCAGTGCGTACATTTAATCACATCAATATTAAGTGAAGAACTTCCAAATGAACTCAGGTAAGGAACAATCAGGCCAACTATTTATTAATATATACGCAGGATAAATTACGTTATTTGCATTTGTAAATGCAATCTGCGCTTACAATCTTACTCTGCAACTGGAATTGGCCTCTTCGATGATTTACTTTTAGCGTCGTGAACACCAACAGCCGTAATATAGCTTGTCGATACTAAACAAGAATAATTCGCCTCCCGCAGACTTCATTCGCGAGACTCTGTAAATAACACTATTTTGTGAGAGCGAACGTCTATTTTAACCCGGAGCACATGTTACAATGTTTAATAGCTGGAGAGGACGATAAAATACAGCATCGGATTCGCAGCAGAAGCGATGATTCTTTCCATTAACCTGCCGCTTTCGAAAAACTATCACAGTTAAGTTTATGTTCACGCTTTGGAACATACTAACTCGCTTCTCTGTTGTAAATCAATTCTAACAGAAGAGAGAGAAAAAGTTCTCAGTCGAATCCAAGCCATAACGTGACTCGCACCTCCAATTTTTTTTAGGCATTCGTTAAACGACGCTATTCATTAACCGGAAGAGGCTGGCAGGTCCGGCTGGAACTTAATTAGCGTGTCTTCTGAATGCAGTGGTCGGAGTAGTGGAGTGGAGTGGAGTGTGGAGGGAGGTGGAAGGGATGCGAAGGGGAGAGGTAAGTGTTTCGGCGCGCTGAGTGGCCTCGGCGAAGGAGCTCGGCCGCGTGGCGCAGCGCGGCGTGCACTGTGGACGGGGACACTCCATTTATTTTTTATTTATTTATTTATTTTACGTCAGAAAAACAGTTGAAACTGCGTATGACGTGCTATGGGGAAAAGTGAATTGTGTGCACATTTTCAAAATTCTGTGATCCCTACACTAAGTCATATACTACTTAAATTTTTGAAAAAAACAAAAAAACAAAACAAAAACCTTCCATGTAATAAAATCTATTTTCAAGGATAAATAAGCAATAAATTTTGGCTCTTATCATGTTGTGCTTCGGAATAATACTCAAAACTGCTCTTCGCGCAAGCAGTGAATTGCGTGATAAAAGACTGTCATCGTTGATCGATACGATTCGAAACCCGACGGTGGCGAAATTTCGATACCCATAACACAGCAGGATCAAATTACACCATTTTCTGGAGACGATTTCTAGCGGCCGGTTGCAATGATGCAAAATTTTCTGTTGTTTCTTCCATCAATACTAGATAAATTCCGGAGCCGTGCAAATGGACCAACGACCACGTGTGACCTTTCCTTCCTCATCCTTGATCCCTTCTCTCCCCTTACATACACACTCACCTTATACATCGCCATCTCGTATAACACTACTCATTTAATAACAATTCACTCATTTAGTGGTAAATCATAAATTTTAGTTCCAGAAAGCACATGCTTTTAACATATAATATTCATCCTTCAATAAGTTTTTTTTGTTATTTAAGGTCGCATCAACAGCTAGGTCCTTAGCGACCACTATTGGCATTCACGTTATGGTAACTATGAGGGTGAAACGAAATGGTGATGATTAGGGGTGAAAGGACGAACACAAATACAACCATGCCCGAAGCGGGACTCGAACCCGAGATAACTACAACACTACTGCCTTAGCGATCTCGGCCACCGGGCCGACAATAAGTATTTTTCTCTCTCTCCCTCCTAGGGCTTTTATCCAGCCGACAGCCGGTTGCCCTTCACGTCCCGAAGGGACGCATTTTCGACCATACACTAGACAAACTCTTGCGGGCTCCTCTGATCTGGGGTCAGCAGATCGCGAGACCCTCCGCGACAACAATACATACAAAGTCAAGGGACAATCAGCGATGCCCAAGGCGGGACTCGAACCCGCCACCCTTCGGACCGAAGCGCTGAGTCGGTACTCGCTCTTAGCCACCTCGGCCATTCAGGTCGACCAATAAGTATTTTTATTTTGTTAATTCTCGGAACATGGATAATACGTTACCTGTCAGCTCACTGTGCTTTTGTAGATTTCAAATACAAACTAGAAAACACGATTCCTACAATAGCAGAAATAGCAAAATTAGAGAACAGGCATCACTGACACTAATCAACGTAATTTTTACCGTCATTGGTATTGAAAAGAGTTTTTAAAGCAACTACTACCACAACCAGATCCACTACCACCACTACTATTATACCCGCACGTTTGCTTGAGCCCACGTTTCACTAGAGGCCAGAGGAGAGGGGACAATATTTTGACAAACGAAAGATTATATCAAATTTGCAGCTCGTTTTTTATGCAAAATAGTGTCGATTTCACGGCAGAGAATATATTTGCTTATCAGATTTTGATCACCGACGCCGACGCCGACGCCGACGCCGACGACACTACCACTACCACTACCACTACCACTACCACCACTACTACTAATACAACTTGTACTACTATAACTATTATGCTATTATTAAAAGATTTTTTTACGTCAGTAAGTGAAGATTCATTAGACGAAGGGAGTAGGGTCGATGCAGTAATATTAGACTTTTCTAAAGCATTTGATCTGGTTCCACATGGCCTTTTAATTGAAAAACTGTCAAAAACTGGATTAGATCATCGATTAATCTTGTGGATTAAAGAATTTCTTACGGGCCGAACTCAAGGAGTCAGAATAGGTGACAAACACTCATCGAAAGCTGATGTAACCTCTGGGGTCCCCCAGGGGAGTGTGTTAGGGCCATTGCTGTTCTTAGCGTTTATTAATGATATTGCAACTGGAATAAAATCGAAAGTTAGACTTTTCGCCGATGATTGCATAATATTGGAGTATTGGCGCGTCTTCGGATGAAAATGTTTTACAGAACGATCTTAACTGTTTATGGAACTCGGCGTGCAGAAATAAGATGGAAAATTTAAAACCGGAAAAGAGTAAATTCATTTGTTTTACCAAAACTCGCTCGAATGTACACTGAATTACAAGTTAGAACTAACGATATCCGCGTGTAAAACTGTAGTACTTGGGTTTGGGCCTGCGTAGCGACTTGGGCTGGTCGGATCATATTAACAAAGGTCAAAAATCATGGAGGGCGCTGCACCAGTAATGCGCATTCTAAAACAGTAGTTCCCAAAGCCCGATCCTGGCATATACCCTTTACTTGTTCGTCCTATTTTGAGTACGGAGCGGCCTGCTGGGACCCGTACAGAAAAGGGCAAATCGAGGCGTTAGATAAAATTCAAAAACGGGCCGGAAAGTTTGTAAATCATGGACGCGTTGATGGACGGGTGAATGAACCCTTATCTAAGAGACGGAACGGCGCGTTATATTGTACAAAACGTACAAATGGGACTCAGCATGGATAGACATCAGTAAAAGATTACAGAAACCTGATTATAAAAGCAGAGGAGACTATCCCTGGAAAATACGATGTAGAAAGCAAAGAACTGAAGTAGGCAAGTTCTCCTTTGTGAATCGTACCTACTATAGTAGATTGGAACAAACTACCTGCAAAAGCACTAGAGCTCTTCCTTCAATGTAGTGAAATTTAAAATATACTTAATTCTATGTAGGTCATCTTAATAATACTGGGACTTTTATCATTATCATTATTATTATTTTATTATTATTATTATTATTAGTTTATTATTATAATCGTTAGTATTATTAATAATATGGTCATGTCTCTTATACAGTGAAGTGAAGTGTAGTGTGGTGGGGTCACGGAAGGGGAGGGGTGCAGTGTAGTGCAGCGCAGTGAAATGAAGTGAAGTGGAGTGAAGTGTTAGATAAACTATAAGTCAACATACAGATAACTCAAAATTAATTATAACTAGGATATAAATCTCTAATTCTAATTGTAATTATATTTGTAAATATTCGTAATAGTTTTGTAATTGTCGTATATGTTGTAATAATGTTTGCCACCGAGCATTAGCTCAAAGCAAACTTTAATAAATCTATCTAATAATCCGCTGAGAGATACCTTGGAGCCGTCATCTACGTTATGTGAGGATGCATTTCTTTAGGATTGTTCCTACATAGTTTTGTATAAGTCTCCAATTTTATTTTGATGACATCATTCTTCTTGTCATGGTGTCCGGGTTGATGTATTCTTTAATCTTGTTATTTAGTTTTTGTCTCTCTGGATCCCATTCCTTGCAGTCAAAGTTTTGTGACATGCGTCATCTCTGGCGCTATCACATTTGTCACATTTTTCGTCGCGTCTGATGCCGAATCTTTCTAGGTAGTGGTTAAAGTTTCCGTGTCCTGTTAGAGCATGGGTCATCAATCCATCTGCCGTTGTCATTGTCCCATTTCTTTTGCCATCTGTTGTTTAGTCTTCCTTTTTCAGTGTCTTTCCTCCTTAGAGTCGTATATTTTCTGTCTGTCTCTAGCGAGTGGGTCGATAGGAGGCGTCCTTGCAATCACGAGCACTCCACTCCCGGACACGGTCCTGTACCCTGGTGTTATTCTCAGAGCACCGGTTCTGTGCACTAGAGCTCTGAATACCCGCAGACCCGTCAACCCTCCTGAAACGGACGGAAAGGACGAAATTGACGAGAGAACGAAATGGATGAAAGAAATGACGGGATGAAATAGGACGACGGGAGGAAATGAACAAAAAGAGAAAATAAGGAAAAGGGAATGGAAGGGAGGATGAAAAAGGAATGAAAAAAGGAAAAGAAAGGACGACAGGACGAAATGTTGGCAAATGACGAAATGGATGTAAGGGGAAATGGATGACAGGACGGATAGGCCACTGCTCCCCCACCATGGGACCATACTGATGGAGGAGGGAAAATCTGGGGGGCAGGGAAATTGGCGAGGGCACATGCGGTCGATCTCTCAAATGACAGTTTGTCCTCCGCTGATAAAGCGTCATAATCATTTTTCAAAAAACCGTCCTCAGAACCTCTCTTATTGTTCTCACAACCAACACTCACCGCGCAGGATACTCGGATTGTCATGCAATTTCACCAGTTGATTGAACACCTCGCAAAACCTATACATTACAAATTTTGAAGTGCTAGGGGATATTAGAAACAGTGTTTTATAGGCATTTTGTACCAGGGCAGTATCCTCCGCGCTTCCTGGACGCCAGAAACGTTTCTCGGCGTCTATCAACCGGTGTCAGTTTCCAAGCGCGTTCGTTGAAAAACGATAGCAAAGGCCAAGACTTGTTAGTTTGATGTACATAGTGATGCACGTTCTGGAGTGTTAGTAAGCGCAAGAACATTATTTTTTTAAATATTATTAAGAAAATGTTTTGCGTAATCCATAAGTGAAAGTTATTTATTATTTTTATTTAATTATTATTTATTTTTATTTATTTATGGTATCTATTATTAAAGTTTATTTACTTACTTATTTCGTGTGCATTTATTTATTTACGAATTTATTATTTAATAAGATTCGCCTGTTTGATTAAATCACATTGTAATCCTTAAATGTAAGTACGCATTCAATAGCTGCATTCGAATTACTCACGCATGTGTTCTTCTCCTACTCGTCCTTCTGAACCTGCAATGCAAGCACCAATTTTTGTCACCCCACCTGCCCTCCGAGGCAACTGAGACCCTGCCGGTAGCGGTGGCGCGCATATGAGTAACGATCACAGAACCAGCGGCGAGCAGCAATTTCCGCTCTTCCACGAGGGCTTCCAGGACGACTTGCAATGCTTCATAGCACAAACAAAATTGTACAAAAGAGTTTTGAAAGATGCTGAACAAGCTGGTAAAATTCCATGTCATTTCGAGTATCCAGCACGGTGAGTGTTGCGTGTCAGATGTCATAGCTTCCTATTTGTGCCGGTAAGGGCATGGTTGCCACCAGAAATTTCAATCGAAAAGTGAGCGTCCCAGCATTGTAAAAACCGGCGCCACTAGTACAATGTAAAATTGTTTCAACTTTCTATCATATTTCTTGTTCTTATTAGAGTTAAACATTACATATCAATAAAGTTTTAAAATTTACATGTTAAGAAATTATTTACTAATATTTGTGAATCAAGTTCAGCTGAAATTCAAATAATACATTTAAGAGATCACGGCCTGTATTCCAGAAAAAATTGAAAACCTGCCTTCAACGGAATCGCAGTGGGATTAAGAGTCCGGAATACGGACTAGAGTCCGACGGTATGAAAAATTCTGGATAAGACGGAAATAAATATTGTATTAAAATTTGACATGACAAGACTTGTAGTGTGGCGACATCGTACCAAGAGAAAGCTGTGCACGTCTGTTAGCATTCTCAGCTACTCTCGTCCCAAAGTATTTCCTATGCTACTCGTGCGAAAGCAGCTGTTTATTCGTAACAGCACTGACCTTCACAAGTCCGTGGGAAGGAAGGACAGACGCGAAGAGCGACGGTTCTTGTAATGCATGCCTTTGGTTCAGTGGTTCTAAACGTTTACTATTGTTCAGTTTGACGAGTTGCAGATATTATGTTGTTAATCAAGTGTTTATAACAGGCGGAAAAATGAAAACATTAACTTTTGGTGAGAAAATTAGTAGGCTAATTCACAAACACGAACAAAGCAACACTTCTGTCAAGGTTGTGATGAAGAAATTGAAAGCTGGAAAAACTCAAGTGCCAACACTCAACAAAACCCAATTCAACATCTTAAAAACACAGAAAAGAATGAATGGTTAAAATAAATTTTTATATGTGGTTGACACAATATTTACAAGGCTCCAGGCGAAAAGTTGAAGTTTAAATCGTCAGAAGAATTCATCAGTTCCTAGAAATATTGAAGAAAATAATATTTCTTTTACTTTTATAGAGTTATTTTAGGGAAATCTTTCATTAGACTTCGTGTTGCATTTCTCTATGTCAATTTCTTTGTCTCGTACTTTGAAATGTAGTTTTTAGATGATTTAAACTGCTCATTCAACCTAATCCATATTTGAACGATTGCGTTTTCGGAATTGACAGATTGTATTGGAAACGTCAATGAGCCGGGGACCTGTACAAGACGGAAGAAAATGTTGAACCCAAACGATTCCGGCACACAGGTTATTCTGTATTACAAAGACATGGGTCCCTTAAAATGTTACCTCGATATACAATAAATAAATACTTTGCATTTTGGAAACAATATGTTCACATTAATGTAATCTAATAAAAAGCTGAAAACATATCAAACTCTTTGAATAAATATGCCGTTGCAACAAAGCATTTTTCTTGAAAAATGTAAACAAAATTTATTTTACAATTGTTCTTGTACGTACGAGTCATTCAAGTTAGAATTTTGGAACTTGCCTCCGAATGCCACTTGCAGATGTGGAATTTACACCTTCGTTATAATATGGACTTTTTGCACGACGAAGCCTTACAGCAATCGACAGGATTATTGATCTTCTGCGCATTTGTAGTTCGCATTTCTCATCAGTTGTGCATCTGCATATGTGCAGAAGCTGGAGATTGCAGTCGATTGCTAAACACTATGCATTGTGAGGTCCCTAGAATTAGGAGTCCGCTCGTCCATTGCGTCCTTTGCGCTTGTCGCCCTTTTCGTCCCGTTCATTCTTTTCGACCCTTCCGACCTTTTCTTCCTTTTGTCCTTTTCGTCATATAGGGTAATTCTTCATTTAATATTTCTGTTCTTTCTGCCCTTTCCGGCCTTTCGTCAGTTTCGTCCGATTTGTGTTTTCTTCCTTTCTCATTTGTCGGTTTCGTCGTCTTGTGTTTCCGTCTTGTCATTTTCGTCGCCTTGTCATTTTCGTTTTTTGACATGTTCGTCTTGTCAATTTCGTCCTCTTGTAATTTTTACTTTTGTTTTTTCGTCTTTTAGTTTTTTCCTCCTTTCAGCTTTTTGTCCTTTTCAGCCATTCGTCCTTTTGTCATTTAGTCCTTTCCCCTTTCCGGCCATTCGTCCTTTTCGCCCATTCGCCTTTTTGTAGTTTTCGTCCTTTCGTCCTTTCGTATATGTGGGTCGTAGCTATCCGCATGACTGAAGACCTGTATAATTCCAAGAGCTCTACTGTACACCGCGGAGGCAGGTTTTCTGGTATTATTTTTTTCCTCCAACATTTGGCCTCCTGCATTCGGCATTAATCGTCAAAGATTTTCCACTGTAGTTTTGGCTTCATCTGCTCTTTTCTTTTTAGGTGCTTGGTGAATTTTAATTTAGCGTCTCGTTCTATTCCTAAATATTTGAGTTTCTGCCATTGTATTTCCTGGCCAGCAAGTTTTAGTTTTCGGTAATTAAACTTCCTTTTGTCCGTAACTAGTAAGGCTTTAACATTCCATTTATCCTATCAAATAAGTTTACAGCAAACAGCTAATAGTATGTTTCCCTATTTTTTAATGATAATGGTTAAACAAGAGGAACAAACAATTTCTAACTCTCGTTTTTAACAGGAGCCTTTGAAAAAATTAATAATACAGCTATTCGTTGCTCGCATCCCTTTGATAGAAAAGAAAACTACCGTTTCGACGTAATGCACCTTGAAAAATAATTTGTTTATAATCAATTTCCTCCCTATTTGATAAATATATGGACTTGCAAATTGCAGGACTTAGAAGAGAATATAAAAATATAAAAGTTATGTTCATACTCGCAATAAAAAGGCGGATTTATCGTAATTAAATTGGCCCCAGAATTTGTTTATACGCTAAGTGCTTTTTAAGCGTAGCAGGCAAAAGCGCATCATTGGAGAACTGTGTTTTTCAGTATGCTTGTGTTAATGAAAACAAATGGGGCATTCTAACCGGAATTTTGAATCGCATTTAAACGCCATTCAGATGAGACAATAAAAATAGCAACATTTGAAATTTATAAACAATTTCACACTTTTGCAAATCTAAATACATTTTAAATACATTTTAAATACAAAATTAAATTTTGCATTTGAAAAATTATATTCCTGAGTTTTTTGAACATATAGGTCGATGTATTTAAAGACCTCGAATAGATGTATTTAGTAAAAGAAATGCTCAAAATACAGATGAAGATAACGATGTTAGTTTCTTTTTGATTCTGCTAGTTTATGGACTTCATTGAAACAAAAATAAAAGCATCTTTTAATTGTTGATTTTTATTTCTCTTCATTTTTAAATGATAAACCTAAACCATTAAAAATGCTGGACAATTATACGTCAGTAAAAAATGTTTATTCCTTATAACACTAGTTTATGTTCATCCGCGCCGGTTGATGACTATTTGCCTTTGCGGGTTTTATGCATTCGCTAACTAGGGTTTTATTGTCTGATGGTATGTTTGAAAAACTAGTCGTTTTTAAATGGCATTCTCTCTATTTGAGTTAGATATATTTTTGATGTCATTTTTTTGTGAAAGTATAAGTGAAAGTTATATTCAAAGATTTAGGTTATTCAGAAAATTATGAGTCATTTAGTAATTTAATTTAATTAACAATTACAATATATTTTGCAATAAAAAGCTGTTAAGTGAAAGTATTTTATTGACTCTATTTTGCTTTTTTTTTTAAATTTGAGGACACCGGTGACACTTTTGTACGAAAATATTGTTGAAAATGAACCAGAGAGTAATTCCGTGACTGAGTATGTGTTTGAACTAATGAATAGGCTGAAGCATATTAGGGAAACAGCTCAAAGATTAGAGGGCGAGCAACAGAAAAGAAAAGTTGCGTATGACAAGAAGGCAGTTGTGAGAAATTTTAGTGTAGGCGACAAAGTATTGATCTTCGCTCCTAATATAACAAAAACTCTCAGTTCAGTGGATGGGACCGGGGAGAAGTCACAGAAAAGGTTTCAGATGTAAATTATGTGGTAAGATTACCCAATAAGAGTTCCGGGAAAGATTATCATGCGAATATGATGGAACCGTATCATTAAAGGACGGAATACGTAAATTTTGTTGGGAGAGAAATAAAGGTTAGGCAACGGATGACGCGATCGATAAGTATGCGCTAAAGCTGAAACGGGCGGCTTATGTCGAGTCATGCTGGTAGGTACGGATCTACACCGGAAATGCATGATGAACTAAAAGCATTAATTGTTGAAATCAGGGACATTTTTTCTGATAAGTCAGGTTTGACCGAGAAGGTAGAAATGGATATCGAACTGATTGACAATACGGCGAAGGTTAAGAGTGCGCCTTATCGCACGTCGATGAGACAGTAAGATTTTACCAGAGGAGATTGCTAAAATGTTAAAGGACGGAATCATTGAAAGCTCGGATTCTGATTTCGCGTCGCCCATGATTTTAGTAGAGGCTCCAGGCAAGAAACCCAGGCCATGTATCGATTATCGCAGGTTGAATAAAATTATTAAAACCGAATATTTTCCCCGAATAATAACTCAATTATTTGGGGGCTACAGCGGATTAAAGCACTATTTAGATGGGAATGTTTGCCTAAAGGTAGAATCTGACCATGATCATCTGGTTTAGTTGCAAAAATGCTCCGGGAATAATCCCAGATCGATGCGATGGTCATTGGCAATTCAGCATCTGAATATTAAGATTAAAGATCGGAGGGGTAGTCATTATGTGAACGCTGACATTGTTAGCCGTATGTACGAAAATCAGCTTCAGGCAGTGTCGGATTTCACGTCCCTCGGCAAAGCGTGTGATGTGAGTGCGCGACAAGAAAGTGCCGACACAGTTCATAAGTGCTGTAAAGCAAGTGTCTCAAGACAAAACACACAAAGACAGCATCAGTGACATAGTGTGTTGTTGTGCGAGAAATGACAAGAGGAGTGAAGCAAAGGACTTCAGGAAATAAACAAATTCATGAACTTTGCATAATTATATTCACGCAGAAGATAAAGATATATTGTATATTATTAAATTTTGAATGTGTAAAGCAATTAGTAAGTTTATGTATGTGTAAGGGATATAGACTCACAGAAGAATTGAAAACTGTATATAGTTCGTGATGTGACGCAAGTCAAGGTGTGCATGCTTGTAAATTTTGAAAGTTATATTGCAGATTTGTTTATGTCATATTTGAAGGGTTATATGGTGGATTTGTTTTGTAATTTTTGAAGGGCATAGAAAAAGTCTTGCTAACACTAGCCTTAAAATAGAAGTAGATGATTGTAGTTATTAAACTGATATGGAAAAAGTAGGCTAGTGGGAGTTGGAGAAAAGTAATGAGTTTAATTTGATTAGGTTAGGCGCAGTTGTTTAAAATGTGACCAACTGGCCTGGGCATTAAATTATGGGAATTTTGTTCTGTTTGCAACTGCAAAAATTCCTGGAGGTGTATATAGGAGTTGAGCGTCGTGTCGCTAAAACAGCGTGGGCATGTGGCGCGGTGTGCACCGGATGCGTAGAAAAAGGCAGAAGCTATGACGCAGGGTTTTTTCCGAGGGTGTGCGGCGTTAGGGCGGAGGCAATGGTGGCGGCGGCAGCGTCGCGAGGGCTATTAAGGCGTGAGAACAATAGCTCGTTCTTCTTTGTGATACGGCAGCGGCAGCGTAGGTCGTCCGTGAGAGGTGCGAGCGTGCACGTGGCGAAGAAGCCGGCAGGTCGTGACTAGTGAGACATGTAGTCGGTCTCAGGGCAGGCGGTACTACGCACGGCGAAACATTAGGTAGATGTTGCGGGTGGTAGCCGTTGTAAATATCTCTCCTTGCAGTGGGGTCTAAGTTAGTTAATTGTATACAGTGCATTGGATTATTTGTCACTACGGTTTAAATTGTGAATAAACCTGCTGTATTACAACCCATCTCGTCTGTGTACTGATTACACCAGTATGACGCCACAATATCTTACATGCCGTAATTATGCCCTTCACTGATTAAATTCATATTCAAAAGTATCAAACCCATTTAATTTAATATAAAATGACCGAAATAAATACAAAAATTATATTATGTGATTCAGTTAATTAAACTGAATTCGTTGCTTCACATTACAAAGAATATTCAATTTAAATACCTTCAAAAGAAATATAATTATTTTTCTTTCCTGTACGGTGTTTGAATTTTATATTACTATTTCATACGACATGTTCTCTAAAATGTTCAGATTGAACTATCAACAAACTTCATATCTAACAATTTTCTCAAAAATTTTCAGATTAAAAATAATCCTAAAAAGGCTCTTCACATAATATTTTACTCAAGAAACTTCCTAGGTAAATTCATTGGTTCCTGTCGAGTTAAAGACTGGCCTTCAATGATAATACAGACCAATATTCAATGGTACGAACAAGAATACTGGTGGAGCAATACGGTACAATCAATTACGATTGGTTTCACATTTTTATACGGCGTTGGTGACACAAAACTTGTTAGGGTTAGGGAATGCCTCCTGCCGTCCCTTTAAAATGGCGTTATCTTAATTAAAACTTTGGGACAAACAAACATTCTGGTGAAACAATGCGGCACAAACCAGTACAAGCGAATGGTAATGGTTTCACATTTTTTATGATAATGGTGATATGGTATGGTTGGTGGTATGGTTAGCATGAGCTGTCCGCCGCCACCTTAAAATGGCTGTATCTTTATTAAAACTTTCGGTACAATCCGGTACAAACGTGGTACAAACAATTTAGTATGGTTCCTCTTCTTTTACGATGGTGGCGGTGCCAGCTTGAAGTTTTCACCACCAAAATTGAATGCGCTGTGTCTTGTAAATTGTTTTGGTACAAACGAATGTTATTGCGCTACAAAAAGGTACTCTTGATTGGAAATCTAGAAATCATTATCATGTTGAATCATCTATCTCGTGTGGGAAATTATCGAATCTTTCTGTCCTTAAATCATTTATACTCTTACACGATAATCTTAAAATGATTAGTTCCGGAAAGTAGCCAAGGGTAAATTTATCTCTATATAGTAAGGACAAACCTCAAAATTTCGATTTGTAGGGATCCCAGGTTTGTTTCGAGGAACAAAAATCAGTGAAGCAAAACCTTTCGCATTGCATAAGACAGCTGAGATTGTAGAGGCAAGTATTACTTTTTTCATCATTGTTTCCACGAAAAAATTAATTGCGTGTTTTTTTTCGCTTTGTTGTGCAAATATTCCATGAACCCAATTAAGAAAGTGGCAATATGTCCAAGTAAAATTGCCAGTAACTAAAACTCAAAGATTGTTGAGCATCTTTCCCTTTGTTTTATAAATAACGTGTTTTCAAACCCGTATCTTTAAATACAGTCCGAGAGTTCTATAACTCTTATCGGCTCAATTATTTGTGATTTATTTCGCTTTTTTTAAAGAAAAATTTGTTAGAAAAGCTCATTCATTAGTTTCGGTTTAATTTTTATAAGTGGATTTCTCCATTTTGCTTTTTTTTTGTGAAGTATATTTATTTAGGTTACCAGTTTTGAAAAGTTTTTTTATTGGTAAAAAATTGTCGTTAAGGTTTTATTGAAGACACATTGTTAAAAATTCAACGCTTTATATTCACTTCAAAATACTCAGATATGAAGAATTTCTTTGTTACAAAAAGTCTGGTGAGAACCTAAGTGATATTATTTGTTGACATGCTACCGATATTTGGTGGTTATTTTAATTATTTGCTTTGAATATTTTTTTAGAAATGGCACTTAGAAATCACTTGAAAATACTACGATCAGAAACTTCATGCCTGCTACACTTTCAAAAGAATGTAATAGTTTGAAAACATCAACATTGAATCAAGTTGGTGTTACGTGTTACTAGACGCGACTATTAGGCGATTTCTCATCAGAAACGACACGGAACCGGCAGGAAGCGGCGTTGAACGAGCGAATGGGAGGAACTGCGAGCGGTTGGCGATCCTGCGCCTGATTCCGCGCACGCGCACTGCCGCAGGCGCGATGGAAAGCGCGCGCGCACGGCGCGGCGCTGCAGATGCCCTGGATAGCGCTGGAATTTGTAACGCACCCGCGCGCGAAACCAAAGCATCGTGCTCGGATAAGGAAACGCGTACTGGGGCACTGTAACATGTGTACCTGCGTATCAGCCTTTTGTGCTTTCCAGACATGCGAATCTGAAGGAGAAAATATTAAACAACATAATTTCGAACTCAGCGTGTCATGAACATTACGTATACGAATTACATACATTTGACTGTTCTACATTACGAAGGCTTTATGAATGATACAAGTTTTATTCATCTGAATAAAGACTAATGCGATTTTTTTTAGTAAAATGTAAGAATAATGATTTTTACTTATTACTATATTAAATATGTCAGAGTTTCCTGGTGAAAAAAAAAACAAACATTTTTCACTGAGTATTGATATGAAATATTCGATGTCACCAATCCATGCGAATTTTATTTTGCAGCTTATTACAAACTTCTGGTGTAATCAAATAAATCATAGCATTTAGAACATAAATTCCGCTAATTGTGCTAATGTATATATCTTTCAATAAATGCAAATATTCTTTAGTATCGTTTAAATTTCTAACATGTTAAAAAATATCTTTCAATAAATAGCTTGGAATACACGGTTAATTTGGAGGTAATAACCGAAATGGTGTAAATATTGAGAGCCTGTCCTCAAACACTGTTGACCTGGACAGCCGTGGTCGCTAAGGCTAAGAGCCGTAGCTGCCTCGTGCGTGAAGGATCTCGAGATCAAATCTCGCCTAGAGAGCATGGATGTTTGCGTGTGGCATTTACGTTATGCGAGTTCGTCTACGGTTACCGTTACGCTCAACATTACTTAAAGTGGTCGCTGCATGACCTTAGTAGTCGAAAAGCGACCTTAAAAAAGTAAATTAAAAAATCATCAAACATGATGAGAAGCCATGCTGTTAGCCAGGACACAGATACATTTTGAAGGTACGAATTTATGTAAATATCTAATGTTTTGATCGTATTTTCAAATACTTCAGAAAATTTTAGGTTGCCTAAATAATTCAGAGAAATACGTAAAACCTACGAGTTTGAGAACAGTTTAAATTTAAAAATAAAATAAAATATTAACGCAATTAACAAATAAGGCAAACGAAACTATATTAATACAGAAAATATCTGTGAACAAATAGCACCAAAGAGAAGACTGGTACTTGATGGCTTGCTGATACGATGACACGTGACAACTAATAATACGTTTTATGAATAACAAAGTAGTGAACACCAAACAAGGGAGAAAAATCGCATTAATTAGAATACCAGCTGGAAGATTCCGAAAACAGTTCTCATGAAATGCCGGACTCAACGAGACTATTTTTACAGGAAAAATCTCATCGCCATTATCTTCCGGGTCACGAAAACGCTCCCTGACGCGCACCTGATTTGAAGTCGAATGTCGTCCCGGTGTGGCGTAAGAGCGCACTTCTTTGCTGCTTTCCGCCAGACGCGCTGGCCGTGGCCGCGACATTTCCTTCGCCCCTCCACAGCCCCCTCCCCACCCTGAGTGCATCTGCCGTCGGCAACCTGCGTCTGTCGCCATTCCTTCCAGCGAATATGCCACGTGAGGGTCGTTGAAAATGTCAAAGTGCTTTTGGTCGGGAGAAATGACAAAGATAATGCATTTTGTTCACCATTCTAACTGATGAGTTTTGTTTTATAGTCAGTATCACAAATCATTCATAAATATACGATATAATGTGTAATGCAATAATCTTCATCTTTTCGATTTTACAACAACGTAAGTAAATACGTCTTTTTCACTATAATATGAATGAATGGTAAGTACGTCAGAAAAAATTCATGACATACTAACCATGAAAATCAAATGTGTTTTATACTTCGAAATGTCAGAGCTCCAAGCGTAGTTGAAGAACTATATAGTAAATTAGTTTTGAGGAATCGAAAAATAAAATGAAAAGTACTTTTCAGAACTTTGGATTGCTCATTTGTTGAAATGCAACTCGTGTCCATATTCTGAAGAACTCAAATATGGGTGTAAATATTTTTACTACATTGCATTTTGTTTATATTTACAAAATTTTCTATTTCGAAATTATTCATTGTCGTAGATATATTTGTACTCCTGGACGTTCTCAATTTAGATGTGATTCTACAATTTATTGCGTATAAGTTAATTCCAAAAAATATTCCGTAGAAAATAATATTTTGTTTATATTTTGTATTAAGGAAAAATGAGTAAGATACATGTTATGAATTACAAGTCACAATTGCTCTACAACTTCGGTGAAACGAAAAACAAAAATACGTACATTAACATTTTAAATGTGCGTAGCTTTGCCTAACAGAAATTCACATATCGCAAAAGGGTAGGCAACTCTCTCCGACGTCGAAAAGAGCGCAACCGCCATTTGCATTCCGCGGGCCCTCGCGTTGTGAACTATTCCGACGCGCGGCGGTCAGCAGGCACGGGTCTCGATAGGAAAGTAAAAGCGCAACGCGACGCGACGCGCGGGGTTCCGCCTCGATGTGCAAATGAGGGCGCCCGCTGAGGACGCGGCGCAGGCGCAGGCATTTCAATAGCGCTGCCTACAGAGAAAGAGAGAAACTCGGGATGCAGCCGGAGGAGACGCTTTTTCGCGAATGCGATTGGCACTTTCGCTGGATTGGAGCTGTTTGATGAGAGACGAGCGTAAAACACACACACACACACACACACACACACACACACACACACACACACACTAATGGTCTGATGAAAATGTGAAGACGAGATTAAACTGATCAAAATACTATCGAATGACGCAAAATATTTTAAGCGATTATTATATTCTATATTTGTTAGTCTGCAAGTTGGCATATTTCGCGAAGTACTTGAGATGATTTTAAAGATGTGTGCCCTTTATTCATCGAAGAACCTGTACGTTCCCTAGAACTTGATATAAATAAAAAATAATAATAAGTTATTTGTATTACTTTTGCTTACTTTACGTTACTTGGCTCTTATTATGTATTTAAAACATTTTTCTATTCACAGTAAAATATATTACAAGAATAGTACCACTTCCCCAGCTGCATTCATAAATTTTCAACAGAAATTGCGTGTTTTCCTGTTTGTAAATGAACAGTCACTAAAATGATTTAGTAATCGGTCACTTGCTATAACTTGACTTTTCTCATAGTATTCATATGATAGGAAGATCAAAGAATAACAGTTGATGCCGAAAAACAAACGCTTATAATTGTAGAAAAGTAAGTATCAAATAAAACAAAAATCATGTTAGCATGAATGTAACAAAACCAGAAAAAAACAAATAAACCAAAATATTAGCACCACAGTATTCTTACGTGGTATTATTATGTTAGTACTTGGTAGGGTGACCTTTCTGTGAAATCACTTCTGTCAATCTATTCGGCATACTTGCAGTAATTTTTCTGATGTAAAATGTCTATAGAACCCATTCTTCTGACAATCTCTTCTGTACCTCTCTTCTGGAAATTTTAAGCGAGCTTTCAGTTCACACTACAAATGCTTGATTGTATTAAGGTTGCGGAGATGTTTCCAAAATCTTAAAGCAGTTATAGAGAAGCCAAGTGCGTACAATGTAGCCTTTATGTTTTGGATCATTGTCCTGATAAAATTTGAAGGTAACCTGTTTTCTGAGAGAGCATTTTGGTGCAAAATGTCTTTAGAATGCGGTGATATTCCACAGGGAGTGTTTTAGAGCACATACCTTACATATACTTGCCTCTCGCGTTTCAATATCTTGTTGTTGGTAAACTATTCCAGATCAAATACGATATATTACGGTGACCGTGGGAGGCTGTACGTTTGTATTACGATTAAATATATACAAATGAGTATGTAACAACAATAGGTCAGAAGCGAATGTCTTTATTGTAAGTATCCAGTGCTATAATTACTCGAAACTTGAATATAACTTCTCTCCAGGAACCCTCAAGTTACCTTAAAATTGACTCCAATTGCCGCCCACAAGGAAGGAAAAAGATTTATCACCACAAAAGTTATATAAATTCCTTGCAATTTTTTCGAAAGTTTAATGATCGCATCACGTTTCTCAAACTTTACAACTTTTCGGTCTGACCGAGGTATTAACAATGTTTCACCTGACATTCTTCTTCAACGTGTTTTGTATTCTCTACCCATTGTGAATCCGCAGTTGAATGTGGATAATAACCTTGCTATTATCTTATGTAACATCTTTCCAGAGAAGAAGACAGCAAATGCTAGCCACAGAGTAAGCAAGCGAAGTCAGTTTCACTCAATATGAGTGGCATCACAAATGGTCCTTTACTTTCTTCCTCTTCAGACAATCTTTGCGCATTGCTTTCCCTTTCTCTGCAAACGAATTATTGGATAAATACCTCCCTGGAAACGAATAAAATTCCACAGTTGGACAACGTGTGATTCATTTTGTTCCATGAACATCATAAAAGAATCACAATAAGTTTCCGTTCATTAAAAACACAATTATCTAATTTGTGGCATTAGGGACGAGTTAGGGTTTATCGCCCAGTTTATTTATGTTCAGATTAATCCTAATTCTTGATACTGGAAAATGGTTCCTAGATTCTTCCTAGAAAACAGCGGATTCAAAGCAGAATAACAACAGGCTTATTTTATAGTCATAAATATGATTAAATATATTAACAGCGATAGAACTTGTAGCACTCCTTATACGACCTTTCTTACATGAAAGTAAATAATTGCATTGTAAAACAATAAAAATAAATAATTAATAAATATTAATAATATTATTAAAACAATTTATTCGGTGAAATTTTCATGGATTCTACTCACTACATCAAACGATGAAAACATAATCTCTACAGTATTTCTAAGTCTGAATATTGTGAGAATTTTATCTGCAAAGGAAATAAATAGTTTGAAGCTTTCAAATTCTTGGAAAGTTTGTTTTCTTGCCTAAAATTTCTGTTTCTATGTATAGCTCGAAACTACACTGTAGATAAAGAGAGATATAGAACTTGAATAAAATATTTACGTTAGACGTTTTTCTCTTTAGGATCTATGGAAATGAACACAGAGCAGAGATAATTTCCGACTGAAATATAAGTTTGGAGTTACTAATTTCTATTACATTTTCTAGACCTGAGATATCCAAAATAATAGAAAATAAACACGCAAAATGCGTAAATGCAAATGATGTGCTATAAATAAGTTCAAACAGTGATGGAGCATTCGTGAACTTACGCAAGCGTGCGAGTGTGCACATAAGCACTCAGACGATCGAACTAGAAAGTGCGCAGGAGTCTTCAAGCAATCAATGTGATGATGAGCACCCAATTGCAACCCATGGACACTATTTATACAATCGAGTGAACGTTATTTGCAATTTTGTAGTTGTACCAGAAACACACCAAACTAACACAATTCTACTTTAAAAGATGTGTCCACGCTTACTTTATTTTAAATAAATACTACCTATGAACGACATTAAATGTTATGTTATAACGATAATTATTAGCATTTTAGAAAATAATTATACAATTTAATTATAATATACTACAATAGTACTTGCTATACGTACTGTAACGAATTCGAGCGTATTCCTCTTGATTGGTTGTCAATTTATTACAATATAAAAATAATTGAATTATTTTACAGTTTTCATTCATTGTTAAAAGTATAGTCCTGCTAACAATTAGTAGAATATATTATTTCCTTGACTTTTAAATTGAAATACAGAGGTCATTAATAATATATAAAGTACAAAGCTAAATTATTTATAAAGTGAGTTCTTAAGATGTAGATTAAAATTTGTTTAAGAATCTTTTCTCAGTTTCAGGGGATGCCGATTTTCGACTTTCCGCGCCGGGTACCCAATGTGTCCCCTATAGGGATATCTATTAACCTTTATACCAGAAACTTGCGGGCTCCTCGGCCTGTGGTCAGCAGACTCACAAGGCTTTTTGCGACAACACGCATACACGAATGACAAGAGACAAATAACATGCACACGGCGGGGTCCGAACCGGCGACGCTGCCGAGCGAGGCGCGGAGTCGGCACACTCTCTAGCTACCTCGGCCATCCAGGTCAGGTAGAGAAAGGCTTTTTGAGCAATTAATAAATAAAAATTATACTACACAATTCAGGTTTATTGTTAAATTTTTTTAATTTACACAGATAATGAAGTTTCCTAATGATTAACATTCATATTATAAAATACGCCATAAAATGTAAAACAATAAATCAATTTATGCATACAACGCCAGAGAAGAAGCTGACGTAAGTGCTGGGATGCGTAAATGCTGCAATGGGATCTGGGGTTAATATGGGAAGGGACGTCTGTCGTTTCCTTGAACCAAATCATTCCTTGCTAGATTGCCTGGTCTAGTGCAATCTCGACCCGTAGACCTGTGTTTCCTCTGAAACCTATGTAACTTCGCACCTTCGCATCACCTCTTAATGATATTGCATTTTTGTTTACGTGCTTGTTCATCATAATTTTAACTTTCTCTTCTCAACTACAAGTAAAGGAAGCTCAGGAAATGCACTCACTTTCCGTCGCTCATCAAGGGTAGATCCAGGTTCGTATGATTGTCTTCTCAACGTTTCTCCCGTGATATAGGCCTACTTAATTGTTTCCTTTGAACTCGACCTTGAAGAAAGGAATTAAAAAATAGAGCAAAATATTCACGAAATAACACCTCAAATATTAAAATTTGGGACATTAAACCAAGAATAGAAATTTAAGTAATTTTCTAATTGTAAATATTTTATAAAAAAAACTGCAGATACATTTTTTCAAAGGAGTTCACCTCGCTAATAGTTGTGTCCAAAAAGGTCTGGGAAAGAAATAATGAGAAAATATTTCGCGAAAAAATCTCTGTAATAAGCACTAAATCTACTTGAGCTTTTGTGGATGTCGCACCTAATAATAATAATAATAATAATAATAATAATAATAATAATGATAATGATAATAATAAACGTAACAGGCATCATGCCTAAATACTTGAAGATAAGAAGATAATGATAATAATAATAATAATAATAATAATAATAATAATATATAATAATAATAATAATAATAATAATAATAATAATCTCGATATCGCGTCGCAAGATGCAGCACCTGGTAGAAGTTTGGGGAACCCAAGAGGATCCCCCACTGCTTCAGGGAATCCAAGCCAACGCATGCAATGGACAAGAGAATTAAACATGTCTGTCATGCGTGCGTACTACAGAAGCACAAAAGGCGAGACGGAATGTGAGGGCTTCAGGAGAAGGCTCCTAACCGAATGGAGAAAGATATATCCGGAAAGCGCTCTAAGTGAGCAGCGTGTGTGTAGCCAACTGAACTCCATAAGGAGAAGAAAAGTTTTCTCAGATGCAGAATTAAATCTTCTCAAGACGGAAGTGAGACTAGAACAAATGAGGTAGTCCTGGAGCAGCAAGTTAATGAAAATGAACAAACGGTACATGAGAACGAACAGCACGCTGTGGTTTTCATCCCCCAGCTCGAATATGAAATGGTGGACAAATCCCTTCAAGATATTTATGAGGCAACAAAGCTTCACTACCAAGGAATATCATTAGATCTAAGACCAAAACTGAAATGCAGCGCTAATGTCTATGAAGTTGTTGGCAAATGAACCAAATTATTACCCCAACATCTCAGAAGCTACTTCTCTTGAAGATGTAGCCGGACTGGTTCACTGCGCTGCAATTGCTACCTGTCAACACCTAGGTTACAAAGTACGGGTGGAAATGGCACTTCTCTTTCTAAGAAACCTTATGAAAGACAAAATCCACCGGCATGGTTAAAGAAAATTGAAAATCAAATTGCACAAGCTAGACGAGATATCTCGCATATTGCTGAGTATTTCAGAGACAAAGGAGGAATTTCAAAGATGGTTCGCGCAACTATTCGCTCAATTCTCAGAAGACTGGGGATAAAAGAACACATAAAGACCTGGAAAGTAAACTCAATGTTGAAGATGAGAATTAAGACAAAGAATAGCAGCTCTAGGGGCGAGAATAAGAAGGTATAATGAAGCAGCGACGCAAGAAAGAAAATTACCTCTTCTCTAACAACCAAAAAGGCTTTTATAGATATCTAGAGTCAAGAGGTGCCAACGACAATGATATAAACCCCCCAAGTGCTTCTGCCATGACGGACTTCTGGTCTCAGATCTGGTCCACTCCAAAGCAACATTTTGATGAAGCATACTGGATACGACAGGAAGAAGAAGCGTGTCATAATATCCCAGAAATGAATAGAGTTGTGATTTCAACAGAGGATGTAAAAAGATCTATAAAGAGAACTCACAATTGGAAAGCTCCAGGAGTAGATGGAATCCATAATTTTTTGTGGAAATATCTGACGTGCACTCATGATATATTGGCGAGTCAATTTCAAAATATTTTGCAAGGAACATCTGTGCTGCCAGAATTTTGTACCATGGGTGTGACATTTATGTTACCGAAAGGAGGAAATGCATCTTGCCCCGAGAATTATAGACCTATTACATGTCTACCCACAATTTATAAAGTTCTCACCTCTATTATTGCCACCAAACTCGACGAGCATCTGAAAGAAAATGAGCTGCTTTTGCCAGAACAGGTTGGTTGTAGGAAAGGATCTCGAGGATGCAAAGAATTATTAATAATAGATAATATTGTATCCAAGCATGTAAAAAAGAAAGCGCATAATTTGTCAGTGGGCTGGATTGATTTCCGAAAGGCATTCTATTCCGCATTCTTGGTTGCAGCGAACCCTTCAACTCTACAAGGTTCATCCCTCTATCATTACATTTCTTACAACGTGTATGAACAGCTGGCGAACAACACTGCTTGTAATGCGAGGGAAATTCAGTTACCAGACAGATACTTTAAAAATTTGTAGAGGCATTTTTCAGGGAGATAGCCTAAGTCCGCTCTGGTTTTGCCTAGCATTAAACCCTTTGAGTAGGATGTTGAATGCTTCCGGCTATGGGTATGCTTTGAGGAACCCCAAGAAGATCATTTCCCACCAATTATATATGGATGATCTCAAGCTCTATGCTAAAGGCCAAACAACTTGCAGCATGCTGACACTAGTAGAAAGCTTCAGCAGCTCTATTTGTATGGATCTTGGTTTGGAGAAGTGCGCAGTAGTTCACGTGAAGAGAGGTAGCGTCCAGAATACAGAGAATGAACCTCATTTGATGGAAGATTTGAGAATTCAAGAACTCTTCAGTGGCGATGAATATAAGTATCATGCTCCAGCAGCTCCTAGGAACTGCGGATGAAAAAATAAGAAAACAAGTGGAAAGAAGGGTTCTCTCTCGTGTGACGAAAATCTGCAAGTCCTGTATTAATTCAAGAAACAAATTTACAGGAATTAACACCTGGGCTCTTTCAGCAGCATCACATACATTTGGAGTTGTCAAGTGGTCTATGGGCTTTCGATAGAAAAGTCAGAACACTTCTATCAAAATATCGGATGCATCATCCTCGAAGTTCCACCGAAAGGCTGTATCTTTCAAGACATCATGGGGGCCGTGGACTGTTAAGTCTTGAAGTTATGTGTCGCCAGCAAGAAAAACAGCTCAGAAATTATTTCACCAACAACGAATCCATGACGGCCATTTGTGCACAAGATCACGGCTATACACCTCTGAAGCTGCTCCAGGAAGATCACAATCCAAGAGTTCCGAAACCTGTGGACCGAATTGAGCAGTGGAGATCAAAGGAACTCCATGGCAGGTTTGCTACTGCTCTTCAAAGTAACTCCATAGATTTGAAGAGATCGACTGATTGGCTGAGAACAGCTGGGCTTTTCGGCGAGACGGAAGGATTTGTACTGGCCATTCAAGATCAGGTAGTAGCCACTAATAACTACAGGCGATATATTATGAAAGAGAACATCAGTGACAAGGGTCGCCTGTAAGAAGGCCACCGAATCTATCCAACATATCTGCAGTGGATGCTCTCAGTTGGCACAAACAGATTATTTACGTCATAATAATGTAGCCAAAATCATCCACCAAGCTCTTGCTAAAAGATCGGACCTGATAAAGGAAAGCCTGCCATACTACAAATATCTATCAGAACAAGTTTTGTCTAATGAGACAACAAAAATCTTGTGGGATACTCCCATTGTTACAGATAGAACACTGGAAGCAAATAAGCCTGATATTGTGGTATTCGACAAAACTACTCGTAGGGCAATAATAATTGATATCGCAGTCCCACTGGATCATAATCTGCTGACAACTATTGCAGAAAAGAGGAGAAATATCAGCCACTCTCAGTTGAGCTGAAAAACTTGTACAAACTAATAGAGGTAGATATTGTACCCGTGGTTATTTCAACTAATGGGCTTGTGGCTGAAGATTGGAGGATTGTGAAAGAAAAACTCCATCTAAAGGAGTGGCACCTCAGAACCATGCAGAAGGCCGTTGTTGGCAACCACCAACATTGTGCGCAAGGGTCTCTCCCTAAATCATTGACGCGGAACCTGAGTGCACTGGAGCAAGAACTTCTCACCATCTGTCTCACCATATGTGTTGACGTTCTGTCCTTGAGTTATACTTGAAAACTCCGGAAGAGCGTGAAATTTTGAAATATGAAATAATAATAATAATAATAATAATAATAATAATAATAATAATGCCTTTATTGATATGGCGAGGCTCGAGCCTTCAGGCCCGCTCTTCCGCCTAACCAATTGTCAGATGCATACAACGACCAAACATGTAATAGTATATACAAATGTAAAAATATATTTAAGTTGTAAGTAGTTAGTACAAACCAAGTATAAGTTAAATGCAGCTTTTAAAAAGATAAATGAAATATTAAAATAGACACAGAAATGTGGCAAATTTTGTTTGACGAATTATAAATTCATAGACGGAAGTTAAAAACAATTTGAGTTGAATAGCATTGCTTCAAACGTTTGCGCGCTACGCGGCAGCCTGGTATTCACCCCAAGCGACTGTAATCTTTTACTACAGAAACACACCACCTCATTCCCCGCTCGACCCTGGAGGAAAACCCGCTTGTCGAGGAAAACCCACCAGGCAGGCTGCGTCCCAATACAATAGTAACTAAGCTAAAATGAAGTGACAGGTTTTTGGGATGTTTTCCTCAGCTGCTGGCCATGCTGCACGGGATCGTCTTCTTGCTCTAATCCGCCTCTGCTCCTATGGATGAAAATACATTTCCGGCACTATCAAACAAATCGAAAAAGAAAAAAACATTTTCAACAATTACATTACGGTTATTTCTAAACATATTAGTCACTTTTTAACATTCCTAAAAGGAGGTGAAACTAACATAGGATTTGAATAAATACCCGAATATTTACAGTGATGTAGATTGTATAATGATATATTCTATTTTGTAAGAAGGTCATTCAGGTGTTTCTTAAAAGATGTTAATGAGGAGCAGTTTTTAATGTTGAAAGGCAATTTATTCCACTCTCGGGCTACCGTAATTGCGAATGATTTATTGTAGTAGTTTGTTTTACTTTTTGGAATACAGAGTAACTGAGATTTCTGAAATGTAGAGGATTTAAGATATACGAAATAATTTGTTAAATATGACGGGGAATCCTTTCTTATCATCTTAAATAAAAGACAAAGGCTGTGATACAAACGCCTATTCTTTAGTGTTAGTATTTTGTTCACTTTATAAACTCGGGAGATATGATCGTATTTTTTTTATATTATAAATGAAACGAATACAGGCATTTTGAGCTCTTTGAAGAGTTTGAGCGAGACGATATCACCGTAGTCGAAATGAGGACACAACAGAGTTTTTACTAACTTTTCCTTCGTATTTGTAGGAAGACATTTGCCGATACATCTAAGAGATTGCAAAGATGCATAAACTTTGCGACAGACATTTCGAATCTGGTATTCCCAGCTTAGATGATCATCAAAAATTAAGCCCAAGTTTTTCACTGGCAAATGACGAGGAACTACAACATTGTCTATAAGCACATCAGGAATAGATAAACATTCAAGTTTCTTATGCATTTGGGAAGAGCCAATTATGATGGTTTGTGATTTTGTAAGGCTTAAATTGAATCCGTTTTTCATTGACCATTTTACTATCGATGAGAGCTCATTATTTAATTTATTTATTAGCATTGCTACCTGTGACGATTTCCCGGAGATGTAAATTTGCAGATCATCCGCGTACATATGATGTCTACATTCTCTAAGTTCGCGTGATAAGTCATTCACATAAATTAAGAACAGCGGCCCTAACACGGATCCCTGAGGTACTCCGCGGTGGAGAAGTTTTGGATCGGAATGGAAATTGTCAACTATTATAATTTGTTGCCAATTGTAGAGATAGTTTGCAATCCAAGAGATAGTGGAATCAGAGAAATTTAGATTTTTGCATTTAGCAATTAGTATATTGCACCGAACCCGGTCTCCCAAACCTACCTTTGCTCGTGTGGCCGGCTAGCTCAGGAAGCATGTAGATTCTAGAAATATGGATGGTGGACGGATTTAGCTACGTGATTAATTAAATAAAGGTTATTTTGAACACGAGTGAACTTTAATAAAATAATTACAACTTTGAAAGACAAAAACAAAAATCAAGGTCTGAGCTCAGGAATAACCGATACCTCTAATTTTACGCTACAAAGTTAGTACATTAGAGAAAACTTAACGTTATGAGGAAGGCGCCAATGCGCGGCCAGCACTTCCTGGCGGTTGACTATAACCCTGGATGAAAGTTTTTTTTTTAATAAACGTTGTGCCTGAAGGGCGTGATGGAGATTTTGCCGCAGCTCGACAAATCAGTGCACAGTCACCGTTTACAATGCAGGCCCGCTGGGGTGAACAACCTCCACAGGTCGCCGAACCTCACGCCAGACGGCGTGTCTCGGGGGTGCAGGGGAGTCCTTGTCCCGCGGCGGCGGCGGCGGCGGTGGTGGTGGCGCAGTGTGACCACGGCGACGGCGGCGACGGCGACGATGACCACAGCGGTGGTGACGACAGCTCACAACTCAGGCGTCCGACAGCGCGATAATGATCGTCACGTAACTTGTGACGTGCTACGCAGACGTGATCGGCAGAGATAAAAAATTATACTCGATTACTCTCTAACACACAGTAATCATCTAATCGTTCGTTCCCCCGATAAGCGTGCTCAGCGCAGGGCAACTCGCCCAAAATTTTTGGTAGCGGAACGCCCTCGTCCTGCGTGCTCAGCGCACGTCAGCGCTCCCCCCCCCCCACAAGCCTTTTCCCCGTTTTCCCAAATGTTCTAGAAGTTTCAGGAGAATTTTGCCAAAACATGCTTCCATTGGTGAAAAGGTCTTAACTAATTTTTGTCCAATCAGCTTCTGCGTCTTGCCGGAGGGTCGAGTGGAATTTTCCATAATGCGCTCTCACTTGCACACTTTTAGTAAATAATCGCAGGTGGTCTATCCCGGAGTCTCGCGCAGCCCCCCTTCCCCAGCTAGATCTCCGGGAAGAAACCCGTGAGCGGCGTTGGAGAAAGTAAACAGAGCTCCCCCCGCTCGCCTGGCGCCAAAGTGTCGCGGATGCAGCTGGGCGGAACGAAAAGTCCGGCGGCTATGAAAAGACGCAAAAGGCATCAGCACGCGAATTGCGCAACATTTTGCTTATGATTATCCGGAGTACAATATTCGGTATCGTTACAATCTCGTTATCTACAGAGTCGAAAGCTTTACTAAAATCTAAAAGTGTTAATACAGTTCGAGGCCATCATCTAGCGCTTTCCTTATATCTTCAGTTACTACCAGTAAAGCTGTTTGGGTGCTTCTATCTCCTCTAAAACCGAATTGAAAGTTATTGAGCAGATCTAAATCAGTTAAGTGTTTTACAATCGGTTTTCGAACAATTTTTTCAAGAACTTTTGACTCTGTCGGTAAAATTCTAATTCGACGATATCTGCAAGCTACCGAAATCAGTTCAGATTTTGTCAAGGGTCGAACATGTGCAAGCTTCCACGCTTGAGGAAAGGTTCCCGTTGTTAGTGAGAAATTAATTAAATGCGTAAGTGCCGAAAGGGCAAATGGTAAGACAAGTTTCAATTGTTTGGTTGTGATTCGATCGGAGCCATTAGCATTTGATTTTACTGAGCGAACAATCATACAAACTTCGTGATAATCTACCTTATGGAAATAAAATTTATCCTTGCCGCAGGTGGATTGGCTGCAAGAGTCTGTAATGTGTTACGCTTGACACAGGGTGGTATTGGTTTTGAAACATTTACAAAGTAGTCATTAATGTCATTCAACGACATGTCGACAGGAATTTCAGAAGAATTTGCTTTCGTAATCCCGAGGTCTCTCAGAGAGTTCCAAACATCTTTAGTGTTCGTTTTCAATTTAAAGATGTCGTAATAACATCGAATTTTCGCGTTTATAATTTTCTGTTTTACGGAATTTCGTAACTTCTTGTACGCTCTTTCATTATCAATGGTTTTATTAGCTTTGAAGCGACGGTAAGCTGAGTCGCGTTCCTGCATGAACTGCTTTAAATCACTTGTAAGCCATGGGGCCTCGGGACGTGTCACTCGTCGCGTTTTCCATGGTGCATGCTTATCGAAAATTTCGTTAAAGGCTTCTACTTTACTATTAAGGGATGTTTGATTATAAACTTCATGCCAGGGAGCTTTGGTTACTGTCGTACATAGCCTCAGAATCGATATTTTTTAGTCACGGTAGCGGATCATTTTATGTTTATATTGAGAACATTTTATAGAGTACACCATAAATAGCAAATCATGCGTTGATACTCCTGAAACAGATATCTGACCGTACGTTAATACGTTCTATCTACCTATCTTTCTATCTAGCACCTATCTCTAGAAGGTACGGGGTACCGCATATTCTTGAATGATACTAATTAGAGCTGCTTAAATAAATATAATTTGTTGAAGTGTACAACTTAATATTCAGAAAGTAATATTTATTAAATTAAAAATGGGAAAATGTAAAATAACCTAACCTTTTAATTGTTTTTTAAAATATTTTTGTTGGATTGAGTATACTTAAACATTATGTCTAACATAAAAACCTGTGAGCGCTGAATCAATTCCATATGTAGATTTGTATAAGCCTTACGATATTCACTAAATGGGGTTAAAATGCTAATTTGAAATTTAGAATAAACTAACCAGACCCGCAGCAGAATTTCACCAATGAAAACAAGGCGATTACTTTCTGACGTAGAAGGAAGTTGCGCAAGCTTCGGTGACGACTCAGAGAATTTATATCCACTGAGAATACTTCTCTCCACTTCATGTTCGATTTTTGCCCAATGCAGAGGTTTAGAAGAGAAGAAATATTCGGCAATTTAATTTTTGTCTTATTGACAGATATATCGAGCCTGTTAATCGTAGAATAAACTAGAGGTGCTACAGAATGGTAAAGACTTTTTTGGTAGCATATTTTTCTAATTCCTTGGTATAGTCGGGCTTTAAGGTCATGTTCAATTCTCTGGCCAGCTGCCATCTATCGTCGCACAAAGTACATTTTTTTTACATTTTCTGAACTTTTTGCTTTCTTTATAGTACAACCGAAATATTACTTCAAGAATACTTCAAGAAGAAAAGTTTGTCCTAAATAGAAATTTTCACTGAAAAATTTGAAGCCATTTTTAAGAAAATGACGATTAAGCATTACTGTAAATGCGCAATTAGAGGCTATTTTTTACAGGAATTATTGCGATTTCGAAAAACTTCAATTGAAGTTATTTGAAGCACTCAAAAATGTAATAATGTATACAAATCGATAGAAAAGTGCACATGAGCGGCGTGAGAGATATTTAAAAATAATTATATTTGCGCAATTTTTGAAAACTCAAAACAATACACCAAAATGAACTTACGTCATATTTAAGAGTGCCGTTACCACTATCCGTTGAAAAAATTTGAAGAAATTTCGAGCCATTTTTGAGAAAATGGCGTTTGAATGTTTTTGAAAATGTTGAATTTTGAGCTCATTTTCACAGAAAATTTTTGAGTTCTGGAGAGACTTTATTTAAAGCACATGTACAGACAAATATAACAATGTGAAGAAATTGCCTCTAATGTATTACCGACGTGACAGACAAGTCAAGAAATTATATTTTTGTCATTAAAAAAAAGATCTATATGGCGTTTATGTAATCGGATAGGGTGTATTTGGCCCTATCACGTATCGTGCCACAATTTGAAAATAAATTTGGATCCATTTTTGAGAAAAGTTTGAAAATGTCTGAGGGCTTCATGTAAAGTATCCCCAAATTCTAAAGTATATTTTTCAAAATTTCAAAGCTTCAACTAGAGCCAGATGAAGAGGGGTTTCTTGATTTTGGAAAAGTTCATAAGTATGGTTTAGGCGCTAGTAGTGTCCACAGACTGTTGATCGGACGGACTTTTGCTGCCCTCTGCTGCTCTATTTTTCAAATGAACAGAAATTAATTTACACAAATAGTACTCAAATGACATAAATCATAAATGAAAGAAAGTGCGCAGTTCCCCCTTCTCCTTCGTTTGCAGTTTGTAATTTTTCGACGACAATACGAGAGTTGCTTCATTATGTAGAAAACAGTCTTAGTAAGACGTAAGCGTGCACAGAGTATACATATGTACCTAAGACGCAAAGTTACTTTTGCGAGCTTGAAATAGTATCAACTTTGCTTGTAGAAATACCGTTTCAGGGAATTGATAAATTATAATTTCTGCATGATTTGGAACAAAGTCCTACAAAATCGAAAAGGTCTTTTATTTGAAGATTACCAATGATATTAGTTCTGCCAAGAACAATCTCATTCCTTCCTTTGTCTAAAAAATAACATACTTCTGTTCTAAATATTGACAGGGGTATAATTTAATTAAGCTTTTCCATCTCCAAAGAACCCATAATACTGAACTACCCTGAATGAAGGGCAAGAGAGGAGACCTCTACTCGTCCCGCGATCAGAGAGGACAGGAAGGGCGTGGAGACGCGATTTCGCCGCAGATAGTGGCGCTCGGAGGTGGAAAGGCCGGATGTGGAACTGTGTCTACAAAAGAGAAACCATTTGCTGCAGCTAGAACAAGAGCGCGCCGCGCGGGGGCTATGGCGTTGACCCCGAGCCCTGTTTTCTCGTCCGCCGAGACAGATGCAGAGATTGCGGAGACGGGCACGCGGCGAGCAGAGCGCTCGGCCCAGTGCTCTGCCACAATGCACGCCCCATCCGTCGGTGTTTGAACTTTTGCGTACACGGAGTAATACATGTGGTATGGAGAAAATTATGTAAAAACGCTGCGCGAAAAAACGGGGAATTTTCGGCACAAACAATTCATTGCCGGGCTCTGGTAATGAAAGGGATTAAAAAATTGCTAAATTAAGGGGAAAAAAACCTTCTAACAAGTGGTGTAGCATGCATCCCTTTTTTTCTGGGTCCTTGATACTGAAAAGTCAGTTGACGCCAAAACGTCCGTCCGCCCGTCTCTTTGTCCGTCTGTCCGTCATTCTGTCCGTTTGTGAACACTACTAGCGCCTGAATCATATGATGATTATTTTCCAAATTGAAGAAACTCCTGTTTATCTGAATCTAGTTCAACCTTTGAAATTTTGAAAATTATTTTTAAAATGTTGAAAATATTCTTTAAAATTTTGAAAATATTCTTAAATTTGGGGGTATATTATATAGTCTATTGGACATTTTGAAAATTTTCTCAAAAACAGCTCCAAATTTTTTTCTTTAATTTTTTGTCAGAATAGAGTGGAATATACTTAATTCCAATTTTCAGGGTTAACTCTGAATTTTCTGTAATTGCAAAACTTTAAACTATTTCCGGCGTCTTTCTAAAATTACAAAATTACTTCTTCCTACAAGATGAAGATTTATCCTTGAAATTCAATTTTTTGTCCGTCATTACTTCATTAAGTACTTTTTAAGGTACATTTTTGAAACTTTTGGTAGTTTTCGCGCAATATTGCGTGTAATACGTGCAATTTAAAAAATAACAAAAACAAGATATTCTTGAAAACGCTCCAAATTTTTTCTTTAAACTTTTGGTATGGATTGTACGAAATGCACATTTTGTAATAACATACATTTCTTTCATGAGATACCATTTCCTCTATTCTTTTGTATTTTGCAAAAAAGTAGAAAAATTAATTTTTTTAATAGCTCTCAATAGCCCGTCATTAATATTTACATCAGCAGCAATTTGTTCACACAATTGTATTTGTAAACACATGTACTTCAAATATTGTTATATAAAATTTCTTGAAAATTCAATAGTTTATGTCAAAATGAGCCCTAAATTTCGCATTTTCAGAAACGTACAAACTTTTCGTAGGGATAGTGCATATTTGCACTGCATTTGCATATTTGCATTAGATGACCGAAAATTTTTTCTGTATTCTTTTATTTTTTCAAAAATTACAGAAATGAAATGGGTTTTTAAATAAGCCCTCAAACTTTTAATATGCACGGATTTGTGAAAGGAAGTGCTTAAACGACTTGAAATTATGTTTTTCAATAAGTCAATAGATTCCTGTAAAAAAGGCTTTAAATTTCGCATTTACAAAAATGCATAAACGTAATTTTCTTAGAAACGACTACAATTTTTTCAATGAAACATTCTTTTTTTGACAGTGTTTTACCCTTCTTGTGGGTGAAATACACTTATAAATGTGTCGTAGGTCAGTTTTCCACTGTTTGCTCTAAATTTTTCAAAAGTATGAACTTTTTCAAACAACATCCTACAGCCACAATAGTGAAGATAGAAAATTTTCCTTCAGATTAAATTTGTTGTCCATAATTACTACTTCCATTACGGATATTACATGTGTTTGAACATTTTAATAGTTTTCGCTCAATATTGCGTGCAATATGTGGAATTTTAAAAAAATAACAAAACCAAGTTTTTCTCAAAAATGTTCAATGTTTTTCTTTAAAATTTTGGTAAAAATAGAGCTAAATGAGATAACTTAAATGCCATTTTCCTCTATTCTTTTCTTTGTGCGAAAAATACAAAAATTAAATTTTTTTCACATCCCCGTCACGTCGTTTATATTTCGATTTCTTAACATTATTTCTTTTAGGAGTGCATCAAATGACGTCTTAAAAAGTGTCTCGAAAACTCAAACGTTTTCTGTGGAAACGAGTTCATATTTCAGAATTTCCAGAAAAGCTCAAATGTCATTTTCTCAATAAAAAGCCTCAATTTCTTTGTTTTGCAAAAATTAAAGAAATCTTCTAAATACATCTCACTACGTTAATTTGCATATTTCCAGTGATTATTAATTTTTTTGTATTATTAAGTTGAAGTGCTTCAAATGTTTCAAATGAAGTATTTCGAAAACTAAAAAAAAATTCTGTAAAAAGTAGCCTCAAATTTCGCATTCACAGTGGCGCATAAACGCTATTATCTTGAAAAATACTCCAAAGTTTTTAAAGAAAACTGCCCTTTAAAATGAGATTTTTTCTTCTATAATATTCTATAAGTAATATTTCGGTTCTAATAATAGGAAATCGAAAAGTTGAAAATATTTTTAAACTAGAAGTGCTCCAGAATGGCACAGAATTTCTCGTAGTATAGTTTTCTAATTTCCTTGGTGTGGTCTTGCACCGTTCTCTGGTCAGCTGCCATTTATCGTCGCCCAAAGTACATTTTTAGTTTTTTGACATTTTCTCAATTTCATGGTAGTACAACTGAATTATTACTTCTAGAACATTAAAGAAGAGTAAAAAATCGTCCTAAATAGAAATTTTCTTTGAAAAATATGAAGCGTGAAGTTTTTAAGAAAATGGCGATTAAACATTACTGTAAATGCGAAATTTAAAGGTCTTTTTCACAGGAATCTATTGAGTTTTCGAAATAGTTCATTTGTAACCTTTTGAAGCTCTTCCTCTCACAATGCATACAAATTAATGGAAATGTCCATATTAACAGTGTGAGAGATATTGAAAAAAAAAAAATACATTCGTCTTATTTTGGAAAAACTAATGAATATACCAAAATTTGACATTATTTAAAGCAAGTGTACTAATAAATGCAATAATGTGAAGAAATAGTCTTTAATGTAAATATTACTGACGTGAGAGACAAGACAGAAAAATTAAATTTTAGTAATTAAAAAAATGAATAGAGATATATGGGGTTTATGTCATGATGGGGGTTCGTTTGTCACTAACATTACCATAATTTGAGAGAATCTTGTTTTTGTAATTTCTTAAAATTGAAAATATTGCATGCACTATTGTACGAAAACTACTAAAATTTCCAAAACAATGTACCTGACTTTATTAAAAGAACTATTTGCACAACAAATTTCATTTGAAGGAAAAATCTGTCTTCAATTTTACAGTTGCAGGAAGACGTCGAAAAAATCCAACCTTTTGCAATTTTCGAAAATTTAGTTAACCGCGAAAATTGGACCTATGCTACCGTTATAAATGCATTTTACTATCCTAAAAAAATTAAAGAAAAACATTTGGGCCGTTTTTGAGAAAATTTGAAAATATCCGGGAAGCCATGAGCCCAAATTTTTAAAAAGCTTTTTTTCAAAATTTCGAAGCTTGAACTAGAGCTAGATGGATAGGCGTTTCTCCAATTTGGAATAGATCGTGAGTGCGGTGTAGTGTTCACACACGGACGGACAGACAAACAGACAGACAGACGAACAGACGGACAGACGGATATACGGACAGACGGAGAGACGGACGGACGAATCAAGGACGGAGAGGCGGTCGAACGGACGGACTAACGGACGAACGGACGAACGGACGGACGTACACACGGACGGACGTTTTGAAAAAACACTTTTTCGGTGTATTTCCCTTGAAATCTCGAAATCGATTGTCTGCATCATTACATAACTTTCTCTATACTAGGTATATTGCTTCGTTTGATTGATTAATTGATTTCTTCGTGTTTCCGGGTGCGTCAACGGCTTTGGCCATTAGTCCCGTTAATGTAGTGCATGTTTTCCTCGGGAGATGGCGGTGATCTTCCCCACTGATGGTGAGATCCGGCGCCGACCTACTGTCAGCTAGTGGGGTTTCCCCCTAACCAGAACTCTCCCACCAGCGGGGCACTCCCCCAGCCGGGACAAGCTCTAAGCTCCCGAACGGTCTCCCGGAGTATGTGGTAGTGTAGTTAATGTTAGTGTAAGTGTGTAAGGAGAGAGGATAGGACAAGGAAGAGGAAGGACAGATCTCGCGCGGTCCGTGGTCGTTTGGTAGAGTACTGCTCCGGCATTCGCCTGGTGTTGATCGGAGAAACCACGGAAAACTGCCGACCAGAGCAGCCGGCCGCTAGAATTCTCCTCCAGACAGCGATTGAATTCGACCTAGCTAAAAAGCTAGTGTCGAAAACCCTTCCACCGTCGGGACTCGAACCTAGGACCTCCCGGTCAGAGGCGTTGCAGTGTCATCAGTTGATGCGCTGAGCTACCGCTTCCGGTTTTTGTTTCGTATATATGTACGAGAGAAAGTTACTAGAGGTGCTACAGAATGGCACAGAATTTCTCGTAGCAAAGTTTTCCAATTTCCTTAGTGTGAACTGGTACTGTACAGTCTTGCCTTTCCTTCTTGCCTGCTGCCATCTATCGCCGCCCAAAGTATTTTTCAATTTTTTTCTCAACTTTTCGGTTTCCAAATTGTAGTACCGTAATATTATTTTAAGAATTTTAAAGTAGGCTAAAACCTTGTCCTAAATAGGAATTTTAATTCAAAAATTTGAAGCCGTTTTTAAGAAAATGGCGTTAAACGAGTAACTTAACTTGACATTATTTACAGCACATGTACTCCTAAATAAAATAACGTGAATAAATCGTCTCTAATTTAAATATTACCGACGTGAGAGACAACTCAACAATTTACATTTTAGTAATTCTTGAGAAAACAAAAGAATAGAACAATATACATTTTATAACTTTGAATAGAGTTCGTGCGGCTATCCATGCCAAACATGTAAAGAAAAAATTTGGAGCCGTTTTTTGAGAAAAACGTGTTTTTGTAATTTTTTTAAATTGCAAATATTGTATGCCACATTGCGTGAAAACTACTAACATTTTCAAAAAATTCTATATGGCCTTATTAATCTAATTATTTGTAACATAATTAATTTGAATAAAAAATCTCTATCTTTAATTTCATAGTTTAAGGAAGACGCTGAATATACTTCAAAAAATTGCAATTTTCGAACATTCAGTTAACTGTGAAATAAGACCTATAGCACTTTTATAAGTGTATTTTACTCTATTCTTACAAGAAATTTAAAGAAAAAATGTGGAGTCGTGTATAAGTCAATTTTGAAAATATCAGGAAGCCTTCATGTAAAGTACCCCCAAATTTGTACAAATGTTTTACAAAATCTCAAAGATTAAACTAGAGCCAGATCGACTAAAGCTTCTCCAATTTGGGGAAGATCGTACGTGTGGTTTAGGCCATAGGAGTGGTCACAGAAGGCGGGCAGACGGACGGACGGACGTTTTGACGTTTAGGCCCGGCCCAAGGAGTGTTCACAGGCGGACAGACCGACGGTCCGACCGCCCGACGGATCGACAGACACACGAACAGACGGATAGACAGACGGACGGACAGACGGAGGCCCAATTGGGCGGGCAGATGAACGGATAGACGGACAGACAGACACTCAGGTGGACAGGCAGATGGACAGACTGACGGACAGCCTGACGGACAGACAGATTGCCAGACGATAGAGACTACGGACAGAGAGCGAACATGACGACAGACAGACGGCACACGACGGGCCACGATGGACAGAGACGGACCCAGAGCCCAGACAGACGGACGCCAGACGGACCGGCAACGGACGGCAGACGGAATGACGATGAACGGACGCAGACGGACGCCAGACGGACAGACGGACAGCAGACGACGACGACAGACGGAGACAGAGACGGACGGACGACAGGACGGACGGACAGACGGACAGACGGACAGACGGACAGACGGACAGACGGACAGACGGACAGACGGACAGACGGACGAACGGACGGACAGACGGACAGACGGACGTTTTAAAAAGAAACAACAATTTTTCGGTATCATGGGACCCCAAAACGTGTATTTCGGTTGAAATCTCGAAATCGATTTTCGGCAGCATTACATAATTTTCTCTAGACTACGTATATTACTCCCGTATATACACGTATGTAGACGAGAAAGTAAAAATTTACTTTGGGCGACGAGAAATGGCAGCTGGCAAATGTCGGTGGCAAGTCCAAATGTCTAGCCTATACCAAGGAATATAAAATGCTAATGCGAGATAGTCTGTCATTCTGTAGCACTACTACTTACTTTCTATATACGTACGTATTAATATAAGGAGTAATATGTATGTAGTATAGAGAATGTTATGTAATACTGCGGAAAATAGATTTCAAGATTTTAACGGAAATACACGTTTTGAGGTCCTCTGATATCGAATAAGTGATTTTTTTTTCAAAACATATGTCTGTCTCTCTGTCCGTCTGTCTTGTGTATGTGAATAAAACCGAAACTATGCGCATAATTTTTTCCAAATTGAATAAACATCTGTCGATCTGGGCTGAGTAGGAGGCCTGCGATTTGGAAAAACGTTTCAAACGAGACTTTTCCAAATTTTTCTCAAATGTGTCTGCAATTTTTTCCTATAAATTTGTTCTAAGAATAGAGTAAAATACATACATAAAGGTGGCATAAGTGAGGTTTTCAATGGCAACTCTGAATTTCTGAAAATTGCATAAGTTTGAATTTTTCTACAACTACACATATGAAGATATTGACAAATCGGTGATAATGAGTGATTGATTCTTTTAAGTAAAATTTGTTCTTCATATTTAGTTCTTTTATTAAGATCATGTGATTTTTTTAAAATATTTTAGTAGTTTTCAGCCAATATTGAGTGCAATATGTGCAATTAAAAGAGAAACACAAACATTTTTTCTCCTTTTTTGTTTCTGAATGGAATTTCTATAAATATACTTTATGAGAAGACATCAACGTTAAGAAATTTACTTTTTTGTAATTTTGGAAAAACCAAAATGACCCAGTAAAATTAGCTGGATCATTTTGGTTTTTCTAAAATTACAAAAATAAATTTCTTTATCTCTCTCCCATGTCGTTAATATTTACATTACTTGCTATTTGTTGATGTAATGGTATTTATAATTTCATGTGCTTTAAATAAAGACATAAATTTTCTCGTAAACTCACAGTTTTCTGTGAAAATTAGCTCAAATTTTGGCTCAAACAAATGCTCAAAAACGCTCAAATTAGCTCAAAAAATGGCTCAAAATTTTTCTTCAAACTCTTCCAAGAGAGAGTGCTAATTGAAATGTTTAATATGACGTAATGTTCGTTCTGGTATATTCTTTTGTTTCTTTTAAAATTACACAATGTAATTTCTTGGAAATAAGTCTCACGCCGTTATTCAGATCTTCAGCGAGTTTGCGACTGGAAGTCCTTGAAATGACTTCAAATAACGTTTTTCGTAAACGCAATAGATTCCTGTGAAAAAGAGCTTGAAATAACGCATTTACAGTAACGCTTAATTGACATTTTCTTAAAACCAGCTACAAATTTTTCTATGAAAATTTCTATTTAGGACAAGATGTAAAACTTCTTTAATATTCTTAAAGTAATATTATCGTTTATACTATATGGAAACCAAAAAGTTGACAAAAAAACGTATTTTGGGTGGCAGAAGATGTCAGCCTTCAAGAGGATGGGGCAAGACCGTAGAGCCAAGGAAATTAGAAAACTTTACTACGGGGACGACTATGCCATTCTGTAGCACCACTAGTTACTTTCACGTAGACGTGCATACAGTGTAACATACAGTGTAATATACGTGGTAAGTTATGTAAATCTTTTTTTAAATTTATTTCTTCTTGTTCGACAATACAGCCTTTCAATGGTTTTAAAAATACATAAGATACCATGATAAGATACATACCATACATAAGATATGACAGTTTTGGATTGGCCATCCATAAGGTAAGTGAGGTTTAAACTCAGACATAATTATTAATTTAATGTTATTGTTAATTAAGAAGAGAAAGGAATATGATTATGTTAAGGAGCTGAGGGTATAGTGGTTTACGGGGGTTTGAATTTGTCTTTGGGAAATCTTGACTTTATGCGTGGGTGGACCGCATTTTTTCCCATGTTAAAAAGGATGGTACTTGGTAAGGTATGCAGATTGTTGTAAAAATAGTTAGCTAATTTAGCTATGGTTTCTTCTAATTGTGTAAATTTGTAATTCCCCATGAATTTGTTCATTTGTAATGAACCAGAAGGCATTTAGAGTATTTCTTAGAAATATATTTTGAATTACTTTGATTTTATTAATATTGCTAGGAGCTGCACCTCCCCAGATTGCGCATCCATAGGTTATATTTTATATAACCTAAGGATTATCAATTTGAATATTAGCAGTCGGCATTCGATTTTCAATGTAGAACGCTGGTTTAATATTGGAAATAATTTTGAAATTTTTGCTTTTGCTTTATTTGTAACCGCATTGATGTGCGGTTTCCATGTGAACCTTTTATCAAATGGAATGCCAAGGTATTTTACTGGTGAGGAGGCCCATGGTATTTTCGTACAGAGAATTGATAGCTCAGTGGGATTTCGTAGTCTACAAAGGGTGAAGATTTTTGTCACACTTTTATCTGGGTTAATTTTAACTCTCCAATTCTGTGTCCAATTTATGTACTCATCGAGATGATTTTGGATGTAATCTTTCGCTAATTAGATATCGGAATTTGTAGAAAATAGGGCTGTGTCATCCGCGTCTAATGCAATATTGGAATCAGCGTGAATTGGTAGTATGGTATAAATATTGAATAATGGTGGAGAGAGTACTGATCCTTGTGGTACTCTTGCAGTTATTGGGTAAAATTCTGAAGTAGAGTTGTTGATTTTAACGGTAAATGTTCTGTTAGATATGAAACTTTGAATGATTTTTATTAGGTATTCGGGGATTCCTAGTCGAAACATTTTGTATGAGTGCCAGACCCTATCAGCCTGGCGTAAGTCTAGTAATACTGTTACTGTATGTAATTCTGTGGAAAATCGATTTCGATATTACAACGGAAATACGCGTTTTGGTGTCAATTCATAATGAAATAATGTTTTTTTACCGTCCGTTCGTCTGTCAACATTCCTAGCGCTTAAATCATGTGTACGATGTTTTCCAAATTGAAGAAACCCCTCTCCATGTAGCTCTAATACCAGCTTTAGGATTTTGAAAAACAATATTTAAAATTTGGGAGCCTCTTACATGATTTCCTCCTGGTCATGTAAAAAAAAAAAAAAAAAAAAAAAATCAATCCGTGAGAGGACATTGGACAAGGGCCTGCGCCCCGCTCTGTTCCGCCTGCGCGGGCCGCGCCGCGTGGCCCGCGCCGGGGCTCTGCGGGGAGCGCCATCCCATCCATCTCTGCCAGCGAATCGCTGCCTCATGACGCGCCAGGTGCGCGCCTGGCCCTGCCACGCCACATGGCGCCCTCCCCTCGCCCCTTCCGGTACGCGACTCTTCTTTGGTGGCTTGTTTACATGTGGTTATTTATTGGTGTTCGAAGGGCATTGAGAGTTATGACTAACGATAACAAGAGTACATGATAGCGATAAAGAAAATGAGGTGGATGACGTTGGAGCAATGGTGAAATAAGTTTGTATCTTTGTTTCAGACAAACAATGAAAGCAAAAAATGAATAATTTTGACATTACTTATGTAATGCAGCGAATCATCCACAGAGAAAATTCATTGCTGGAAACTGGATAAATCCAGTTGCTAAATTAAGAGAAAAAAATCCTTTAACACGTGGTGTAACCAGAATCCCAGTTTTGTCGGTCCTTGATGCCGAATAAACAGTTCAAACAAAACGTCCGTCCGTCCGTCCGTCCGTCCGTCCGTCCGTCCGTCCGTCCGTCCGTCCGTCCGTCCGTCCGTCCGTCCGTCCGTCGTCTGTCTGTCTGTCTGGATGGCTGTCCGTCAGTCCGTCCGTCTGTGAATACTACTAGCGCCTAAACCATTCGTATGATCTTTTCCAAATTAAAGAATCCCTTGTCGATCTGCCTCAAGTTGAAGTTTTGAGATTTTCAAAAACTTTCTTTAATATTTGGGGTAAAGTGTAAAGTAATTACAAATGTAAAATACTTAACCTGTTCCCTCGTTTACGTTACCCCCGGTCATTTTCAAAATTTTAAACGGCCCACATTTTCTCTTTAAATTTCTTTCAAGACTGAGTAAAATAGTCAAATATTTGCAATTTTAAAACATTACAAAAAAATATTGTCTCAAAAACGGCTCCTTTTTTTGCTTTACATTTTTGGTAGTGTTAGTGCCAAACGAACACGATAACATAAATGCTATATTGCTCTATCCTTTTGTTTTTTCAAAAATTAAAAAAATGTAATTTTTGAAAATATGTCTTACACCGTAGATATGCACATTTCCATCGATATACATTATTGCATTTCTGAGGGGAAGTGCTTCAAATGTCATTAAATTAAAATGTTCGAAAACTCAATAAATTCCTGCGTAAAACAGCTTCAAATTTTGCATTTTCAGTAATGTTTAATCGCCATTTCCTTAAAAACAGCTCCAAATTTTTCAATGAAATATACTATTTAGAACGAGGTTTTACTCTTCATTAATATCCTTGAAGTTCTATTTTCATTCTACTATTATGAAAGCAAAAAGTAGAGAAAATGTAAAAATATGTACTTAGGCGACGATAGATGGCAGCTGGCAAGAGGATGGGATACCTTATTGCCATCCACACCAAGGAAATTAGAAAACTATACTACGAGAAAGTCTGTGCCATGCTGTTGCCTTTCATTATTGCGATCTTACTAAAATTTGACAACCTAGATGGTACTCTCTAATTTTCTACTCGAATGTCGTCCGTGGTTGCATTTCTATGAATGTTTTTAAAATTATTCGCTTCATAAATGGCAAGAGAAATAAAGTCTTTTTAGAGTAATAAATTAGTATCAAATGTCTGTTAAATTATGTCCTTCGTTTTATTTGATTGTGCTTATTGGTTCTTTCTATTATCGAATTGGAATGTCGGATTGTTTGGACAACTACATGCAGTTTTTAACAATGTTTATTTAATCACGGCAACGTTTATAAGTTTATCTTTGATGTAATAAATTAGTATTGAATGTGTATTTAATTATCTAATCGGCTTTAGTTGTTTGTACGCTTTGTTACTCTTCAATTTGCTATTCGAATGTCGTGCATGGTTGCAGAACTATGACGTTTTTAAAATTATTTTTTTCATAAATGACAAGAGCAAATTAATTTCAGTTTAGAGTTATAAATTAGTATCAAATGTCTGTTAAATGATGTTCCGGGTTTGATAGGTCTGTGCCCGTTGGTTCTCTTTTTTTCGGATTTGAATATCTGGCGTGGTTGGATAACTATGATTCAGTTTTTAACAATATTTATTTAATACGCGGCAACGTTTATCAATTTATCTTTGGGGTAATAAATTATTATTGCATGTGTATTTAATTATTTAATAGGTTTTAATTGTTTGTGACCGTTGGTTCGCTCCATTTTACTACTCGAATGTCGTGCGTGGATGCATAACTATAAAGTTTTTTAAATTATTTATTTCAGAAACGGCAAGAGTAATAAATTTCTGTTTAAGATAATAAATTAGTATCAAATATCTCATAAATTATGTTTTATGTTTTATTTGATTGCGCACGTTGGTTCTCTTTATGTTCGATTATTTTCGAATATTTCCTCTACTTGTGGTGTCGCGTTATGTCAGCTCACAACCGTTTTCTCCCCGAAAGTACATGGCAGTTCTGTATTGTATTGTCCAAATTGTTACAATTAATATTATAGGCAATTAATTAGTAATAAATTATTTGAGGTTTCCGTCGAGTAGACTGCATTTTACTTATGAGTTTGTTGGCTCGCGGCAAGCAATCTCACACCTGTTTTTGCCCCGAAAATACGTGCCATTAATTCCAAATTGTGACAATTAATTGGCAATTAATAAGCCATAAATCATTTGACATGCTTCATTGTGGTGTGCTAACTTGGCTGTTCCAGCTTGACGCACCTCTCCAATTTTTTTCTTTAAATTTTTGGTAGGAATAATGCTAAGTGTACTGTGAGATGACATACAACATATTTTGCTCTATTATTTTGTTTTTGCAAAAATTACAAAAATAAAATATTTTAAAGATATTTCTCACGCCATTAATTTGCACATTTCCAGCAATTTGTATAGATTTCATTTCTGAGTGAATGTGCTTCAAATGAAGTTTTTCGAAAACTCAATAGATTCATGTGAAAAGAGCTTCAAATTTTGCTTTGGAAAGCTTAAATCCCATTATCTTATAAACGGCTCTAAATTATCAATGAAAATTGTCATTTGGGACGAGATTTGACTGTATTTAATTTTCTTGAAGTAATATTTCAGTTCTACTATTAGGAAACCGAAAAGTTTGTGCGGTAATTTTGGGCTGCTGGCCAGAGAATGGGGCAATATTCGAAACCCTGTTCACAGCAAGGAAATTAGAAAACTTTACTAAGCTCAAAGAAAAAAAGACCATCATTTACAATTTGTTATGCGCACAAAAAAGCGATCAGAAAAATCCTTCATATTAATAAGGGTATCAAAATCTCTCGTAGGTTTGAAAGGAAACATCAATCTCGTTTCACTTTGTATCAACTATTCATAGCAGGCCGTGCACGCACCATAGGCTCTGAGGCCGCCGTCAGCGCCCGGTCGCGGGCACGTCGTCACTTCCGGCGTCACCTCCGCTGGCCACTCACGCGCTCCATTAGCGACGGAAAGGGCCGCGCGCGTCAACAAAAGCGATTGTTGAGGGGCGCGCGCCGCTGCAAGTGGAGGGAGAAAGGCGACGCGGCGCGTGCGCCCACCTTGCGCGTTCCTTTTCGTGTGGTCAAGAGCGCCATCGCCCCACCGCACCGCCCCGCTTTTACTTCCGGACGTCGGAACCGACCGGCGGGTAAGAAGAAAAACCAAAAGAAAGAACTTTCTGAGTATGAAAGGGAAAAAAATCATGTTAGGTTTGCCAAATTGCACACATATTCATTGCAAAATTAAACTAAAATTACGTTACTTCAATATTGTCACATCCGCCGGCCCGGCTAGAGCTCAATCGGCTAGAGATCACCAGTTCCTTTTACTCTAGACGGAAGAAGAGGGTTGCTAGGAGTTGTTCATGCTAATAAGAATGAACATAATGACTCGAAACATTTAAATTTGTTCCTGACTCCTGTCAAGGAAGTTACATAAAAAAAGAAAACACCCTACCTAATGAGCAATCTAAAAAATAGTAAGATAATAAAATTAAAATTAAGGAATTACTGATTATGATAATTTAAGAACATGATTGCTCAGGCGCGGCAACGCTTACAAAATCTGGATTGTGTTATAGCAAAAAGTACATGTTGCGCTTGAAGAGCGAAGAATGATAATACCCAATAGCGTGGGTTTCTTTTTTTGCCGATACGACAAATTGTACCGGGAGTGTCGTATGCAGCAGTTGGCCCTGTCAGCTGGGCGCCCGCAAGGTTCGTTGATCTCAGGCGGCGGCGGTGGCGGCTGCTGGGCGCCAAAGGACAAAGAAAGCCCCGTGTCAGCGGTGGCAGCAGGCAGCGGCGGTGGCGCCGACGGTGGCGGTCGAAACACCCGCTGCAACTCGTCTCGTCCAAATGCGTCGCGTCGAGTCGTGGTGATCTAATAGATCTAATTATTTCACACTTAAATTCTCATGTTATATTACATTCACAATAATTGTAGATATTATGTTGGGGAATATGTAAATGAGCCTTCCTGATGGTCGTGAAAATAAAATTTCTCAAATTACACTTAATATTAAATTTATAAATTTTAGTCTTGTATATAGTAGGTTAGCTTATTCTCTTTAACTGAACACACTTTCAACCATCTTGATGTAGACCCTGTAGAAAAGCAAAGCCATAAAATGAAGTAAAAATGTCTCAAGTAGAAAATGTAGGCGCATGATCCCGCCATCCATTTAGTAAGGTAAATCACCGAAATGCCCAAATTAGTTCCTCAGAAGCACAAAGTAGATCAACCCTAAAAGCGATGTCGAGGTGGGGGAAGGAGGGGGGGCGACGCCCGGGTGCCTCCGACTATCACCCAGATCCCATCCACATGTTTGATAAATAAACAATAATTATAATAAAGCAATGTAGGCTTTCACGGCCGGAGTTGTAGTCAAAGATTTCTTCCGGGCTGAAGGGCCGTGGTCCATTGGAAAACATATTTCCAGTCTGGAAATATGTTTTCCAATGGACCACGGCCCTTCAGCCCGGAAGAAATCTTTGACAATAATTATAATATCAAAAAACAAAATTTATTCAAAAACGACGGAGCCATTTTTTTAACTTTGAAAATGCCCCAAATTCAAGAAGTCGCAACACCATCCAGATCGATTGGCGAATATTAATTTTGGAGAAAATCGACTGAACGGTTTAGCCGCCAGCGTTGTTCACAGACGTTTTGCTGTCAATCGATTTTTCTGTATCATGCACCCTCCTCCGCAGGGGGCATCACGATGGCGTAGGTTGTCGCGGTCTCTGGTGGAGTGTCGTAGACGACCAAAAGGCCCATGAGTCTCGCGGCGCCGCTCACGTCGTTAGCCTGAAGGTGCAGGCAGTGAGAAGGCCATGCTAAGCTCCTGGTGGCCGGGCAACCGGCCACCCACCAGTTGGGCCTATGGCGCGTCGGCCTTGGAGCAGGATTGGGTGCTGGATGCTTTTCGGAGTACTCTGGATCCCACTTTAAAGTACGGGAAATACAGTAACCACCCGTCAGGTTGCTTCGGCACCTGCGTTACCCACGTCGTGAGCTGGCGGTAAGCATTGGGATGGGGCTCCGAGCCGCCCGGACATTAGTCCAGGTGGCCCCCAGTTGGGCTCTCGGATTCGTCGTGGCAGTGGCCCGATACTCTGGGCAAGGAGGGGTGAACTTGTTCCCAGCGCATGTGAGTGGCGCATTGTCGAGACCCCAGTACTAGCCTGAATAACTAGGAGCTCTGAGCTAGCAGGGCGGCCCCTGCCCAGGCAATGTATAGGGAGATTGCCGTGAAGGTGGATCCGGCCATCAGTCTGTCGGCGTTAACGCGTCAGCGGGGGGTGCGGATTAGAGCCCAAAGGGGATAAGGCCCCTTTGCACTGAAAACGCTGCATTTTGGTTATTTTGCTGTAGGTTCACTTAATAATTCTGCAGATGTAATTGTTCAGGAACAATCAAAATGTGTCAAAGGAATTCCTCTATATGGCACTGAATTCAGAAAATTCATGTTTAGGAAATGAAAAAGGTTTGGAAACATTGCCCATAAGTCATGCTCGAATAGATAGAATCGTATTGTGTTTGTTCCCATACATGACGTGCACACATGTTGGCATGCACTTACATTGCATTTGTTGCCATGTGAGAGATATGACAGCTTGGAATGCGGCTTGGATGTGACTACTTGTCCTAGGTTCGTGAAGTTTGCGCTTTGTATTATTTCAGAAGAAGAAATGCCTCTTAACTGTGTAAATAGCGCAAATACGTTATGTTCTATCTGTGAAGAATTAACTCTGAAATCACAAAGAAAAGGACCTTAATACCAAGAGAAAGAAGTGTTATGAACTTTTTTCGGGTATGCGGTAGGAGATCAGGTCAAGAAATAGGCCTCCCATATATATATATATATATATATATATATATATATATATATATATATATATATATATCTGTGTGTAGTGTGTTACAATCCTGAAATGTTGGTTAAAACATGTTCACGACACATGCCCTTTGCTGTTCCCATGATTGGGAGGAAAACAACCGATCACTCATCTAACACAAATAGATGGAATCACTATAAAAACGAAGAAAACTGTGCAATATCCTAATTTCCCGTCTGCTGAAAGGCCTGTATGACACAGTGAAGAATAGCTGGTTCCACTACCTCCTGAGAACACACATTTTTTAGAAAATGAAGTTTGAGCGTTTCTGAAAATACGGAATTTTGAGCTCATTTTTACAGAAAATTGTCGAGTTTCCGAAAACCTTTATTTAGCATTATTTGAAGCACATATACTTACAAATACAATAACGCGAAGAAATTGCCTCTAGTGTAAATATTTCCGATGTGAGAGACAAGTCAACAAAATTATATTTTTGAAATAGCAAAAGAATAGAGCAATACGGATATAGTGTATACTCGTTTAGTGTTTATGTCCTCGGATAGGTTGCATTTGGTACTATCCCTACCAAAAATTTAAAGAAAAAATTTGGTGCCGTTTATGAGAAAACCTTATTTTATTTTTTTAAAATTGCATAATGAAAGATCAACCTTAATCATGGACAACAAACTGCATTTGTAGAAAAATTCTATCTTCAATTTTATAGTTGTAGGAAGACGCGAGAAAAAATAAAACTTTTTCAATTTTCGAAAATTCAGAGTTAAACGGGGAAATCGCATTTATGTCACTTTTATAAGTGTATTTTACTCTGTTCTTACAGAAAATTTAAAGAAAAAATTTGGAGCTTTTTTGAGAAAATTTTGAAAATGTCCGGGGGCAGAAAAATTTTACAGAAAATTTTTGAGGTCTCGAGGACTTTGAGGACTCTTTGACATTATTTAAATCACATGTACTCATAAATATAATTATGTGAAGAAATTACCTCTAATGTAACTATTGCCGACGTGAGGGACAAGTAAAAACACATTTTTGTATTTTTTGAAAAAACAAACGAATAGAGCAATATGGCATTGATGCCATCGGATGGAGTTGGTTGGGCACTAACACTACAGAAAATTTTAAAATAAAACTTGGAGCGGTTTTTGAGAAAATTTGTTTTTTGTATTTTTTAAATTGCAAACATTCTATGCTCTATTGCACAAAAAGTACTAAAATTTTCAAAAAAGTGTACATTATCTTCATAAAAGAACTGTTTATGGGCAACAAATATCATTTGAGGTAAAAATCCATGCCTTAAATTTTGTAGTTGTAGGAAGACCCCCGAAAAACTTCAGAGTTAACCGCGTTATTCTGACCTATGCCACCTTCATAAGTGTATTTTTAAAAAAATTTAAAGAAAAAATTTGGAGTCATTTTTGAGAAAAGTTTGAAAATGTCCGTAGGTCGTAATGTAAAGAATCCCTACATTTTTAGAAGAATATTTTTCAAAATCTCAAAACTTCAACTAGAGCCATATACACAGGGATTTCTTCAATTTGTAAAATATCGTACGCGTGGTTTAGGCGCTAGATTTGTTCACATACGACAGACAGACGTACGGACAGACAGAGGACAGACGGACGGGCGGATGGACTCACGGACGGACGGACGGACGTTTCGCTTTAAATTGGTTTTTCGGCATCGAGAACCCACAAAACATGGATTCTGGCTACACCACGTGTTAGAGGATTTTTTCTCTTAATTTAGCTGCTGTTTTTTTAGCTGCTTTTTTTTTTTTAGCTGCTGTTTTTTTAATTTAGCTGCTGCACTTTTTCGTCACCAGATCCCGGCAATGAATTTTTTTTCGCCGAAAATCCGCTGTTTTTTCTCGCAGCATTTCATAACTTTCTCTATACTACGTATATTACTTGGTATATGCGTATGTATACGAGAAAGTAAAAATATTATGTATTCGTGCGCGCGCTTCTTGCCCCCGTACTAAAGAATTGTGTTAGATCAGTCTTTGATACAAGTGCTGAGAAGAATGACCTCTGCCTGATTAGGGTTCTAAGAAATGTTAATAACTCTTTTTTTTTTTAATTTGTTGCGCCTTCGTCATGACGCATAAAAGCATATGAATATGTTGAAGCTCCATTTACCATCGCAGACTCAGTTTATGGCTCATCTTTTTTTATAGCTACAGGATTTCATGGATTACATGTTATTATCGGTACAACATTTCTCTCAGTATGTCTAATACGACACATAATATTTCATTTTTCATCCAATCATCACATCACATCCAATTATCACAATCATCTCATAACCTGAATTGGGCGTTGAGCGCTTAGGAGTAATCCTCCGTTACTTATGTTTTTTTATAGTCAATGTCTTTGGGAGTAATCCTCCATTACATAGTCCGTTAGTCGTCAAGAGGACCGCCAGGTAGCATCTCCGCGAACGCGCCTCTCTCTTGCACGCTCCTGCGTCACTACCCAGCGGCCAGAATTGGGAAGGAAATAGGATAGGGGTAGGGTTTAGCACACTTCACAGGGGTTGATTTAGCCTTTATGAAGCAGCTAAACTCGTTTTGTTGAAACAAATTTCACATGAGATTGTCCGTGAATCGACGGGAATCGAACCCGGACCCCCTTGGAGAAAGGCGAGCAACTTGAGCCACGAGACAGCCTTATTGACAGATGTTCACTCTGTCCCCAGAAGGGAAAGGAATTCTACTACTGCTGTACGTCGTGTCAGCGAAACGAATTTTACTGCGGAGTTCCTTTGCGTCCTAGATAGGGGATGCTCTCCTGACCTTGCTCGTGAAATACAACAGACCACTTGTCAAAGGACTAAGTAAAATTTTCTGAGCATCAGTCGCAATACGCATCTTATAAAGACATGAGTGGCGATCACCGTATGAGATACAACAGACCAATTCAATCCTTCTGATCACTATTTTAAGAAAGCAAAATCTCGAAGTCGATAAACCACGATTTACTAGGGAAACGTGTTTTCGAGGAGTTATTAGATTGTCGAATTTGTGATTCATGTCGGAAAAAAGGGAGTCGGCTTCCAAAAATGCTTTTTGTTAGTGAAGAGAACGTCGAGATCAGTTGTTCCCGAGGCATTAACAAAAGTAGCGGAAAGTCCAATGAATCTAGTGAAAAGAGTGGAAATCAGGGAAACGAAAATTTAAACTCATCAATAGGGTCCGGATTATTATGTAATAATATATTTTTCTAACGTAACTCTATCAAGTCGAGTCAACGATATATTCAAGTTTCATATCGGTTAGTGCCAAAAAACATTGACTTTTTAGTATATATTTTGAAATATTTTACCCTAAAGTACATCTATTTACATATTTTACTCAAAAGAACATATTTTTACATATTACTGAATTTTTCCATTTTTCTGCAATTTTTTAAATTTAATTCTTCAATTTTTTATGTTTTTGTTAAATCTCCCAGATAAACAATTTAGCATTGTCAAACATATTTTAGCCTTCTCTTTAAAATGTCGCTATTGCATTACGTAGAAATGATTCTTTTCATTATATCGACTGTATCGCAAATAAAAGGGCAAGGCGACGATCCATAGCTTCTGGAGTGTTAGTTTTCAGCACGAGTATCGCAGAGAACAGAATGTAAGTTTGGTTTGTGAAAATGATACGTTTAGCAGGCAATTTCTCGCACCCACTACACATCTTTCAGGGGTCTTCCTAGACCTTGATACCCTTCACCAGAAACTTCACGCACCCGCAGGAGGCGTCGATGACATTTTTCTTTCCCCGATTGTGACACGCGAGCCTCTACCATTGTTTGTAAATTGTATCTTCAAGCCCAAAATCTAAAATAAAATCACGACGCGGCACTGAAGCTTCTGGATTAAAACTTTTGAGACAGTGGTAGCGCTGTGAGAATTGAGCACAGGAAAGTACGAGTTTTCAGAGTAGTCTAGCAATATCGCTATCGTAAAAACATTGTAAGTTGAATTTAAACGATCAATTGGTTAAATTTGAATCAGCATTGATTTTATTACCTAATCCCTGAAAGTATTGATCAGCGACATTATGGATTCAGTTTATATTTTTAGTACAAATATTCTATATTTTACTTAAAAATACCAAAGGGCAAAATCTCTCTGACATGAGTGTGTGACTGAAGCACTTCACAGAAGAATTTGAACACTTTTCTACACAAGAAAAACACTTCTTTGGCAGTTACGTAAAACAAATGTGGCATGTGCTCAGTGATTTCAAATCTTTCAACATATATTCACGTCGTGTCATCAAACACGAATTTCGAAGATACGTATCCACCCCCCCCAAAAAAACAGTTCTTATTGATTGATTCGCATGATCACCAAAGTATTGAGCGTCAGAAATCTAACTTTTGAATTTATTTGTGTTGTGTTATGGTTTTTGCTGACATTTCCATATGCAAATTAAGCAATCCAATGCTTGTGAATTTCTTTAAAAATATCCATATGAAACAATTCCACACAGATCTACAATAAGAAAGGCTCTATGGAAACAATGAATTCCATTTATTGTTTGAAAACAATGGTTTCCATTTATTGCAAAATGGCGAGGGTCCCATCTGGATATCAACTGACGAAACAAGGAAATAATTTTCGGGACGTTGGAATAGGTTCAATGAATAGATAAAGTGTAAGTCTATTTTGATAACTTGTGAAGTGTTACCCAAATGCAACTATCCAACTACTGCAGAACTGTTCCTCATACAATGGGATTTTTATAGTCTCCTGGAGTTACGTACTGTAATATCTTCCTTCTGATACTAATGCACATGTGCAAGGCAGCGAAAGCCCTGCGGGTGTTGTATCCACAATTACTACGCCTAACTTGACTTGTACATGCGTTGTATTGCAGAACTGATTAGATCTCAGGTTGACTCATTGATTTCCAATAAAAAAAGAATTATCGAGATGGGGCATCTGAATTGATTCTATGAGCTACAATGTTTAAATTTTTTTATTCATAAAAGTTGTGTATCAATTTGATTCTTATACTGAAGCATCCATAAGCATATCACAGCAATTGCTTTATGCTGAAAAGCCGAAAAATTATAGAGAAGACGAAGAAAAGCTACCAGAATCCTTTCAAGTCACAATACAAGAGGTGGATATTCATAACTTCAGATATTATTATGTGTTTTCATACACTGAAAAAAAAGGATATCATAAATCCCAACAAGGTTTCAATAGTTACATAAAACCTTCGCATGCGAAACACAGACCTTGTTGCTTTACACCCATTCCTGGTTACAACAGCATCTAAAATAGAAGTCAACCTTGATGGACCAACCAGCCTGTGATTTCTGGTTGATGTTGCTTCATAAACGGACCTGTCGGGCTCATCCAGCCTAATCATGTTGCAGAGCACTAGCTGGCCACAGCAACCAGGTACCTTCAGATTAATTACGTATTGAAAATATACATTGAAACACATTCAACATCTGTTAAACACACACACACATATGTGTGTATAAATATATATATATATATATATATATATATATATATATATATATATAATTATTTCAATTACATAATAGAAGCATAGAAGCATGATGCAATAAGTATGACTTTATCAAGCAAACAAAACATCTGCCATTCTTGCTCAAAACGGGAACGAATTTTGAGACAAACTTTAATAATTATATTATTTTCCGTCTGCGTTGTTACTCATGTACACATGTAAATATAAATGTCGAAAGACAGACTAATTACGTTATATATTTTTCAGCTACCAGTCCCAAGGCCTTCGGCGGGCTCTTGGAAGTGCGTGGGGGGAGGACAGGAAGTTGCGCGCGCGCGCCAAAGCTTGCTGCAACCTGAAGCAACGCAATATTATCCGTTCATCCTAAGAAAAATCCTGATTTAGAGAAGTACAAGTGTAGATTCACTACACTACATAAGAACTAATTTGAGCCATCGGGTGTTAAATTAACATTGCATCAAAACTACTGCAAACGAAGGAGACCAGTGTGAACTGCATGCGTGTTGCTGGGCGATACGGACCTGTGATGTTTCAGCCGTACATTGACGAGGGTCAGCAGCGAGCGTGGGAGAGGGTCAAAAGGATGCGTGTGACGCGGCTGATTGAACCGCAACGTCGCGACGCCGATCGGCCTGCGAGGACATACTATTTAGTTCATTTTGGAAGGGCTAAGAGAGTGACTGGCCCTTCAGGAAAATTTCTTCGTAGAGGCGAAAAGCGCATCGTTGTGAAAGTTTTCAATTTGTTACTGTAGAGGAATACGTCGTTGGCGAAGCAAATCGCTGAACGTACTATGAGTTCACTAGTAAGTACCGTATTGAAACTTATCGTGCTGCATCAGTGTGAATTATAATCTAAAGGATATTGGTAGATATCTTTTAATAGGCGCCAGACTTCAGAGTCTAAATTACCTCTTTAAAGTGAAAATCTTATTTCATTTTTATTAATGAAGTGTTCTAAAGCCTATAGTAGCGCTTGTTGTTAATGTGTGTGAGTTTCCTCAGTCATATACCAAGCAGGGTTTCCAGGGAAAGAAATACTCTCAATTTGAATAAACAACTGGTAGGGCCCGGCGACAAAGCGGCGGAGAAGACGTCGCATGTGGCTGGTGACACCCACGCCAGAATAAGATCTCGTGGGGTATAACCATCCTGACCCTTCATCAGTTGGTGAATGTACGGTGCGTCGCGAAATACGACGTGTTCCGTCGCAATAATAAACCTTTTTTGGTAATGATTGTAAAGTTAAATTATTTGCTAATGACAGGTTATTGTCTGTAATTGGAGAAACAGAAACAGAAATTGAATTTAAATTGTTGAGTGTATTTATTGCAATACGAGAGAGATTAATTATGAAAGTTGAAAAAACTAAATTTATGATTTTACATAATGGAAGAAACAGAAGTAAGAGAAACTAAATTATTGACAACTGACTTAAAGTACAGGAAGCAAATTCACAGTGAAGTGCAGGAAGTTCGCGGAAAAGTCACAGAAATCAGTAAGATACGAAGCGACAGTGAGGCGCAATTGATGCAAAAATTAGACGAGCAAGAACGCAAAATTCAGGAATTGCGGGAAGTAGCAGAAGCTAAAGTAGAAGGCGGGGGAGCATGCCGAGGAGGCAATATTAATGTGCCGGCCTCGCTAAAGTTCTGAGGTCATATTAATGAGAACCCGAATGCATTCGTAAAGGCGCTACAAAGTTTTTTCGTTCTGTCAAATGTTCGCGAGGCGCACAAAACATTATTGCTACACCAAGCGCTGGAAGGAAATGCTAAAGCGAGGTTGGACACATTATGTCCGGCGCCGAAATCGTTCGAAGAGTTCGTAGTCAGGTTCCTAAGCCGTTACTGGGGGAAGGAACAACAAATGAAGTTCAGAATTTCGCATATGAGCGGATATAATCGTACTTCGAGCGGAACGATGCGAGATTATGCAGCACGAAAGATAGCGGCTTTGAAAATGTGTTCTCCTCCTGTGTCAGATGATGAAATAATTTGCATACTCACGAGGCATTTTCCGTTGAGCATCCAGAATATATTACGCAGCGTGGACATTCGATACGTGGAAAGGTTCCAAGCGTTATTAGGCAACTATGATTTGGCATTTGAAAATATGAATCAAACTCCAAAGACCACTAAAGATAATGTAAACGCGATGCAGGTAATCGAAGACACAGCGCCTTCATCGTCGAAGAAAGGAAATAGTAAAAATCAGGGATATCGGAACGCTGGATCAGTACAGCACAGGCAGGACGGTCGGCAGCGCAGTAACGGCTCTGAAACGGCACAGCATGATCAAGGTCAACGCGGTGCAGACGGCGGAGGGCAAAAAGGATTCGCAGCGAACACGGTCGCGAAGTCCTAGAAGCGAGCGCGACACTGCAGGTCGAACAGGCCCGGAAAACCGCTAGAGTTCGAGTTGATGAGGGGACCCAAGTCGAACGTTTATTACGCTAACCATGCGATCCCTGTAACGGCGAACCGAATTACGAATGGAGGCGAGAATTTATGGGAAAGTTGGAAGCCAAGAAAGAGGGATAAATGTCCCGTAATTGAAATTAGTGGTGGTGGTGTGCGCAACAAAGCATTAGTAGATACCGGATCAATTAAATCTGTGTTAGCGGAAGAATTATATGACGAGCTGTTAAGAAATGATGTGAAGATTTTAGAGTTACCAATCAACAATAATCGAATGGTAGACGCATGGGGAAGGAAATCACATCCGATGAAGAAACAAGTGTTACTAGAAGTGATGATAAAAGAGAGTTTATGACGTAATTTGTTTAGTAGTAAAGAAGTTATTTATCCATTAATTATCGGAGTAGACTTTTTGACGGGACATGGCGCTGTTATTAATGTAGGAGAGACGCAAGTTTTGATCAACGACGAAAATGTATGGGAGGATGAAGATGGGGAATAGGAGGCGCGAAATACACATGTAGATGAGGGAGACGAATCAGAAGAATTCGCAGAAATCGAAATGTGTAGCCTGAAGGAAGACGAAAGTGAAATGGTGAAGTGAGGAGGAAATTAAGAAGAAAGTTATGGAGGAAAATGAATTGAGTGTTGATCAGAAGAATGCGTTGTTCCAAGTTTTGATACGCGTCAAAGATGTATTTAAAAGTCGTAACAAACCGGTAAAGGGGTATGAATTCCGCATAGAACTGACAGATTCACGTCCATTTAAAACGAAGAATTATCCGATCCCTGTAGCCTACCGTGATGAAGTAAGAAAGTCGATAAACGAAATGATCCAAGAAGGTGTTATACGTAAAGCAACTACGGCGTACACCAACTAGATCCTTGTGGTGAAGAAAAAGGACGGAAGCTTACGTTTGTGCTTGGATGCGTGCAGATTGAACACGGTAACGGTGCCATATCGCGACGTGCCGCCGAGAATCGCGGATATGCTGCTAAACTTTGGGGGTCATGAATGGTTTACGAGTACCGATTTTAGACATGCGTACTGGCAGATGCCAATCGCGCCGTCAGATCAGCAGTATACCGGTTTTACCCAAATCAACAGGTATTACTGAGAACGCCTAGAGTATCAAATCCACGCCTAAAACTATTCGCTAAATTTTATAAATTGTACGATGGTCCCTATAAGATTCATAGTATAGTTGCTCCCAATGTTGCCCGCCTCATAAGCCATAGTGGGGAGATCATCGGCAACTACAATTTTTATAATTTGAGACCGGCATAAGATTTTATTCGAGGGCGAAGAAAAGCTTAAGAAGAGGAGGAGGGGGCAATGTGACGTCACGGGATTATACAAACCCGTAACGCCACCGTAAGCGACGAGAAAAGCCCAGAACACAGAGAAATAGGGTACGCGGTGGAGCGATGGTCCGAGAAAGCGACATCTACCCGCAGGTTTTCGCACTCCGATGTCCGAAGTTACGGATAATATTTTTCTTGAGAGGGCGCGAAGGAGGAGAAAATTCACCCCTCCAGAAATTTCCCCAGGCGGAGTCACATAAATACCGCGACGCGCTTCGGGTGAGCTCTCTTTCGATTTCGACAGCGACGGCGACTCAACCTAATTCTTCGGCGATAGTAACTGGTTAGAGCAGGAGTATATTTTAACTTGCTTAGGTAAAACTGATTTGAGAAACGCGTTAATAAGTGTGATAGAATTCAGAAGTGAAGTGCATGTACAGTGTTAGCACTAACATTACGCCAGAAAGCAAGCGATGTGATTGCTTGAATCTGAAATAGTTTCATACTTGAAATAAATTCGCGCAGAAGGACTCTAAACGAAATCCAGCATTTAACTTTGAACGCCACGACCACGCACGCTCAAAGTGTGGTATGTCGGCAGAGTGCTAGAAGTATCCAATTCAATAACGTTAGTTATTCAAAGCTGAAAGCGCGAACAACGGGTACGCGGCACGCAGAAGAAGAAGGACGACTCCAGTGAAGACCCAAGCGTAGGCGAGAAGGACTTGGATCAAATACGTGGATGATGAGCCCGAGATCGAGAGAAGGGTCTGGAATTTGGACGAGTGGCTGGATCCGGAGATCGGGAGAAGGAAGTGGTATAACCGTGGAACATCGAACCAATCAAGTGGCGCGGCGAGGACGGCGAGCGACCGAAAACCCCAAGGTTAACTGATGGCGAGCGGGAAGGAGATGTCGAGGTAAAGAACTAGCAACTTCTATGCGGCAATCTGTTGGGAAATCATGTAGCTTTAAAAATAACAGGCGAAGCGTCCTAAAAATAGGTGAAAGTTCCAAATAAGAAACTGGGAGAAATATTCCGAAGTTTAGATTGAGCGGCAGTTTAGATTTCATTCGCTGTACGCACTAGCATATTCGTTCGAATGCCATACCTTGTACAATTTTCCTAGAGTGAATTATGATTTTTCATATAGTGTAAAAGTGATCTTATTTGAAAGTCATGCTTTCGTTGTATTATGTCAGGGGATAATTAGTTGTTATAATTTGTAAAGGGTCCAATTTAAGTAACGTGTGTGTCACGTTTGTTCTTTGTTTGAGTTCACAGCATTGTAGTAAATGTGCAGCTTAAGGCTGACACCTGTGAACAGTCTATGGTAGAATAATTGTAGAGAATCATTTAAAGGGCCGTGCACGGAGAACCCTTAAGAAGCAAGAGTTGAATGAGGTACACGAAAATAATTCAGAAAGAGGTAGAAGCAAAAGAATTGTGAATAGTAACTATTGACGTATTCAGGCAGTCGAGGTGACGCCTATACATTTTGTGGTTGTGTTCTTTTCTTTTTTGTTTTCTGTTTTCTTTGCAGTGACCATCTACGCAAAGTGCATACTTTATTGTATATTTGTGCCACTGTGTATTTTTTTTTTCATTGAATATATGCTCATTTTACCAGAATTTTACCTAATTCATTGTGTCAAGGGTTCAGACCTTTCTCATACCCGAAAGATCCTGCTTCCTGAGAATTCAAAGCTCGCTTCACGAGCATTCATAGTTTCACGCATCATCGCCACCGCCTGGAAGGTAGTAGGTGGGCGTGTTATAATATATATATATATATATATATATATATATATATATATATATATATATATACAGGGTGAGTCACGTAACTTTAGCACCTCCTATAACTTTTGAACGGTTGAAGATATTGAAATGTAGTTTTCACGGAAGTGCATGAGAAAATAGGGCTAACTGATACGTGTATTTATTTCCATTTTATCACTTGTATTTTACGAGATATGTGAGGTAACTTTGATTTTTCAAATGGAACTATACATATTTATCAGTCTATCATGAAGAGCCTAAAAAGACGAGTCCAATGATATACATAATGTGTTATGTTAAATAAGGATTTTTTGAGAAATTTTATTCTTTTGCGATCAGTTCTTAACCGATATTTTGAATGTAACCGACGCCACAGAAGGTCACGCAGCGCTCCACCAGCCAGCGCGCTCGGGGAAGGAAAGGGATCTTAGTATTTCAAGACACAAAACATATTCCAAATATTCACTAAACTTGCCATTTTTCCCTGAACTCTGCTTTCATCCTTCCCATTTTCAAATATTTTATTACTTAAGGATTGAAAATACGGATTTGTCATATGTAGTATGTATTGAAATAAGATTGTTATTTAAATTTAATTTAAAGGGATATCGTACCACAGGATATTAATGGGATCTTGGAAACTAAACACAGTAAGAATAAATTATTAAGACTTTACAAAGAATATTGCATATTTTCAGCAAATAGTTTTATTGTTAATGATAATATAACAATTCCTTGTGAAAACAAACAACTACAGAAAGATAATGATAATGACAAAAATAAAAATAGAATTCAAAATACTAAATAAAAATAGATTACTATTCAAATTACTTTAGAATGTGTTCAATATGACTACCATTCACAAACACATCTGCAGGCGCTTTTGAAAAGATTTCTTAACTGCGACCAATGTTTCTTTTAACTTCAGAACATGCAGCTACAATGCGTCTACGCATATCTTGTGATGTAGATGGAGCCTCTTGGTAGACGTGGTTTTAAGAAAACCCCAAAGAAAAAATCTAGTAGCGTCAAGTCTGGGGAACGCGCGGCCAACACACAGTACCACCCATTAATATCCTGTAATATAAAACCCCATTAACTGGAGTAGAAGTAATAAACAATTTTATTACAATACATACTTACAATAAACCCTTATTTTTAACCCTTCCATTTCTTAAAAATAATCTGAAAATGGGGAAGGATGGAACGCAGAGTTCAGGAAAAACTACAACAGTTTTGTGAATATTTGGAATATGTTTTATATCTTGATATACTAAGATCCCTTCCCTTCCTCGAGAGCGCGCTTGCTGGTGGAGCGCTGCGTGACCTTCTGTGGCGGTCGTTACATTCAAAATATCCGTTAAGAACTGGTCGCAAAGAATAAAATGTCTCAAAAATCCTCATTTAACATATGACATTATGTATATCATTGGATTCGTCTTTTACGCTCTTTATGATAGACTGAAAAATATGTATAGTTCCATTTGAAAAACAAAGTTACCTCAAATATCTCGTAAAATACAAGTGATAAAATATAAATAAATACACGTATCAGTTAGCCTATTTTCTCATGCACTTCCTGAAAACTGCATTTCAATATCTTCAACCGTTCAAAAGTTATAGGAGGTGCTAAAGTTACGTGACTCACCCTGTATATATATGTGTGTGTGTGTGTGTGTGTGTGTGTGTGTGTGTGTGTGTGTGTATCTTGTATAATAGCTTAGAAGGCTAAGTAAACCAAAAATCTTCTCTCCCTCCAACTTCCTCTACCATTATCTCTTCCTCTCTCTCTCTCTCTCTCTCTCTCTATCTCTCTCGCACAGCGCGCCAATCGTTGCGTCCGGGCGGGGGGGAATGTATTCTGAATGCATCGCATTTCAACTGTCTATGCACAAACGATCACTCTTAATGTATTATGGTTTAGTCAAAGAAACGTGTATAGGGAACATCGCCCAAGGTTCTGAGTCATATCCCTTTCGCCTTTGAGTGCTGCGCAAAAGGTGCAGTCCCAAAAGGGAAATTTCAAAACTTGTCGTAAGTACTCCATTTTTCAACGCAATTTTCAACACAACTTTAGAGCATCACTCAATAAATTCACCAAATAATTTAATATCCTTTCAAAATTGCAACCAGTTTCATTCTTTTAGTGGTTCATGAATTTCTATACATTTTAACTGTCCAAAACATTTATCATATACTTAAATTAATAAATAACATTCTGATGCATCTCAATTAAGGTTATGGTTTTGAAATACCAATGTTAAATATTTTTAAAATTTACTGAGGGACAACAAATACTTACATGCAAACATACAATATTCAAATTGCCTTGATGGTTGGTATGACATAAATTGTTTAACTTAAACTAAATACAACCGTTGCTGCGTTTCCAGATGATAGTTTGTAGATTTCCGTTATCTCGGCACCACGAGGAACAACACACCGATGATTTGGCGTGTTCTCACATCAGCGTATTCTCCACATGCGTAACACTTCTTAGTTTTACCTATACAGAGTTGAATGCTAAGTTTTACCATTACACAATTGAATAATTACTCGATCGACAAATTATTAATAGAAGTTGGAGTAGAAAGATCAGATAAATTAACGTTTTCAGGATTGTACTGAGGGTGAGTGCTTGGGCTCGTGTTCTCGCTCGACCGCCAACGGTCACACTGCCACTTACCGGCGCCCGGTCGCTCAGCCGCTCGGCGTGTGCTATAGACGTTCTTTGATGAAAGAAAGCTTTTTGTTACATTCCGCGTTGCCGCTCGACCTGCACTATGGACGTTCCTTGATGAAAGAAAGCGTTTTGTAACATATACTGAAAACCCAGAGGCGGGATTTCGGATCTTTTATTAGGGGGTAAAAGGTCCCCCTTGATGTCACAGCAGTGCCTCTGACCGGGAGGTCCTAGTTTCGAGTCCCGAGGGCGACAGGATTTTCGACACTAGCTTTTCAGCTAGATCGAATTCAGTCGCTATCTGGAGGAGAATTCTAGCGGTCGGCTGCTCTGATCGGTAGTTTTCCGTGGTTTCTCCTATTAACACCAGGCGAATGCCGGAGCAGTTCCCCAACAAACGGGCCACGGATCGCGCGCGACCTTTCCTTCTTCTTCCTTGTCCTATCCTCTTACACGCAAACTTACACTAACATGCACTACAATACCACATATTCCGGGAGACCGTTCGGGAGCTTAGAGCTTGTTCTGGCTGGGGCGGTGCCCGCTGGTGGGAGAGTCCTGGTTAGGGGGAATTTCCACTAGCTGACGGTAGGTCGGCGCAGGATCTCGCCATCCAGCGGGGGAAGATCACTGCCATTTCCCGAGAAAAAGCATACACTACACTTACGGGACTAATGACCAACGCAGTTGACAGGCCCGGAAACACGAAAAAATCAATCAATCAATCAATCGAGTATTATAACTTGTGATTTTAGACACGAAACTGTTAAATTTCTGTGTGTAACGGTTAAAAGCAATATGATAGAAAGATAATTTGTTAATACGGAATATTCACAGTAATGCTGAACATTATCCGTGTTTTTCAATACGGAACTAAAGTTCATCAATTTATTAATGTATCTTATTAGCTCACATTAATAAAATTATTGTTCGCTGAATTATTATAATTAAATATCTTCTCAAAATACAGAAAATAGTAAGTCGTTTATGATATACATTTGAAGATCCAGGGAAAAATGTTTTTAAAAAACGGGTCCCAACATGGGGGGGGGCAGTTGTCCCCTCCTCCCCCCTCCCCTGAATCTCGCCTCTTGTGAAAACCTGTTAATCGTTAACAAGCTACATATCAAATCAAGAAAGAATAAAGTAATATAACTCGAGCTGATCTAAGTCAGCAACTTTTTGGCTTGCAGCGAAATGATAATTAGTGCAGTATACAGAAAATGAAATTAATGGCATACAATTTGTGAATCTGAATGACATTTTCCATATAGCAAATTTTAAACTGGAATAAGCAAGCTGAGCAGGGCTGAACATTGGGCGGTAGGGACTTAATTAAAGTAAATGACGAGCACAAAATTCTTCCTTTGTAAATACTTCTTCTACGCTTCTGCGGCAAGGAGCACTGTCTAGCACTATTCGTGACTGGTACATGTAGAGAGCAGCTCGCAGGCAGTGACGGACGAGGTTGTTTGCATTCTCCATTTGGAAAGCACCTTATTTCTGATGAATCAGTCTCATATTCGCTAGCCAGCCGCCGACCCGGAGACTATCCTCACGACGCTGGGATATGCCTCATAATTTAAGAACTGTAGCACATATTCCTATCTTTTCCTTTTATTTACATCATTTTCTCAAGTTCTCTACGAATGTCTTATTGTAAACATTAAGCCAATCAAATGTTGACGAAAACATTCTGTAGAAACAATAACTTGATAATCTAATTTTCGTTTCAGTTCTTTTCATGTAATTTTGAGATTTTCCTCTATGTACTGAACGATCAAATCTCAGTGTTCTTCTGTACTTTTCACTTGTCTTCGACCACCGCGTTGTTGTGGAATTTCATCTTGATTTTTATTCACCGAGATGCAGTTTATCTGTTCACCCTAAGTACATTAGCCCTCTCCAGTCTCCATTATTATTATATATTGCACAAATTTGTATTTTGTTCCTCCCAGTTTCGTTTTTATATATACATACTATATGCGGAGTAATATACGTAGTATAGAGAAAGTCATCTAATAATGCGAAAAATCGATTTCGAGATTTCAAGGGAAATACACGTTTTAGGGTCCCCTGATACCGAGAAAGTGTTTTTGTTTTTTTCAAAACGTCCGTCTGCCCGTCTGTATGTCCGCTTGTCCGTCCGCCCGTCTGTGAACACTACTAACGCCTAAACCATACGTAGGCTTTTTTCAAGATTGAAGAAACCCCTGTCCATCTGGCTCTAGTTGAAGCTTTGATGTTTTGAAAAACATTCTTTAAAATTTGGGGGTACCTTCTATGAAGCCCCCCGGACATTATGCAAATTTTCTCAAAAAGGTTCCAAATTTTTTTCTTTACATTTCTTGTAAGAATATAGGAAAATACACTTATAAAGAGGGCATAGGTTTCTTTATTTACGGTTACTCTGAATTTTCGAAAATTGCAAAAGTGAATTTTTTCGGCGTCTTCCTACAACTACAAAATTGAAGACAGATGTTTCCTTTAAAAATAAAAGAGAATAGAGCAAGACATTAAATCCAGACCACACCAAGGAAATTAGAAAACTTTACTACGAGAAAGTCTGTGCCATTTTGAAGCACCTCTGGTTCTACATATAAATTATTGTAACGTAATTTACCTTACTCACACACGGACAAATGTGAATTAGTTTTGTTTACATCAACAAATGACATTCTTGCCGATTCAACTTTATTTCTTAATTTGAAATTCTTACGTCTCAAATTGCTTGTGATCTCAGTCTGCTCGTGTTTATTCTCACTTTGTGTTAGTACCCAATTTGAAATTGCTTGGTCTCCTTTTGAAGTTGAAAAGGTATAGATTCTCAAAACTTTAGTTTAAACTTCCATAAAAGAAATACCCATGATTTACCTGTACCTACAACATGTAACATTTCTTATCTGAAAACATAATTTATTCTTCAATTCTTCGAAAATTCGAATTTAACACAGATTACGTGTGTAATTAATGCTATGGACGATTCCGGGTAGATCTTTGCACGGATAGCATTTTCTTATGTATTTATACATTCATTCTTACTCGAATATTTATGCCATTTGATGAATTGAGTGTTATTTATTACAATATATTTAGGATAAAGTTTGTTGTAGCTTGCTCAAAGACAATGTTTCCATCACCATCAAAAGTTTGTTTTCCTTGCAAATCTTTTAACACAAAATAAATTTAAAATATTTTAGAAATCATAGAAGCAACATCGTGAATTTCAAAGGTGTCATCTCCCTTGTTTCGCGCACCACCGTTAGTGGGAGAGATACACACAAGCTTAAATAAGAATCTTTTCTTAAAAATGACACCCTAAGAAAGTCACACGGAGATGTTAGAATGCGTTCCCACGTGGCCCAGACTCCAACGAAAAGCAGGCAAACAATGCGTCATTAGGAAACTCTTGCTTAATTTATGACACCTTTTTGCACACATTTTTCGGCGGAACGCTTTCTACACGTCCGTTTCCTCCTGCGTGCGTCGATTCTTGACGCACAGTTCAGGAGTTTCATCAACAGTTCGGGAGCCAAGGAATACACGGGGTACACCAGTGTAATGTAATAATGTATTTTTTGAAGCTCACAATAACGAAGTATTCTCACATGAATACTGATAACACCTTTGTCGGCTTATTAGATTGTCATTTAGTGAAATATGCACACCTGTTGGAAGCCATAACAGATTTACAAACATTCGTGGTGCGATTTTGGTAGTGTTTGCTCATTGCTTGCTATCAGTTTCTGATTCTCTAACAATGTACCAGTTATTCCTTTCACATTGGATACATTAATTTTTTTTCTGGAAAGAGAAATATGGAGGAAAATATATTCGAAAAATTTACTTTTCAAACACCTTGTTTCAAATATAAATGTCAGACGGTAACAAATTACAATTCCGAGTAAATACTGTAATATTACATTCTCTACAGAAGTTTCCTGTGATTATAAAAAAAATGAAAATATTAAAAAGAAATAGAAATGCACAGTGAAATAGAAGCAGACATGAATTTTGTAAATTAACTAAAATTTGAGAAATAAACGAATTTGAATGTAGTTAGAAAATGGTTAAAGATAATATCAAATCGATTGTGAAGAATTTTCTTCATTAATGAGAGAAGTGAAATGAGCTAATTATCTAAAATGCCTTCTCATTTTCACAGATCTCCAGATGCTTTACGGAACAAATAAAAGCGTTCGTATAAGGACTTACTTTTATTAAATTTTCGAAACGTCACGTTTAGCATCAGCAACGAACGATTATGTAAGTCGGATGTTCTTTGATACTTCCGCCTTTGATACAGAATTCGCTCAAGCAGCCAGAGAAACTATCGTTCTGGCTCATAAACCTCCAAACCTTGGCGGCGTGTCAGGAACGGACGCCCACGCCGGAAGCGCAGCCCATTGGCGGCGCATCGCGTAGCAGATGCCTGAATCCACCTTCCCCACGCCCCCTCCCTTTCACAAGAGCAGTGCGAAATCACCCTCCAACAAGGAAAGTCTCACCAGGTATGAAGACAGCTTCGGTCCGCAAGAAAAGTGACAAATTCTAAAATATTGTCGCTTCCTTTAGTTACGTGAAAGAGTATGTTTGGAAAAAATTGTTTTGTTTGGAAACAGATTATTAGAGAGTGTACAAGACACTACCTTTTGGTACGAAATTAAAAAGCCTCATCCTCGGCGGGCGGCTGCAAACAGCGTGTCTCCATGTTAGGAGCGGCTGCATCCTCAGTGGGAAGCAAGTAGAGAGGTCATGAACCTTTGGTCTTCCTGCTATCGGCCCATGCTGGGTACAAGAGGGAATCGGGGTTGGCTCACAAGACCTCTGATTAGAATGGAGGCCCGCAAAGCATTAGCCGGTAGTGAAAATCTCGTAGGGTTTAGTGATGCCGACATTCGGAAGGATCCTTGCTGGGCCCTGTGGGGGGGGGGGATATTCCGTGGCCACTGTGTGTCACAGTAACGGATGACAGGAAGTAAGTGTGATGTGTGAACTAGAACTTGCTTCCTGCGAAACGTCTCTTAAAACTAATGAGCAAAATGAATAGAACAAGAAATGAAATGAATCTTAAGATGCCTTGTTCTACCTATGTCCCATACCTGCTCAGAAACCTAGCTAATGTCATCTTGTCAACGTCTTGGACATTCCACTAATCCTAGAACCTAGACCCGGATGTAGCTGGAAGGCATAGTCAGATATGAACTCGGACAGAAAATGGGGGCTTAGAAATATAATTCTACAAAATATGGAGAAAGCGGAACCCAGATATAAGACCTTCCTAGATTCAAAAAAGTTTCCAGTTAACGATAATATTCTGCAGTGGAAACTTCACAACATAACATCTTGCAGACATTCAGAGAAATGTTCTTCGATCGATCTATCACATGACGGACATTTAAAACCATCTATTATCACTGAAAACGATGGTCCTTTTGAAGGTTCTCTACCCAATCATCTCTACCCAGAAAAGCATCTGTCAGTAGTGAAAATTCGTCTGGCTATCAATCACACGATAAGGACATGAGACCTTTTTAGACGTTGACACGAGTTCATCTACTTCCATTCGAATCTCGTGCACCGTTGATGAGAATATACGAAAATGCTGAAACTAAGAGAGAGAGTTAGCGAACTCTATATATTAAGATCTATATATTAAGATCTGTATATTACTGAAATCAATCACATCGAGTATGCCACTGGATCTTTGGTATCTCAGATAAGTGTGGGACAGCCAAGAACGTCGACGGCCGGCAGCCAAACGGAATACGCCACTCGGCGTGAAATATCGCTCTTAGTGTGACATACCGATATGTCACATGAAAATAAACTAACATTTATTTGTAGACTATATGGTGGAACATGCATTAGGAAATATCACGAGAGCATGGGCTTAGCAACGACCGTGAATAAACAATGTAGTTTTGTTTTTCTAAATGCATTAAGAGTTGTCTGGATGCCGAAAGTAGAAAATTTGGGATTGGGCGAAGAAGTTTAGACGATCGAAAGATCAGCTACACCAAAATATAACGAACGTATGGATTGGCTGGGTGAGAGAAGAACAGTCAAATGTTATGAAAAAAGAGGAAGGTAGTTTAATACGAAGTCTTCGAGGGTGAATCATGCAGGAAGATTTCATTCTGACCGGCATGGCGTTTCTGAACTGATCGTAGGTTCGTGAGAGGGAACGAGTATAATATAGATAGTCAGAATCGGGTTATCAGATCGTGAAATTTTAAGGACAGTAAATGATATTGCAGATATTGCATGTGGAAGTAATATTGATGCATAAATTGGGACTTTCTCGGGAGTGGTAATCGAGTAATAGATTTCGGGACTATGTCATAGGACGTAATCGGGACTGATAATTTTGATAGTTTGAGACCAGCTTGGATAGGGGCAGAAGAGGATTTCTTGGGACTTTGGACTACGGCAAGCTCGCAAGATATTTCGACTGAGAAGTCTACGAGGGACATCAACGAAGAATAGATAAGTTAACCGCGCTATAAAATTGTAAATTCAAAGATATCTTGATCAAAGGCATAACATCAAATCATTTTATTAAATTCACTAAATTGTTTGCTAAAAAGGTAACAATAAACGTTGTTAAATTTTGTTCTTTAGAAAAGAAAGTGATCTTTCATTTAGTCAATCCAAACAGTAATGAACTAGGAATAGAATCATTCTATTTCAGATTCCCAGCTGCGCTGTATAGTCTGCGGATCCTATAATCCATTATAAAGGTAATAAGGATTATAATATATCGTGACCCATTGACCCAGCAAGCCGGACGCTAAGATCTTTGGCAGATATTAATGTAGAGAAATGTTGTATATCTCATTAGACGAGCCATCTTCTAAATCGGCGCACAGAAACACCAAACGGCGCATAAAAACACCAAATGAAACATGACACAACAAGTAGCTAGGGAGATAAAAGAAAAAAAAGTAGGGGTTCAACCAGTGCTCTATTACCAAACAGGCTGAGTAGGGTGCAGTACGGGGCGCGCAAGTTTTGGGGCAGACGAATTTCAGCGGATGAAAAATTTGATAAGGAGAACTTTTGAATGTTTTTTATGCAATTTATGTTACTCTTATGAATAAAACCTTGTCATGAAGACACCAGGGTTACGTGTTGACGATGTACAATTATTTTTCTCAATGGTCGAATAATTAATGTGTTGAGTTCGTAATCTAGAACTTATAATGTATTAAAGTTCAAGAGAAAATAAATGAATAGTATATGCAAAGACTTTTTTCTACAACGCTTTTATAGAAAATGTTCCCCATATTTGTATCTAAAGAAAGTGTCAATTAATCAAATATAGCTCCAAACGATCCAGTAGAGTGGAACGTTGACGATGGTTTTAGAGAAATGGTGCCCAAAGATGGATTTATGCAAAATGATGACATCGATTCTCTACCCCTGAAAGACATTATGCAGATCAAAGTGGAGAATTATCAAAATCATGTGTCTGAAAAACAATGGCAAATGGTGTAGTTGTAAACAGGTTACGATTAGTACATTCGCCATCCACAGAACTGTGCTCCTTTCGAGTTATATGGTGGAACTACTACTTTGCTCACTACAACACAGCTGAACGACTGGAAAAATAGCAACAGCATTTCTCAACGATAACTATCTAATATCAAGATTGCGTAAGAAAATTTGTATGCAGGTCTGCAGTTATAGAATGGGAGGATTTGGAGCTTGTGAAACAGCACAAAAATGAAGAGGAACCTTAGAAAAATGTCCTGAAAAGAATTGTAAAAACTGTGAAATTTTTTGCATCAAGAGGATTGTCTCTTTCGATAACAACGACATTATTGTTTACAAAATGAAAACTTCTTAGAGAAGAGAGAAGAGAAACTTCTTCATTGAGTTTGTACCCCATCACTTCTGTGTATTTGATGTTTGTTTTGAAGTTGAGCCGCGCGCGAGGTGAGACGGCGTGAGGCTCGACGGGAGACGAAAAGACGAGGCACAGACGCACGATGTGTAGGGCTGAAAGGAAGTGTTTGCATGATTGGAGTATTGGTTCATTGTGTTTGATTCATTGGCGGCATCAGGCGCCGATCTACACGTCGGTTTGCGAGGTTTTCTGCTGACACGTATCTCCACCAGCGGGGTACCACCCCTGCCTCTAAGCTTCCGATCGGTCTCCCGGCATGTGTGGTTGCATTTAAGTGCAATTCTGAGCAAGGAGTAATGTTCAGACCATTGTGCGAAGAGAAAAGAAACATTGCGCGCGCTCCGTAGCCCGTTTATGAGGGTACTGCTCGGTATTCCCTAGTGCTGAGAGAAGAAACCACGGAATACTATCGATGAAGCACCGTTCGCTAGAGTTCTCCTCCAGACTCCGACTGAATTCAACCTAGCTATCTTGCTAGGGTTGAAAATCCTTCCACGAAAATCCATCCTTGGAGACTCAAACCAGGGGGCCTCCCGATTAAAAGGAATGCAGAGCATCAATTAATGCCCTGAGTTACCTCAGCTGGTTTAGAGAATTGGGAGGCGGAAGAGTCATAAAATTAGAGGGACATTTATGCACACGTTTTCTTGACCTCTGAATATGTAGCGCCTCTCTTTTATCAATACAACTAAATTATAAATTCAATTATTCCGCGCTCGACCGCCGAGCTGTTCACGTCCGTTAAGCTGGCAAAGCCACTTTCGAAATCTACAAATTCTTTATACTCAGAATTTTTGCTATTTTTGTTCTTTCAGATTATCCAAAAAATATTATTTTTTGCGCCAATGGTTTTGTCAAAATGGGTGACTTTGCTGGGTTAATGTTAAGCTGGCAAAGTCAATTGACCAACCATTTTTTATATTTAAAATATTGTGCTATTTTTATACTTTTCAAATATATAAACATTATTTTTCCCTCTTTCCGTTTTTCGAAAATAACAAAAACGAATTCTCGAAATCAGAGACAGGCTCAATTCCAACGTGTAAGAAAACGACTCGTAGAAAAAAAACTATCCAGCCGAACTAGATTTTCTTGACCCCAAAAAACACAAAACAATACATTACACAGCAATATTGGTTTGTAGTTATAAACACTTACTATACCAGAAGAAATAAAAGAAGTCATCTTCGTCAACATATCAGACGATATGTTGATATCATATGATTATTTATCAAATTAATACATATGATATGATATGTTGACGAAGATGACTTCTTTTATTTCTTCTGATAAGAACGTCAACAACATCCAATCAGAATTTCCACACTTACTATACCCCCAAAATTATAAATCTTTATGCTGCACTCAAAACAACGCATATCGAGATACATAATTCCTCATAAAACTAATCTGATCAACAGAGCGCATTGCCCTTTACCATCAACCAGTACCTAACATTCTTCTAATAAACTACACCGACAATGATATTTTTGCTCTTACCGTTTTTTGGAAAATTCAACAAAACCCACTCCAAAGAAAATATCTTCCAAAATTAAATTATCTCTACATAATTCAGCCACAATACATTACACAACGTGACAGTACACCTTTTAACATTTTGACTTTCCTATTATCCAAAAAAATATAATTCACTACACTGAGTTTCGAAAAACTCACGGATGGAGGCACATAAATCCTAATAACTACTAAACTACGCAACAGTTTGCAATACTCTTTACCAACAAACAGCACCAACTTTGTTCTAACAAACTCCACTAACAATTATTTTTTGCTGTCACCACTTTTTGGAAAATTGAAGAAAACCACTTACGTGTAACCCCGACAGTCGCATCCCCGCCAATACCAAAAACTCACTTCGAAAGAAAACTATTTCAAAATTAAATTATCTTTCCAGAAATTCAACCACAATACATTACACGACACAACAGTATTCTTTTTAAAATTTTGACTTTCAATACTATCCATAAAAATATTATAATTCATTCCAGTAAGTATCGAAAAATATACGGATGGAGGCACATAAATCCTAATAAATACTAAATTACGCAATATTTCGTAGTAATTATTTCCAACAAACAGCACAAACCATTATTCTATTAAACTACACCAACAATGATATTTTTGCTCTAACCGTTATTTCGAAAAGTTAAGAAAACCACTCAGGAGTGACCCGGAGTGGCACACCCCCGCCGTATAACATGAAAACTCTTCGGAGGGAAACTTCCTTTCAGAATTAACTTATCTTTACAGAATTCAGCCACAATACCTTACTTACTTTACGTTGTACGTTACTTTTAAGAAATTAAAATTGAATTAATTTGATAAATAATTTAATACTTCATTGAAAACATATTTATTCGAAGACTAGCATTTTAAGTTTTGTTTACAGTTTTCAACATGTCGATTCCAAGGCATAATCCATCACTCCAAAGTCGTCACAGCGTTCTGATTGGATGGTTGAAAAGTCTCTTTTGTTATACCAGAGTTTGGCGTATTCGAGCAAAAACATTGAGGTTTGAGTGACTGGTTGAAGGTGTTGATGGTTGATGGTGATATTCTTAAAACTTAATTATTACAAATTGTACAAGTATAAGATTATTTAGTGTTCTTAAGGGCGTGAAAAGCTAGTATCGAGCTACAATTGAGACAAACTCGATTTAATGAGAATAATGTCAAAATGATAAGCTCTGAGGTTTTATTTTTTGACGACTTTATTTCTGATTTTGTGAATATAAAATCCCGTAAACGGCATTTATAATCAGTGTTCTTTTTGTTAACGATTAATGGAGTGTTGAATTTTATTGCAGCTAGTTTGATCATTTAGATATTATTACGATATTTATTATTGTGATCTCTTTTTAATTTTTTATATTTTATAAATTAAAAATATTTTTAAATTTATTTCAAGTCAATTTTACTTGAAGGGAGATTTTACTTGATTTTTATTTATTTTTGAGTAAGAAGATTAAAATCTATAATCTTAAAAATGTTATTGTCGCCAGAAAAAATGAAGGCTACAAAAATATTTTAGGTTTCATCCTCGAAAATGATAAAGTCGCCGCTGACTAAAAGACGGTCCTTTCAGAGCACAGAATGTTGCCTCCACCGCATTGAGTGAAGCTTTAAAAAATCGTGTATTTTAAGTTACAAATGATTTTATTTCATTTCAAGTTGATGCCTGATTTGTGCGCTGTTACAGCGTAATTATTTTTGTTTTATCATTTGAAGTCCTATTTGTACATCCACCTAGCACTTCGACTTGCTAATTAGAAATGAGAAGAATTTTTTTTCGGTTTGAAATTAGTGCCTAATTAGTGCACTGTTTGTTTTGTTTTGCACGCTGCACGGTTTTGTTTTTCTTCTTCTGAGAAGGGTTATTGGGTGTACATCAAATGCGTCCTACATGTGCATTTGTTTTTATTGTTCATAGTGTAAACATTTCTACTTTCTCGTATACATACGTATATACGGAGTAATATACGTAGTATAGAGAAAGTTATGTAATGGTGCAGAAAATCGATTTCGAGATTTCAACGGAAATACACATTTTGGGGTTCCCTGACACCGAAAACGTGTTTTTTTTTTTTTTTAAACGTCCGTCCATCCGTCCGTCTGTGAATACTGCTAGCGCCTAAACCGCACGTACGATCTTTTCCAAACTGAAGAAACCCCGGTGCATCTCGCTCTAGTTTGGGCTTTGAAATTTTGAAAAACATTCTTAAAAATTTGAAGTTACTTTATATGAAGACCCCTGGACATTTTCAATTTTTTCTTAAAAACGGCTCCAAATGTTTTCTTTAAATTTTTTGTAAGATTAGAGCCAAAAAACTCTATACCATGACATAAACGTCATATTGCTTCTTTGTTTTTTAGTACAAAAATGTAATTTTTTGACTTGTCTCTCACGTCGGTAATATTTACTTTAAATGCGATTTCTCACGGTATTATATTTATGAATATATTTGATTTAAATAATGTCAAATAAATTTTTTCAAAAACACAAACGTTTTCTGTAAAAATGAGCTCGAAATCCCACATTTTCAGAAACGCTAAAACGCCATTTTCTCAAAAATGGCTCCATTTTTTTCAAACGTTTTCAAGAGAGAGTAGTAATGGCACTGTTTAAGATAACGTAAAGTTAGTTTCGGTGTACTCTTCAGTTTTTTAGAAAATTACACACATGTAATTTCTTTCAATATCTCTCATGCCGTTTATATGCGCATTTCAATGGATTTATAAACATCTTTGCATTTTGAATGAAAGTGTTTTAAATGACTTCGAATAAAGGTTTTCGAAACTTCAATAGATTCCTGTGGAAAAGAGCTTCAAATTTCGCATTTACCGTAATGCTTAATGGCCATTTTCTTAAAAACGGCTCCAAATTTTTCCATGAAAATTGCTATTTAGGGTGATGCCTTTTTTAATATTCTTAAATTAATATTTGGTTTCTGCTATTTAGATACCGAAAAGATGAGAAAATTAAAAAAAAAAATTTGGGCGACGGTAGATGGCAGCAGGCAAGAAGGAGGAGCTAGACTGTACAGTACCAGTCCCCAAAAAGGAAACTAGAAAACTTTACTACGTGAAAGTCAGTGCCATTCTGTAGCACCTCAAGTTACTCTTCGTTCAAAATTATACCATAATTCCGGTGTATTTGTTTTCAATTTTTGGCAAGTAGGATGTGTTAGGTATGTCACGCTGGCACCCTCACTTTTCCATTGCGTATTTTCTTTGTTTATAATTGAGCACAATTTTTGGTACGAAATTGGTTCATAATTGTTAAAAAATTATAGAATAATTGATTTTGAATTCTTATAATTGCGAACGTGACAAGTTCTGAGCATTGCATTTCAAGAACTCAATGTATACTAGATTTTCCTATTTTCCTTTACTTTCAAATAACGGAGACGCTTCTGATCCGCAAACGGTCGCAATGGAATGTAAAATACATTAAGAAATTCCCAGGAAATTCCAAAAAGTAATGAGGACGGAAGCACTTTTGTTTTTAGTCCGCCCTCTTCACAGCGCCTTCCCGCTCAAACATTCTACCTGTCCCTGAATGGAAAGCCAAGTGATCCCCTCCGAGTTAATCTCGGACTAGTGTCGCTAAAGCTTTCTGAATGGTGGTCCCGAGAGAGAGAGAGAGAAAGAGAGAGAGAGAGAGAGAAAGAGAGAGAGAGAGAGAGAGATTTGAAAGAGAGAGAGTGAGAAAGAGAGAAAAGGAACAGAGAGATTTTGAAAGAGAGAGAAAAAGAGAGAAAAGAGAGAGAGAAAGAGAGAGAGAGAAAGAGAGTGAAAGAGAGAGAGAAAGTTTTCAAAAAATATTGAGATTACACTCCAAATTTGTCGCTTTTTTGTTGATAATTTGTTACGCAAAAAATGTGTCGCACTTCATTCGACCTTGTACTAAACACTGCTAACTTGACATCAACTTAACACCGTAGTGACAAGGAAACAAAAAAATTGCAGAGATAAATAAAAAATACATACAAGAAAATGTCACTTTTTTGTTGGTCAAGATTTCTCAAAAAATATATTATGTTGCTCTTCAAACAATACAGAAAATGTGAAATTGCGTCAAATTCATTTCAGAAAAACGGGGATTGCAAGAAAACCATAAGTTTCAAAGATAAATAAAATAACTACACAGGAAATTATCATTTATTTATTGCTAAATAGTTCCCATGAAACACATTTTATTGTTCGTTAAATAATAACAAAAGTGCAATTGCCCGCAAACGCCGTGCCAACTTGATGTCAAGTTAGCAATTTCATTGCAGTTAGCACTGCAATGAAAAGAAAACAAAGAAATATAAGAAGATAAATAAAAAATAATTACATGAGAACTTAGTGCTCAAGAATACCGAACAAAAAATTTGGTTGCTTTTCAAAGAACGGAAATGTGAAATTACGCTATTTGATATTATCAAGAGCCACAAATTCTGATACTTAAAAAAATACATCTACATGACATTTATGTCATTTTATTCAATCCATTTAACACTATCCGTGCAAAAAATTTAAATAAAGAAAATGATTGTTTTCTGAAAAAGATTAATTTGGAACTGATTTTTACAAAAAATGAGTTTTGAATGAGAAATGAGTGAGAAATTAAGTCCAATCTCGATCAGGTTTTTCGTTCAGTTTCCCTGATCCATTGAGCAAATGCTGAGATGGCCCCTTGTTTTGCTTCTGGACATAAATGTAACTTCGTTTTCTGTCACGTCTTCTAGAATTCAGTGGGAAATACAATTATTCAAATTATCGTTTCCATGTTGTCGCGGCAGGAAGTAATAAGAGCCAAAATTTATTGCTTATCTTTGAAAATAGATTTTATTACATGGGAGTTTTTTTGTTTTTTCTCCCTTTCGAAATTCAAAATTTATTGCTTATTTATGAAAATAGATTTTATTACATGGGAGTTTTATTTTCTCCCTTTCAAAAATTCAAAATTTAAGTAGTACATGACTTAGTGTAGGGATCACAGAATTTTGAAAATGTGCACACAATTCACTTTTCCCCACAGCACGTCATACGCAGTTTTTAACTGTTTTTACGTCAAATAAATAAATAAATAAATAAAAGTTTTCGAGCATCTTTGTAAGAAATCATTTAAAACACTTGTCCCAAAAGCGAAAGTCCCGAAAGTATATACAAATTGCCAGAAATGTAAATATTACGAAGAGAGGTCAAAAAATTACAGTTTGATAATTTAAAAAACAATGAATAAGCAATATGGCGTTTTGAGAATATTTTATTTTTGATATTTTTTATATTACACTTTAATTAAAATTTTCTAAAATAATACAGAGCGTTATTGAAAGTGCTAATTGTGGAGAACTTGTTTCTTGTAAAGCAAAATTCTTTATCTTCAATATTACAGTTGTGAGGAGATAAAAATACCAACTATTGTAATTTTCAACAATTCTGCGGTAACAGTTAAATGCAGTCCTGTCATCTTTGTCAGCGTATGCCACTCATGTGTAATACACGTGTCTCACATGTAATGTACCTCTGAATTTTAAATATTGTTTCTCAAGCAAAACTTCCAGTCGTGCCAGATCGACTAGGGAATATTGTTTCGTAAATGAATAGTGTAGGCGCTAATGTTCAAAGATGTACACACGGACGAGCGGACGTTTAAAAAACGGTATCAAGTACATACAATTCGTGAAATCTCACTGTATAACGTGGTAAGTGAAGTAATTTACTACATATTGGAACAGGATTTATCTCCTTTTCTCTATCAGGGACCCACAATACGAGTTCTCCTCTCGAAAAATCGCCATTTTTTGCCGCAGCATTACATATCTTTCTCAGTACAACGCATTTTACTCCGTATGGGGAGTTCGAGTCCCGCAGGTTTGAGCCCCTCGATACGCAGTGAAATAATTTTTTTTAATGGATAGTGTCGAAAGTGAAAATTTAAAAAAAGACTACTGTTGGCTTGTATAATGTATTGTGAATAAATTTATGTATGTTTTATTATTTTTTTTTTTGAGTCAAGAAAATCTAGCTCGGCTGGATAGATTTTTTTCTACGAGTCGTTTTCTTATACATGGTATTGAGCCTGTCTGTGATTTCGAGAATTCGTTTTTTTTATTTCCGAGAAACGGTAAGAGGAAAAAGTAATGTTTATATATTTAAAAAGCACAAAAATAGCTTTTTTTGAAAATTTATATTTGAAAATTTTGTATGCAAAGAAAACGGTTTTTGGTCAATTGGCTTTGCCAGCTTAACATTAACCCAGCAAATACACCCATTTATGGAAAAAACATTGCAGCAAAAATATTAATTTTTACATATTCTGAAAGCACAAAAATAGCACTAAATTCTGACCATAAAGAATTTGTGGATTTCGAAAATGGCTTTGCCAGCTTACCGGACGTGAGATGTTCAGACCTCGACGAGCTTAGCCGCTTATCAGTAGCGATATGCCCGCTGGGGCGTGAAGTACAGCGCTGTACCTGCGCGTCTATATTAACTTCCAGCTACTATTTATGCTACCAGTGACTGTTCCGGAGTGCATTTTCAACAGATTCAATGGTTTAAAACATCACGGGTGACGTGTGACCCTGTCCACGTCACACAGTTTGTGCTTGTGATCTCAAGAATCAGAACATGACTGTGGATGTGCAGCACTCATCGCTCGCTGAGGCGATCTCAGGGGCGCTAAACACCATCAACGGGGGCCCGCAATAGTGACTCCCCAATCCCCGACCATCACACATCTTGCAACAAAGCCACCTTCGGCGACCATCCAATTCCGCATTTAAAACACCACAATGGCAAGGCGCAAACAAGTTCGCTCTGCAAACGCAATTCCAAGCTGCGCAGCACAACTATCAACACAATTATTCCACCAGTGACATAAATTTTCCTAAAAGAAAGCGTGTTGAACAAGTGGGCCCCGATTAATATCCGAACTCAGTGTTTTCGCCGAATAGATTTACGGAATTTGCCCACCTCAACGATGCCTCAGATAGCCAAGATTCGTCCCAACTACCACCCCAGTCAGAAACTAAGCCACCGCATCTTTGTGCACAAAATAAAAGAATCTCAAGATGAAAGAAATTTCAAGAATCTCCCAGATGAACTTAGCAAAATCTGTGTTAAAAGATTCTCCACCTCGAACCGCGGCCAAGTAATAAAAGTAAATACTCTCGGAAGCTCAGAATTTATGAACGTAATAAACTTTCTAAAAGAGCAAAAACTTGAGTTTCATAATATCCCATATTCATAATAACCCACAGAATAGACCGAAAAGTGCTATAATAAGGGAAGTGTATACCTCCTTCGTAGATGAAGTCAAGAATGCCCTCGTTGAACAAGATATTACACCGAGTAAAGTCACACGTCTTTACTAATCAGATAGATCCCCAATGGCTCTCTGTGCCGTAGAAGTAGACAACAATGAGGACTTTGAAAAACTATTCAAAATAGATTACTACACTGTGTTATAACAGTAGAACTTAGGAAGAAAAACCAATCAAGAGTGCAATGCAAAAATTGTCAGGTCTGTGGTCACACTAGAAATTATTGTAACAAAACTCCTAGACGTGTTAGGTGCAGCAAAGACCACCTCTCTACCGCGTGTCCTCACCAACGCTGAACGTATTTGTGCGACTTTGAAGGAGAGCATAGAGCAGGTGATATAAATTGTACTTTTTTTCAGCAAAAGCAACTAGCCTTCGCCAAGTCTCGCTAACCCATACCTACTGGAGGCTGCCCTACCCAGCTTCCCATCCAATCACCCCACATTAATAATTCACGTTCCTACCCCCACCCTCACTCCAACACTCGTTCTCCTCGACCTCAAAAATTTCCCCCTGCCCAAACCCCATCCAGCCCTCCTGGAGCTATCCCCAGCACAATTTGTAGTTAACATTATCAACCAGATACTCTCCTCCCTGATCCCCCTAATACAAAATATAATTATGTCCAGCCATTGCCTTTCTGAGCTATGGCGACTATTGATTACCAGAATATCAACCTACTCAATTGGAATGCCAACGGCATTATGAAAACGAAACTTTACCTTCCCATCTACTTGTCAAATACTCCATTGACATAGCCATGATAACCGAAACCCACCTCTTTTCCAACTCAAAATGTCCATCCCCGGCTTTTTTATAGATCAGACAGACCTTCCAACAAAGGCTCAGGCAGTGTCGCCATCCTCATCAAAAAGTCCATTAACCATTATTCCATTTTCCCCATTCATCACCCCAGGACTTGAAAATTCCTTCCCCAAGGCCCTAACCATAATCGCCATATTTACCACCCAATATCCCGATTAACCCCACGCATTTAAAACTATTTTTCACAGCACCCATCTCTACCATAGCCGTAAGTAATTGGAACTCCAAACACCAAATGTGAGGCTGCCGCACAACCACTCGAAGTGGAGCCCAACTTCTTAATTTCTGAAACGCAAATACGCTGCCCCTGCTAAACGAAAATAATTTCTGAAACGCTGCCCCTGCTAAACCCATGCATTTCCCTTACAATCCCCAATACCCCCCGACATTCTGGACATAATACTTACCAAATTTATACACAACCGAATTTTCCAACAACCCATTCCCGAATCTAACTCCGATAACTCATCAGTGTTCATTTCCTTCAAAGCTTCTCCGGTACTCACTCCTAAACCAACGAAATTATTCCATGACACCATTTCCTGGCCCCTCTCCCAAGAGTACTTTAACACCCACCTACCCACCCCATGCTTTTCCAATCATCCAATCGCAATTCGAGACAGTCATCAACACCCTAACATCATCCATTATAGCAGCGGCTTCCAGTGCTACAGTCCCTTCTCACTCGTCCCCAAATATACCCTCTCTCTCGTTCTCCCCACTCATATCCTCCACCTTATACAGGCCAAACACCGTGCCAGAGTGAATTGGCAGCTCCTCAGACTACCCTAGCTGAAAACCATTCTTAACAATCTTACCCACAAAATGCACGTAGCTATTACCGATACCAAAAACGCTCACTTTCAATCCTTTATCTTCAAACTTGCGCCCAATGCGGCTAACCTATGGAGAACAACTATAATCCTAACTCACTTCTCCCCCATAATGCCTACCCTATCCTCGAACTCAAAGGCCAAAAAGTGAATATCCTCGCCAACCATTTCACCTCCTCCTTCACCCCCACCCATCCAACAATCCAGCTTTTAACTCCAAAATCAATGCCTTTATCAGACTTCCCCTCTCGCCAGCCCCAGAGTCCATCAAATATACAAGCCCATCAAACATCCCCTCCATCCTCCAATCCCTCAAGAACAAAAACTTTTCCGGTCACGATCTCATTCCTAACTACATCCTAAAACATTGCCACGTAAATCCATCGCATATCTAACTGCAATTTTCAATGGCTGTCCATCTAAAGTATTTTCCTTGCCTGAAACACTCCATCATAATTCCAATTCTCAATCCCAACAAACCTGCGCACAACCCTGCCAGTTATCGTCCAATTAGCCTCGTCCCAACTCTTGCAAAAATATTCGAAAAGCTACTTTTCTCTAGGCTGAACGAATTTGCTAATGAAACAAAAATCATCCCTCCGACTCAATTTGGATTCCGCCCACTCTGCTCAACATCCCATCAACTTCTTCGACTGGTAGAATCCATAGCCCTAGGATTTGAAACGAAGCAATTCACCACTGCCATTTTCCTCGACTACTCCCAAGCCTTCGACAGAGTTTGGGACGAAAGCATTCTATATAAACTACACCTTATTGGAACCCCCGATTATCTATTCAACATCATCCAAGACTTTCTCCACAACGGATCCTTTGTCGTCAAAGTAAACAACTCACTATCCCAACTATTTAGAATCCTTGCAGGAGTCCCTCAAGGCTCTCCAACACTGTTCAACATATTCACCCAATATATCTCCATCCATCCCTCCACCGAAACGGCCCTATATACAGATGACATTGTTTTATTCACATCCAATCATTCTCCCCAAGATGCCTGTTCTTCCCTTCAAGAAACTCTAAACGAATTCTCCCCTTGTTCTTCAATATGGAAACTTAACGTAAACTCTGTTAAATGCATTGCCAAAACCTTCATCCTAAAACGCATTCCGCCTGCTTCCCCCTATACATATTCCCCCTATTACCCCTATACTCCCCTCAAACGGGCAGAGCATAGACATCTATCCCTTACCTTGGAGTCCTTTTGGACACCCGTCTAATCTGGAAAGCCCATATACGTTCACACCTAAATCTAGCCTATTTCTCTCTTCGGCAACTTTATATCCTCTTATAGAAAAACATCCCTTAACGTAAGAACCACCCTACACATATATAGATAGATAGTCCGTCCTGCAATCACGTACGCAACCCCGAAATGGTGAGGTGCCGCCCCCTCAACGATAAAGCACATCCAAACCCTGCAAAATAATGTCCTCCGCACTGCCCCGAATGCCCCATGGTACATATCAAATGCCCAAATTCACAATGACTTAAAATTCCCTACAGGTGCCCAGCACATCGCCCGCCTCTCCGAAAGTTTCTTCAACAAGCTTCATAACCGACATTCTCGCAAGGAAAAATCACCATCCTCATCTAAACCGAATCCCATCCAGATTCTCCAAAGATTCCGTCCTCCGTAATATCCTACTCTTTCCCCACATCATCACCCCCGTTATCTCACCCACTACACAAAACACCTTAATATCTCCCAAACACCCTAACCTGATATCCCATTGAGGAGCACAGTGGGATCATCTTACTTATTTTTTTCTTTATAGTATTATGTACATTTGACATAATTCTGTAAAGTGGCTATGGACGCTGTATCAGAACATGATTGAATAACAAAATGAATAAAATATAGCAGAGTGTGTTGTTGGCATCATCTAATAACAATAAATACTTGCTTTCGTTTAATAGAAAGTATTTTCTTCGACCAAATATCTTCGGAGGCAATTCGACGGTACTGGCCTCGAAATCAACAACTCCCCCACTCCCCTTTAATGTAATGAAGAGAAAATGAAATAATGAAGAAGCTCAAGTAAACGAGCGCGGATTATTCTTTCTAATTTAACAGATTTCTAATATTTCAAGATGTTTTTTCATTTAAAGAGATGATAAAAAAGCACATTAGTCGCAACGGTAAACTGTGGATGCATTTTCAACGAATATGCTGGAGCGGCAGCTTCAACCATAGCGTCACGCTCACCAACCGCTTTACAATAACGTCTGCGACCAACATTCAAATAACGTCTTCAACATTCAACTAACAATTGGCGAGTTGACATTCAAACTACAATAACGGTCGAAACTCTTGTAACTAAAATAGAGAAAAAAGCGAACCGGAAGAGCCACGGAGAGCGATCCGCTGAGAAGACGCAGTTGGCGTGGACGCGAGCTACGTCAAGCGGCAGCCAAAACCAGCGGCGGAACAGGCGAAGGGGAGCGAGCGAAGAAGTGGGCGCCAGCCGCGACGGCCAAGAGCGAGGGGGACGCGCCATCGGCCACACCCGGCATTGCGCCATCGTGCGCTCGCTCTCTCGCTTCTTCGAGGGGGGAGGGAGAGGATACTTCAAAACAGCGTTTTTCTTTGGCCTGCAGGCAGTGTAAAAGATATTGTAATGTAGAGGTTTGGGCAGAAATTGTCAGATTTTTTCCCGTTTTGGAGATCACTGACGCCGAAAATGTTTTTTTAAAAGTCTCCCCGTTCGTCTGTCCGTCCATCCGCTCCTCTGATCGTCTGTCCGCCCTTCAAACCATCCAGCCACCCAGCCAGCCGTCCGCACATTGGCTCGCCCTGTATTTCAATTTTCGGTAATCCAACAATCAAAAGATTCTCAAAACCCATCTATTTGTTCGTTCACTCTTTCCAAACATTGTTATCACAAGAAATATTGTAATGACAGGTTATACAATATTGGTCGCGAAAGAAACTTCCATGACAGAATACATTTTAAAAATCTGTTTAAAATGTTTTGAATAAAATAGGAAAAAGTTTCTACTTTACGTTTCGAAAATATATTCGAAACGTAATGGTGTTTCAAAGGTAAGAAATCACAGTTTTTATATTATATGTGAGAAGCAACTGATCAAAAGTTATTAACTTCGAGACAAAATATTTGCATGAGTTCAAGACGCATGCATATCACAAATGCAAATTCATTGTTAAAAATATATATATTTGCGTCTTCATAAAATTTCAAATAGTTTAAGAATTTGCTTCAAACCATATTGAAATGAATTGTGGAGTTAATATATTTTCAAATGTTGCACACATAATAAAGTACAAAAATGTTGAAATCATAAAAAAACTAGGCTCCCATTAATAAAAAGTTCTATTTCTTGCAATTCGACTATGTCATGGAATTTTCTATGTAATTCGAGTGACGAGTAGAGCGCGGAGATTCACGTTTTGAAATCAGTATTTCGAAAATTCGAAAATTCTGACATTCTATCGCCCATAAAAAGAGTCAGAAATGTTACATTTTGTGTTTTGTTAAAACGTTCTTCAGGATCTTCTACAATTTTTTATACAGATATTTTTTAGTTTTAGTCAAAATATTTAGAATATTAGCTGTAGGAGTATAGAATTTTTCTTTTAGTCATGTATGCATTAATGATCTTTAAATTTCAGATTGCTCTTTAGCTAGTTGGATCTTGAGAAATTTCGGTTAATCGACATATTATATTTTCAGCCCACATTATAAGCGTTAAAATTGATGGCGACACAACAAATCTGATAATATCCACAATCATTTTTCAGTAAACTTAATGTTATTATAACGGTTTACTCTCTCATCGCAAAGAGTGTGTAGCTTACAAAATAAACCAAGTCGTAAATTAAAAATGTCAGTAACGAAACCGCACATGAGATCTTGCGATACTCCAAATTTGATGGCGCTTTCGCCATCGGATCGCGAAGAAAGGCCGGGGACTGCGCACCGGAGCGTGCACGCGTTACGTAATCGCGAGCACGCGTGTCGCCCCCCTCCGCTCCTCATGTGGTGGGTCCGCGTCCGCGGCGTTTCCCGCCTGAACGCCCACGCACGCCACCCGCCCCGCACCCTCCGCCTCGCACCCCCCGCCCCGTGCCACCGCCCCAACACCGCCCCCCGCGTCCCCCCGAAGCGCCCATGCACGTCGCCCCGCCCCGCATCCCACATCCCACGCCCCCGCCCACGCACGCCCCGCGCCCTGCGCACATCGTTCATAAAACATTTCGAAACTAATACTTCACCATAAAATACTCAAATATCACTATTGAATTAAACAATGCTATAAACTATTCTTTTGTCGTGAGAACACCTGGAAGCAGCGAATTGTTTAATTTCTTTAATGTCCGATTAGAAGCATCACATTTAGAGCACTGGTACTTAGACTATCGAGATAATGTTGATGGTAATTACGATTATCGGAAAGAAGAATTTATTATTTCTTAATGAAATTTAAAATCATTCTTCAGAATCTATCACCGAAGCAGTCTTAATGAGATTCTAGTAACATTACTTTCAAGAATTGAAAGCTGAAACACAGTGTCCCATATTTCTTCTGAATGAATAAATTAATTATACTTTATCTTTAATTAATATTTAGAAAAGATAACTTTTTAACGATTTGTTGGAAAACATGAATAATACTTCCATTGAAGCAAACGTTGGCCCTGAGAAACTTTTCCATTCATTCACGAAAAATATCTCTGACGACTGGTATTATAAATTAACACACAAAACCTTCGCTATCCTCTTTGTGAAAAGTTGTTTCTTCAAAGACACAATTCTGCAAGAATGTGTGTGAATAAGACACACTTGCTGGTAACATACTACTCGTACTAATCATTCCAAAAAATATCAAGTATCTAGAAAAAATCAAACCAACCCCAATCGAACCAAGATTTATTTAAACGCGAAGATTTCAATCAAGCAAATAGATGGTTGAATAAAGCGAAAGACTGAAAATAAAACATTAACATACTAATCATGAAGTGCCTTAAGTCGGGTTTCTGGCTTTTGCTCCTTTCACTTGCGCCGTCAGGAGTTGAAGCGTTGTTTGCCAGGTGGAACGAACGAGTGGCTTTCAAGGAGAGAGCAGAGAAGAGATGGACGCTGTGGGCGCAGGCCCGCTCCGACTGCCCTGCTCCACCCAGCTTCGCCCCTGTGCCCCGCCTCCCCCGCTTCCCCCTTCACCCTCACCCTCACCCTCATCCCCCCCGCCGCGTCCCTTCCTCTTCCCCCCGCCCCATTCCAAACCGTCACAGGCCCTCTTTGCGCTGTCAGAAACAGCGAATTAGGAGGCAACGGAGGCGCGGAGTGACGGGCGGCACGCGTTCCATGATAATAAGGAAGGAAAGGAGCTGTTTTGATTTGTGGGTACGTGTGTAATGTTGGTGGTTTTATGAGCCTACTAATGACACTTACTCTCGCCACGCTCATTAAACATGTTTTAAAACCTAAAAATATTTTATTTGATCGACCGGTCGATCAGACAAGAAATGCATTTCATGTATTTGTAATTTAAACTGAATTCATCCCTGTTCAGGCATTGTTAATTATTACGATAGAGCTCGTTATATTTCGTGTAACTTCTAGAATTGGTCACACCATCGGTTTTTCATAATTTCTTAATCTTGTCCAATATATGACCAATAAAACACAGAATAAAGTTGTATATACGAGTAGCTGACTTAAGTAGTGAAAAATATTGGAATAATACATATTACAAAATATTTCATATGCATCCTGAACTCATGCGTGAGAAAGTGTTATTCTAACTGATGGTATAGGAAATTAAACAATCTCTTAATACCGTAGCGCTTCGATTGCATTAAATACTGAATAATATCAAATAATTATTCAAATATTTAAAATTTCCAAAAAATAGTTGACTACGTAAACAGGAATAATAACAGTGGTATTTCTTATATTCCAATTGCTAAAATGAATTTAATTTCCTTATCGACAACAGCTACGATTGTTTTTGGGTACGTTCACTGCTACGTCATTAGTCCCGAAAGTGTAGTGCATATTTTTATCGCTTGGACTCTCAACATGTGTGGTAGTGTAGTGCATATAAGCGTGGGTGTAAATAAGGGGTGACTATAGGACAAGGAAGAGGAAGGATAGATAGTGCGCAGTTCCTGGTTGTTTGTTAGGATACTACTGAGGCATTCGCCTGGTATTGATCCACGGAAAACTGTCTATCAGATTAGCTGTACGCTAGGTTTATCCCCCAGACAACAGCTGTATTTGACAGAGACGAAAATCCTTTCCACCATGGGCACTCCAACCCTTTGACCTCCCGGTCAGAGGCACTGCAGGGACATCAGAAGCAACACCAGTTGATGCCCGGAGTCACCTCAGTCGGTCAATAGCTATGAAATTACTGTAAACCATGCATTGCATTGCATATTATTACATCGATCAATCAATGTGACCACTTCCTCACGCCTCGCGTCCCTTCTATTTTAATGTGAAAGGTAGGGCTGGCAAGTCCCGTTGCAGTCAATTCCATCAGTCGTGAGCAGTTCTGACATTTCAGTTCACCAGAACCCGGAAGATTGTTCACAAATCACTTGAATAAGAAAAAGAATAAAAATTACTGAGGAAAGGCTAAACTGACCAGAATTTGCGTTGTTCTGGGGGAAAATGACAAAGTTACTTGATCCGAAAAAGAAAGAAATTCAAGATAATTTATGGAAATAGTTTTCTCGACTCATGACCTTTGAGAATGATTCCAAAACTGGTTCAAAAATGTGGTAGGTTTGATAACATTAGTACGTACGTTGAACATTGAATAGCAAGTAATCCTTTGTTATGCCAAAAAAAGATTTCAACGTGTGTCGATTTCTCTCGCAATCCTTTACAGATTACGATTTTGTATCACTTGGAATTCCATCACGCCTTTTCGTGGTTTTGAACCTTTCGCTAGAATATGTCATTTGAAAATTAGTCGTGAGTACTTATGGTAGGTTTTTGTTTTTGTAAAATAATGACTACTTACTCGTAGCGGTATATAAATGAGATAGCGCTATCAACCGACCTTTTTAACAAAATTGAATTTCAAAATAATAATATTCTTAAAATAATTTATTAAATAACTATTATTCAGAATGATAACATTGATATGAGAGAGGCCCCTATTTCAGAAATATTTGCAAATTTACCTAAATTTGAAAGAATATGGGAAAAGGGTGAGAAGAACGTGCACACATTTTATGTCGACTTGTTTTAACAGAAAGGAAATATGATTGAAAATGCAGGCCGAATTGAAGACAGTTACACAAATGTGGAAAGTGAACGGAAAGAAAGGAAACATTTTGCCAGCGACTTGCAAGCTATTTGAAGCAGGATGTTTAAGAAACTCGCGTAGAGCACAAGGGTCACTAAACGACCAAGTGTCGGGAATGGTGAACATTGGCTGCGGTTAAGTAACAATTAGCGCATTAGTCAACGACCGAGAAATCGTGCATGCATAACGTATTCCGACTTTCGTAATGCGAACGCTTTGTGCAAGAAACAAAGAGACCAACTACGTTAATTGATAAATGAGAACACATGTAGATAACTTTGATTCATTCCTTCCTATGGAACTTTACAGTCAACACTCGAATATCTCATTTGCCACACGAATTCGACCTTACTGCGTCACAATTGTACGTTTATCGCAAGTGTACAATTATATATTTTTAAAACCTAGCGATATGATCAAATGAATGTAATATCTTATAATTAATTGAGTTTGTTATTTTGCGCTTTTGAAGATTGTCACAACTTTTCTATTCACTCGTACTACTGACAGTTTTCATTCGCAAGCAGCGGCGGATTGTGAACAAATGTCCAGGGTAGATAAAACAGATGACTGAGTAACAGCGGATCCCGGGAAGGGGTATGGGGGTCACACCCCACCTCAATCCAATGATTTTTGTAATTTTATTCAATTTATTCGAAACAATGGTCTCATTGATTTCATTATATTCCAAAGCATTACTTTCACGAAGCACGCGTAGGGGTGATTTCTAGATACTCAGATTCTAAATAAGTGTTGGGATTCTGGGTTTCTCTGACAATAATTCAGAAATGGGTATAGCTTTTGACAAATTTTTGTCAAAATATTAATTTCTATTCCGAAGTCTTTCCTTAGTAGACAATAAAAGACATGGCCAACAATAAAGTTCAGCTTTAACTTAACTTGTGGGAATTCTGATGTGATGTTGTTGACGTTCTTATGAGAAGAAATAAAAGAGGTCATCTTCTTCAACATATTAGTTTTATTAAGATAGCCGGCTTTGCCGTCATCGTCAGTATACAAATACAGAAAAGTATAACAAAATTATAAATAAATACAAAATAAGATAGAAAATTAAATTACAATTAATGGATACATTTAAATTTTTTAGTTACAGATAGCAGATAAAATTTCAAAAAAAATGCAACGGGAGGATTAGTAGCAGTTCAAATTAAACATTATAAATATCAATAAAGAAAGACTAAAGATAGGATATAGCAGATAAAATTGCAAAAATGAAATGCGACGGGGGGGGGGATTAATACAGATAATAGCAGTTCAAATTTCAGATTATAATGTGACATACCGATATGTCACGTTAAAATAAACTAACATTTATTTGTAGACAATATGGTGGAACATGCATTACGAAATATCACGAGAGCTAGAGCTTAGCAACGACCGTGAATAAACAATGTAGTTTTTGTTTTTTCTAAATGCATTAAGAGATGGCTTGGTGCCGAAAGTAGAAAATTTGGGATTGGGCGAAGAAGTTTAGACGGTCAGCTACACCAAAATATAACAAACGTATGGATTGGCTGGGTGAGAGAAGGACGGTCAAATGTTATGAAAAAAATGAAGGTAGTTTAATACGAAGTCTTCGAGGGATGAATCATGCAGGAAGATTTCATTCTGCTCGGAAACGCGCTTCTGAACTGATCGTATGTTGTGAGAGGGAACGAGTACAATCGAGATAGAATTGGGTTATCAGTGAAATTTTAAGGACAGTGAATGATATTGCAGATATTTTGATGTGGAAGCAATATTGATGTATAAATTGGAACTTTGTCGGGAGTGGTAATCGAGTTCGGGACTATGTCATAGGACGTAATCGGGACTGATAATTTTGATAGTTGGAGATTGTTCTTTAGAAAAGAACAGAATCTTTTATTTGGAAAATTTGGACTCAACGAAGAAAAGATAAGTTAACCGCGGTATAAATTGTAAATTGAAAGATATCTTGATCAAAGGCCTAAAAAAAATTGTAAATTCACTAAATTGTTTACTAAAACCGTAAAAATAAACTTTGTTGAATTTTGTTCTTTAGAAAAGAACAGAATCTTTCATTTAGTCAATCCAAACAGAAATGAACTAGGAATAGAATCATTCTATTTCAGATTCCCAGCTGCGCTGTATAGTCGGCGGATCCTATAATCCTTATAAGGTAATAAGGATTATAATATATCGTGACCCATTGACCCAGCAAGCCTGACGCTAAGATCTTTAGCAGATATAAATGTAGAGAGAGAGGAAACTTTTGGTATATCTCAATAAATATAAATGAATAAATATACATTCTCATATTGCCAAAGATTTAAAAAAATTATGTATAGCAGTAAAAAATTAAATAAATATAAAAATAAAAGATATATAAAAAATGGGAGATGGTAATAATAATTAATAGCAAGTGATATTATAAAGATGGGGAAATAATTGAATGATAAGTTGAACCGCTTTGCTTACCTCGCTGCTTTCGGCAAAAGTCGATAGACTGTGCCCAGAGGAAACGTGACACGGGGTTTTTATTGCTTTCCGGAGATACGGCGAGGGGTCGGAGGAGGTCTGTTTAGTGTTCTCTTGGAAATGTCTTAATAGGCGGGGGAGTCAGTGTGTGTAGCAGTGTGTGTAGTAGTTAGTAGAGGGGACAGAGGGAAATTAGTTTTTTCTTTGAGAAGGGCCTCAGATTTCTGCTTGGCTTGAAATATGTGAAAGATTTCTAAAGCGTTTCTGTTCCAGAATTTATTTTCTATTTCAAGAATTTTAATGTCTGAGTCTGGGTGGAAAGTGATTTAGATTTATTTCTTCTTTAACTTCACTACCTGGTATTATACCACGTATAATACCAGAAATTAAATTTTCTCGCATTTTTCTCGCCAGCACGATATACAACTGCACTCAACTTAGGAGTAGATCGACCTTTGTCCAAAATTGTCAGCACGATATACAACTGCACTCAACTTAGGAGTAGATCGACCTTTGTCCAAAATTGTCCTCTCTTCTACATCGCTAAGCCGAGAAAACGGGGTATGTAGTAGTTGATTCATTGTATCTGTCATAATATTGACGTAAGATCATTTAAAAATAGAAAATCAAGTAACTCTAATAATCAGCATCACACAAATTAAAAATTAAAAAATAAAATCTACAAAATAATAATCATCACTTTTTCCGCTTGTTAGCTCAGTAAGTTAAAACCGTAAATACACGCGCTCCGTGCGCTTGCAAGTGAATGGAAATCTTAGTCTTCCGTGCGGGCAGGCAGCGAGAGAATTTGCTGGCCTACGCACAACGCGCATGCGTCAAACATGGACTGTTACTGCAACTGATCAACACTCATTGCAGGACTTTTCTCAGAATACGGCGCGAAGCGAGGCAGCGTCCGGACAGGCCTATCCTGAGACGTACTACAAGCGGGCGCATATTTTTGCGGGAAGAGACGAGACAGGTCGCATGACGCAAGTGTTGTTAGAAAACGTTTGAAATGGAAATATGGCTCATGTCACGACAATGAAATGTTCATTATACTTTTCATTGAATAATACTTACGAATAATACTTCCATCATATTAAATTGTAAAAATCTTTGGATTTCTTTATTAATATGAAATGTATTAAACTAGTACATATTCATCAGCGTAAGTGTACCTACCTTGCCTACCCCAAGGAGCCATTTAAACATGAGAACAGATGTTTAAATTCTCTTGGTTGGCAGTAAAAATTGGAAATTAAATTAATAATTAATTCATAAGTTGATAGTATGTAGAATTATTTTGAGCTTAAATGAATGTTTAAAATTCATCTAAGATACATGCATTTACTTATCATTAATAAAAGTCCCAATAATTTTTATTAAGAAAAGATTTAGTAGCAGACAACCTATGTTTCATCTTTATCATTTACTTATCACTTTGTACTCTCAAATCAGTGAGTTGTTCGATTTTGCTGATTACGTACTTCATTCCAGATTTGACAATTGCACCAGGAATCAATTGGTTTCGTAGCTTTTAATTACGTTTCGTATTACACTGAGTTCGTTTGCAAGGGAGAAGAAATTCGAATGTTCTCAAGATAATTAATGGTGCAATGGCTTAATTATTCGTTGCCAAGCCATGCGGTGGGAATTTCTCGAGCAACAGGCATTCCTTTCCCTTTCTCTCATCATGTGTGTTGACCAACAAAGTGAAGCACGACACTGCAATGATTACTAGAACATTTCTAAAACGCGTATCCTTGCTGAACCCATAATTTGGAAAATTGTCATCCACCTTAAGAGAAATAAACGTTCCCAGCAAAAACTATTATGCAATAGAATGATGGATGCGTAATAAATTTCAAGATAAAAGTATAGAAGAAGAATCGTAAGTCACTAGTGGTCCACTTTTAAGAGAAATAAACGTTCCCAGCAAAAACTATTATGCAATAGAATGATGGATGCGTAATAAATTTCAAGATAAAAGTATAGAAGAAGAATCGTAAGTCACTAGTGGTCTGCAGCGCCAAAATAATCCTGAACAAATCGCACAAAATGGTTTTCCAAATAGTAGTATGCACATTGCTCAAGATCAACCATTAAAATAATCTCATCTACCTCAACAGTAAATTAAATATTTTAACAAAAACAATCTTCATATATTACAACCGTTCTTCACACACGAAGAATGTAAAAAACGTTCGCCTGTTCCCATAACTCGTAACTTGAATATCAACTATTGAACGGCGAGCGGCCGGTTCCTTGGAACCTTGTTAGTTAGAACCTTGACTTTAGACGTGTCGTAAAGAGTGTCGCACTGTGTTTGAAAAGTCAATCGGTCTGCACAGTGTGAAATAGACGGAATTACACAATAAAATATTTGCATTTTTCAATCAAAATAAAAAGGTTAATTGTTTTTTAATGTTTCTCGAGTTCCTGGGTGTCTAACGAAACTACATACATCTCTCACACTGCCGGAGGATGCATAGTTTTTTTTCAATTTCTGCTTATATTGGAAATTAGTAATACAGATAATGCAGCAGAAGAAGCCTCATTCGCTGCGATGCAGTTAGTAAAAGGTCAATCCCTCCAATTAATTCGTTAGGTATTTTACAGCAGTGTTTTTGGCGATAATTAACTGAAGTGTACACGAGTTCATACTCGAGGGACATTTCAGTTCACACACCAAACCAAAATTTATGCAACGAAAGCAAGTAACTCGGCCACTACTAATTTTTTTTCTCTCAAAATAGAACTCTCAAACTTCCGACTTCACCACGCAACAGATGAGGATCCTAATTAATGAAAGAGGTGGACCGGAAGAAACAAGACAGGATGGTCCAACGATCAACACGAAAAAAAAAACGATAAAAAGGCAACTGGAACTACAGCGGCGCCTGTATCCAGCCTCCTCAAGAAGGAAAGAGGGTCAGTATTTCTCCTCGACGATCTCCATTTGAACACCAGCGTCCTTCGTGTCCGACCCCGCCCCTCGCCCTTCGATCCCCTGATGCAGCCGCGGCCCGGGCGCCCGCCGGCCGCGCCGCGCCGCGGGAGGGGAAAGGCGGGGGGGGGGGAGGGTGGGGGCCGAAGGGGAGAGAGGGGGCAGCGGCCGGCGCGGGTGACATCTTTATAAAAGCGAAGGTGGCTCCGCGGCGGCTCACAGGCGTCTCGCCGCTCCGGTGAAACGCGCGCCCCAGACACCCACGCCAGCGCCATGGCAGCCCCCAAGGTAAGCGGCCACGCGGCGCCACCGCTACCTATTTGTTTTTCTTTCATCATTTTGTATCGCTTTCAACTATTTGTGTGTGCACCCCATGCACGGACGTCTCAGCACCATCGAACCTCTTGGATGCGTCGACTGACAACCGGTTCGATAGTGCAACGTTGTGGTTTGTAAAAGTATGTTTGGACATGACGGACGTACGAGGCGTACCCTTGTGTCAAGTGTCTACTTCGTGTGCGAGTAAATGGTTGTTGTGTCGTGAAACCATTACTGTGTTTGTGAATGACGAAGCGACAAGATATCAACGAACTTGTGTTGGAATGTGATTGTTTGGAGGCAGACTTGCCAAAACTGGCGACTTCTTCTGAGATTCGTACAAAAAAACACCAAAATTTTCGATTGTTAAGGAATATAATAGAAATAATTATGCAGCAAAAACATTAATATTTATTTTTATGAATTGGTTGATACAAAATTTTTCGAATCTATCCATTACTGTTTAAATATTTTTAAACATTTTTACACGTCACGAAATCAAATTAACGTGCCTTTTAAAATAATGTTTGCAATCAATCTAATTTTCAATTACAAGTTTAAAAAAATTTACTTTTATTTAAAATCGCCAGCGTTTTGGCTAAACTGGATCGTGATATTTGTTTTCAAGATAATTATTTTTCTGTCCATGAAACTCCGTACAAAGTTCAGTTCTTTGTATGAAAAATAGGAAATTATTATCCCTTTGCTTTTCTATAGTGTCTTATAATACAATCCATGCGGTTAGTTTGAAAAGTAATTTCTTCAGACACGCATCCATGACCTCAATTTATTAGTTTTTGAATTTACGATTTAGCATTAATGAAAGCATTTTCATAAAACAAATGTGTGTCAACATACGTCATCGTGGTCATTATGTAAGAATGTGACATGTGATAATGAACAATGTGACAACGATTTCCAGGGCTTTGGCATTAAATTTCACGCTTTGGCATTAATCACTGTCAGTCAAAATGAGGGAGTGCCAGAGTAAATCATCTTCTGCAGTAAACAAAAATGCGCTATGGCTGTGCGTTGCTCTATCAATCAGGACGGATTCATGTCGTTCCATTTCACTTCCATCCCGCGGTGGCAACGCCCTTCGGATTCACGACGAACGTCCTTGGCGGCCGCAGGCGCTCGGCGCCCTACGCCAGCATTTCGTCATGGGCCACCACCACCAAGCCCGCGTTGTGAGACAATCAAGCCGAATGTTGGGTTAAATTTGTTTACTCATCTTTTGCTAGATAAACAAGCAGGGTTTTTTAACAGACAATTTAATATATAACATTGCTTTTGAAAACAAAAATAATCAGAATAAAAGAATGTATTTTTCCTGTAAATTTCCACTGTTGGGTAATTTAGTGGAAAAAGAAAATAATTCATATTGAGTACACGCAACCGGGATTTCATTGATTTCGTTAATAAAAAAGATTATAAATTATGTGATAATAACTCATAAACATTAAAAATTGCTTTGGCTACTTTCACTTCTACACCTACGACTTATGAAGGTATTGAGGTTGAAGAACCATTCAACTGACAAGGTCGAATAGCCTCATTAATGATCTAATCAGTATATGATATCGATAATGAAATTGCAGACAACTAAATGGAGAAATTGTGAAATACGCAGGATAAACGGGAGACGCTGGAGAAAGCCAGTTGAGAGGTCCCTTTGATCATCGCGTACTCCACGTGGATTGGATGAATATCGACCTCGGGCCCTTTCAGTGAAAGGCTAGCCATTACGCCACCACTCCCCGGGGAAGATGGGCAATGGCAGCGAAGACAATGAGGCAGCGGCATCGTACGTCCCGATTTGAACATCACAATGGTCCTGTACGGATTGACGAGTGTTCATTGAGTGGTTCTGATATTGGCTCATCATTACTACTAGTTCTTAGTAGATTTCTTACGTTAAAAAATCTGCCGACAGTTGCAGGAAGAAACTTTCAAAATGCAGCAAAATGGAGTTTTGAGAGTTGACAAATCTCAATGGGTCAACTTCCGAACTTGATATAATTCCTTATTTTGCTTACGATATTGCTTTATTTCCTCCCTATACTATACAGGATGGAGAAGTGTTCGTTCAATTTTGCATCGTACAGCCTGTGTTTAAGATTCTTTTGAGCTGTATTTTCACACACACGTTCTTTTGACCTGTGCTAGACATATCTTATAGAGAGATTGAGTTCTGTTTCAATCATGGAAGAAAAAATATTCAAAGATTGGTAAACGTGGCGAAGAGATAAACGCAAATCTGTACCCGAAAAACGGGACATCTGGAAGAATGGATGGAAGTATGTGACACGCATAACTCTGTCAAATTAGAAGCTTTTGAGATGAAACTTTGTAAATTCGTCAGAAGTAAGATCTAGTTTTGCCGTTTTGAATATCATTAATATATTTCAATATTGGGGGTTATTTACAGAAAGCCCCGATGATATTTTTCAAAATTTTCTGGAAAAGGATTGGAAAGTTTTGATTTTCAACTAAAGTTTCAACTAGTTCAGATAAAATGAATATATTTTAAATATTGTGAAGGAATTAAAGTCCATATTTCGCCGGTGGCGAGATCGCTAAGGCAGTAGTGTCGTAGTGATCTCGGACCGAAGATCGCGGTTAGTCCGCCTCGGGATGGTGTATTTTGTTCGTCCTTTCACCTTATCATCAATCACCATATCGTTTCATCCACATAGTTACCATACGTTACATGCAATAGTGGTCGCTATATAAATGATAAAAATATATTGTAAAAAGTTTAAAATTATTTACAACAAAGTCCATTTTATAGACAGACAATTTTTGTAACATCATTTATTATATAAGCGTGCAAGAGATTCGGGGATTGTGGTCTCCATCATCACGCTGTAAAATTGAATGATAAAAATATATTGTAAAAAGTTTAAAATTATTTACAACAAATAGAGAAATGTAGAAATTATAACAGGTGAGAACTTCCCTGACATATGAGAGCTCACAAAATAATTTGTTTGTATAATAACATTAATTGTATAATTATTATACAGGGAACTGTGTCAATGGATGGACAAAAACAAGTTCATTGCGTTGGTAAGAGCGGTGGAAAGAATGATAGTCAGGGAATTTTAAAACAAGAAAGGAGAGGAGCAGGATAAAAAAAGCGTCGGAGAGATGGGTGAACTTTTTTTCTGTTCGACATGTGCACAGTAAAGAATCATGAAATTTGGTAAAATGATTATTCTCAACAGCAGTATTAATATAATTATTTATTTTAATCTGTGAAGTTTCAGAAACTAAACGTGGATATTTCCGGGTCTCAATATCAAAGATTCTTGGATTCTGAACGTTGAATGAGTGGTTGAACGTGATCCGAAGATTAGATACAGAGTTTTGTTTTTGAGGAATTTCTCTGATGTTCCTGTCATGTTCTTTCATTCTAATTAGAACCTTACGACTAGTTTCGCCTAAATATATTTGATCACGATCGTTACGTTCAATGCCGTACACAACATTAGCTTTAATCAAAGCAGAAGTACAGTCTTTGACATTTCTGACCAGTCTATTTATTATGGGCTTCGTTCGTTAGTCACAATGGTACTTCTCTTAAAAAACCTGTTCTAATTTAAAATTAATAGTGAAAACGAAAGGTAATGATAAATATTTATTTCCAAAAGTATTTTCATCTTTTGGTATTGGTTTCAAATGTGAATCAAGAAGCTTCATTCTCTTAAAGATAAATTTTTAATAACAGTATTAGGAAAATTATTGTTTTCTTAAGAAGGTTTGAAATATTTTTAAATTAAAGGGATGAAATTCCTTATCAGCTAACTTGACTGCGAAATCAACTAGATTATAAATAATTCCAATTTTGGTCTTCTTGCTATGTGAGGAGAAGTAATTAAACACTTTGCCTGCAAATGTGGGTTTTCTAAACAAATTTGTATTCACATGATGGTCACTCCTAATGATGGTAACCTCTAAAAAATTGATTTTGTTATCAGTTTCTCTTCAATAGTAAATTTCACTTTAGGATGAAAGTTACTAAACTCCAAAAAGATATCAAGGACTAGACTGGTTGTCTTATTGACATATAGAATAAAATGAAACAGTCATGATGACACATTTGGCTATTAAAACTGTAATCGTGGATATAAAGATTAACATTGTAACATGTACAAAAATACTTAAAATTAAAAATAGAATAAAATAACGTAAAAAAATATTAAAATACAAACCAAACGCAAGTATTAAAAGCGACCCCCCCCCCCGCAAAGAAAAATAACATGAACTGTTCGCCAAAACTTTCTTTTCCTTTTTTCGGTTCAACGCGGGCCTCCCAGCGCTTTCTGGGCGACCGCAGACTCCAGACGCACGCACGCATCGCTCGGGGCTCAGTGAGATGGGGCGCAGGCGGTCGGCCGCTTTTGTCCAACGTGCCGGATTCGTTCAAACACGTCATGTGAATCAGAAATGGTCGTAGGGAACGCGAACGACCTCTTCCGGCGGCGTCCGAAAGCGTCGGCTGTCGGACGAAGATCTGGTTCTTGTTAAAGGGGCGACCAAAAATGATTATTATGTGCAGTGCTATCCTCTTACATTAAGAACTATCAAATCAATGCATATTTAAAAATAATGCCAATAAAATATAATAAATTATTTAATTTATTTATATCTTATTGGCATCTACGCACTTATCTCAACGTTTCGCAACCCAGTTGGTCACATCATCAGGTGTTCTGTAATGTTACAAGTTTTGAAGAATGAAATATGTAATCTATTCTTAATTATTGCTTTGCTTACACTGTTAGTCCAAACTTTAAACTTTACAATGAAAGAAACATTTGTAGTTGTTCTTTTGGTTTTGTCTGTCCGACGTCAGCCGATCGAAATTTCGACCAAAATAGGCCCCACTATGGCCGCCGCCCAACAACTAGAAGAATAACGCGGCGGCGCTGGACGTGCGGAAGGGCCAGTGCGCGGGCGGGGGAAGCTGCTTTACGCGCGCGGCGCGGCGCCCCGAGACGCATTTCGCGCGGGTGAGAACGACCGCGCGCGAACGCCCCTGCACCGGCGGTGGCGAGGATGCAGCTACTCGTGGCGAAGCCGCTAGCAGGCCTGCCACGGTGTGTGTGGCTGCGGTAGCGGAGCGGTAACGCCGCTATCTTTGCGATATCGTGGATTGGCAGATCGTAGGGTTCAATTCCAGATGGACGCGGATTTTCGATACTACATTGATAGTTGGGTCGAATTCAATCTCTATCTCGACGAGAATCCTAGTGGCAGGCTTCTCTGATCTATACTCTTATCGGATTCCTCCGATTAATACCGCCTTAAACTATGTGGCTTTACAATCCCCATTCTAAAGGGTATTGTAGTGTCAACCATGACTGCAGTCATAACCGACCGAATTAAACACAGAGCAGAGTGCAGAGGTTTCCATTCCATATGGCAGCGAATTTTCAGTACCACCTGTAAAAAATGGAACGAATTTAGACGCTGACTTGAGGATAATTCTAGGAGCCAGTTGCTCTGATGAGTTGTTTTCTGTGGCTTCTTCGGTAATGCTACAGCAGTACCGTCACAAACGGGGAACGGAACGCGGGCGATCTTTCTTTCCTTATCCTTGTCTCCGTCTGTTCCTTACAGATATATTACACCACCAAAAATGTCAGGAGATCAGTCGGGAGATTAGAGTTTATTCTGGTTGGGGCGATGCTTTGTGGTAGGAAAAAATCTGCAAGCCAACGAAGGTCATTGTCAATTTTACGTTCCGGCGGGGGAGGAACTACACCCACCGGTGGTATAACAGGCACTGCATTTACCGAGAAATGACCTGACGTCCTAACTAGTTGACACGCTCGAAATGAATAAATTTGATACTTGTCGTTGCATCTGGATTTTGTGTTGTGAAATATAACGTCATGACTTGTAAAAGGTCCATCTCGAAAATCCTGCCCTCATTTCATCAATGAACGTTTAGCAATAACTTCTCATTGCCATATTGTAGAGCACAGGATCCCATACGGGCATTACCTTCAGTATTGTTTCTCTTCCAAAAAAAATTGTATTTGAGGTTATAAATTTCCATATTTGAGAGTTAACATTATATTTTCTCGCCTGCAGTCGAACAGAATAATATCTCGACTTCCACAGAATGAAAGAACATTCCACAGAAATCCTTGTATGTTTCAATGATTGGAGGTAGGTTTGTATTGACAGAAATTCGCGAGTCTCCTGAAATAAAATGTTGATAACTTTTGCAATGAAAACCCCACAATAGAGCTATGAATGTGTTACTGTGCTCATATTAAAGTCTCTACCGCGCCTGTAGCGAGTCTCGAGTCTCAGTATCTAGCGACGAGCGCGAGTTATGATAGGGGAATGCCGTGTGGCCTCCGTTGTCATGAACTGAAGAGGCGGAGTGCGCGCTTGGAGCTCCTGTGATGTTAGCGCGGATTCTGTATAAAGGTATTAGTGTAATTAAAGTTCATTAATTGGCATGAAAAGTTGATTAGACCGGAATCTTTCCTCTACAAATTTAAAAACATTGTTTTCGAAAGCAATGTTTACAAGTATGTGTGAACACTCAATTTCAAATATCCATTTTATCCTCAATTCCTTTGACTCCCCTTCTGTTTTCTGATTCCATTTACTCAATGTTCACTTGCAAAATATTAGTAAAATATTAGTATGTGTCAAGTAGTTATTCAAATATTACTTCAAATATAAAATTGCGTATTCCTGGTCATTAAATTAATTTTCTTTTTGAAAGTTGCATTTCAGGATTTACGAAGTTTGCTGATTAACACAGATTATCAAGGGTTTGTTGGGAATTTCCGATAAATTCTCAATTGCAAAGCGCCGGGGGAATATATCTGGACGTTAGTAACACACAAGTGGTATTTAATAAGTCTATTATACAAATGGAATTATTTTCGACAGAGGTCGAGAGTGTGCTAAATATTAATTATACCTATTAGTGAAACCTGCCCTTTCAGTGTACGCCGCTTCCTGTGTCTAGTGTAAAGCAGCTTAAGATAAGTCAGTAGGGAGAAGTAGTAAGGGAAAACAAACAAATGCGATAATTTATTCAAAAACACCGCTTTGATTGGGGCACAGAAGGTGTTCTGCGGTATTAATTTCATTAGGTGACACAAGTCAGCAAAATCCACCTTTCCCATGACAATAGGTTTTCCAATTACCAGTTATTTGACTTGCTTGTATTCTTTTCTGGCTTAATTACTTCTCTTTCCAACACGTATTCGGGCTACAGTCTCTCTTCCGGCACATCATAATAGATATTACCTCGCCGTGAAGAACTGGATTTCACTCTCGTCTGGCATTCATTATCGTCCCAACGGTTGTCATTTCGTCGAGATTTCCAAGGTCTTGAGGCAGAGCTGAAGAGTAAAGCCCTTTCGAGGAAAAGAGAAGAATCCCCGGAGGCAGCTTTCAGGAGCTGAGCAGCCAAACGCGAGCGAGTAGGCCTCGTAACCTCGCGTTCCAACTCCTTTTCTCTTTGGAAATCGGTAGATCCTGTGTTACACATGAACTGTTTTCCTTCAAACCAGTTTTGTTATGATCTCTGTATTAGCGCGCATAAGAAATTTGGTTGCCTTGACTACAAAGTTTTAACCATAAGTGGCCCATCAGTTGAAGCAAAAGAGAAATGACTTCTCGTTTTTAGCAACAGATACATAATTACTAAATATTATACAAACTCAAGATTTGACTGTACCATGAGTCTTCTAAGATTCTCGCATGTTCTCAAAAGTGAGGTGAGTGGTAAGGTTTAAAATGCAATGCAGATTTACTGACTCTTGGCAGTTTTCCGATCTACATAAGGGAGCGAAATCTCATGAAAACAGTGATTCAATAACGAAAAGAATAAAGCTGTCGAAGCCGTGTAGCATTTCTATCGCAAAGACTAACAAACTGCGTAAAACCTCGCATTCCTTAACAGGGGTATATAATTATTTCTTGAAGGCTGAGAAAATGGGGTACAACACATACTGTCTCAAACGTGTGTAATCGGGAAAGGTTTGATAAAAAATACTGGTTCATGATATGCGGACCGTGGGAGTGATCAGACCACTCAGTTTACGTAGGAGGATGGTCCAGTCGATCCGCGTGGAATGGTCGGGGAAAGGTTGCTCCGAGCGCTCCCTTTTACCCTGGCACCATTGCTCTGTTTCGTTAATCATTATTTGATTAAAACAAATCAGTTTGGAAGTTAGGGCACAATGGATATTCAGAATTAAGAATATTAAAAATGAATTTGAGTTGCATGTGATTAAGGATATTGTAATTAGTCATACGTGATGGGTATGCAACAAAGAATAAATATAACTACTGTATTTCTTTCTGCCACCTTCGTGACTCAAATATCCGTTTTTCCGATCAGAGTCGCTGCTGATAGCTCTAATAGCAGGTAATGTTGTCCCTAAGCTAAACTCAGCCGGTCGTGATTGAATGGCGAAGAACAGGGTTAAGTAAACCCAAGTCCTTTAAGGCAGCGAGTTGTTGATAATGTGAAGTAAAACTGCCATGGTGGTGTGAGATTTTGAAGGTGTAGTTGTCCTGATGAAGCGTCCAAGAAAGAAAAATATTTAACCGAAACCCTGGCCAGATCCTTTAGTGAATGACCTAACGCGAGAACCCCATCCCATTTGTAATATATAATAGAGACGCATTTAAAAAAGCGGCTAATGTCTTTGCATCTCCCTTGTTGCTCCTGCCCAGTGGTGTGGAGTGTTAAGCGGGCGCTGAGAGCACCTGCTCCCGTGTGGTTCTAGGGGTCGTTGCGCCACCTGGCCTGGCCTGGTCCGGCACCCGCTGCCCACTCCCTGCTGGGAATAAGCGCGAGGTCTGTCGAAAGCAGTAAGCGTCCGCTTCCTACGTCCCCCTCTAAAAACAGCCACCTAGCGTCCTGCGCCGCCCGCTGAGCTTTCGCTTTCAGCGCCTCCTTGACAAACGCGCGCGCCACTGCGCCCGGGGCGACGGGCGACCAATGCCACACTTCCCCCACACAGATTTTCCACTACATCCGGTACTTTTCATCTCATTTATTTTTTAGCTAATATTTACTCGCTTAGTATCGTAGGGTATACAATAGGCTCTCTAAAAACAATAACAATAGAGTAACAATATTAAATGTAAATGTGTTACCGGACACCATTGACAGACGTAAAAAATGCATAGGGAAGGAATATTATAAAGAACCTTTCAAACTAGTGGGTAGATGAAGGGCTACCCCTGCGAACCTGCAAATTCCACCCTGGTTGCATTTTTCTGCATATCCCATTTTCCTGCCTGTCTGCAATTTCCTGTCTATTTGTTACCGGTCTGTCAGCATTTTCCTGCCCGGCTGCATTTTTTTAACGAAGATCAGTGGCGCATGGCTTCCAACCACTTCTGTTACAGCCACCATCAGTGGCCTTTGAAGGTTTTTCTTATTGATTTTTTGCCGTAGGGAAATACATAGATAGTTACTTCAACTTTTCAAATGTAATTTTTATTACTTATTCACTAGCTTCTTCTTAACTTACATACATAAACATTGGAGAGATTTCTCACTGTGGGCCCCCTAATCAGGTTCTGTCTGTGTCTGTATGTGGGTCGCGACTGCCCCACATGGGCCACGGCCTACCAGCGGCGACCCGGCCTCGCGGCCATGGACTAAGGAAGACATCCACACGCCGTATTCTGATCTTCTCAACCTGAAAAGTGGTTTTCTCATCCTCACACAGCAACATATACTGGTACATTGCAAAGAAAACGTTCACTATAATTTTCGAAGAACTAAAACCCGGGTCGCGTCATGGAAAGCGAGCACGCTCACCAATGAACTAAACCGAGGGAGCAATCAGGTTCCGTGTTTGAAAATTTGATTTGAATGACATGAAATGGATATTTATTTTGAATTCTTGTTCCATGGATTAGATTTTTTGTGAGTTTCAATTCGGTGAGTGCTGTGATTTGATGTATGTTATCAAAATTATGATAGAAGTTTGCAGCAAGGTATGAGATATAATGATCTAGTGTTGAACTCTTTATGAAGCTGATTATTGGAAATGAACCATGGGGCGTTAGATATGGATCTCAGGAATTATACTATAATAGTTTTGGTCTTTGATTTTCAAAGACAGAAGATTTTTCATATTAATATTTATTATATAATACATAGTGCAACGTTTCGTAAGTTATTTGTTTCCATAATCAGGCTTAATTGAAAAAAAAATAAATATATTATTTTAACAATAGTCCGTTATAAACAGAAGAGTATGTTGTTCGTGTACACAAGTCTCACTAAACCGCATCTTGATAAATACTCTATGAAAGGAAGTAGTCACAAAGAGGTTGAGAGGGACATTACATAAGTTAGACAGAAAGAAGTTAATAGTAAGAGAAATATCTTAATTTTGAGAAAAATTACTTAATAATCCATCATATAAAGTAGTAAATTTATTAGATTCTACCTGTGTATTCAAACAATTTTCTTATACCGACAATACAGGCAGACAAAAATAATTTTAATCTCAGGAATTGATTTTGGATTATTTGGAGTTTGCAAATATTTGTATTGGCGGTATTAATCCAAGTGAGTATATGTATAGTAAGTATGAGTATGTGTGTATGTAGTAGTATAGTATGAGTATATGTAGTAGTATAGTATGAGTATGGTAGTATTGTTGGTCATATTATGGATTTTACATTCTTGTATACGTACGTATATGGAGTATATACGTACTCTATACTACGTATATGCGGAGTATGTATATAGTATATACAAAGTAATGTAATGCAGCGGAAAATCGATTTTGAGATTTCAACGTCCGTCCGTCGGGGTGTGTGTTTGTCTGTCAGCCTGTCCGTCCGTCTATGAACACCACTAGCGCCTCAACCATATGTAGGATTTTCTTCTCAATCGCTATTCTCCTGGTAGATCTGGCTCGACTCGAAGCGCAGCGATTTTGAAAAACTTTCTTCAAAATTTGGACGTACTTTATATGAAACCCCCGTGGACATTTTCAAAATTTTCTCAAAAACAGCTCTAAATATTTTCCTTTGAATTTCTTTTAAGAATAGAGTAAAATACACTTATAAAGGATCATAGGTCCCGATTTTCACTGTTAACTTAGAATTTTCGAAAAATGCAAATTTTGAAATTTTTCGGCTTCTTCCTACAACTACAAAATTGAAGATAGCAATTAGTTCTTCAAATGAAATTTGTTGACCATACTTAGTTCTTTCATTAAGGTCATGTACATTTTTTTATAAAAATGTTAGTACTTTTCGCGCAATTTTGAGTGCAGTAATTGAATTGTTCAAAATTCCAAAAACAAGATTTTCTCGAAAATGGCCTCATTTTTCTTTAAAAATTTGTAAGGATTGTGCGAAATGTGCATTATCAGGTGTTATAAACGCCATATTGCTATATTCTTTTGTGTTTTTTTAATTACAAAAATGTATTTTTTTACTTGACTCTCACGTCCTTAAAGTTACATTAGCTGCAATTTGTTAATGCATTTATGATTAATGCATTTATGATTATATGTGCTTAATTAATGTCTAAAATTAATTGTTAATTAATATAAAGTTCCTCAAAAATTCAATAGTTTTCTATTGAAATGAGCTCAAAATTATATATTTTCAGAAACGCTTAATGACTTTTCTCAAAAATGGCTTCAAGTTTCTTCTTCAATTTTTCCCAAGGGGTGGAGCTAATTGCACTGTTAAAAATGACATAAAGTTCATTTTTTGTATTGTTTTATTAAATAAATTTTCTTTAAATAACAAACATTTTCAAAACACATATATTTTTTTTTTCAAAAATTACACAAATGTAATATTTTAATAATTTCTTATCTCGTTAATATTTACATTAGTGGCGATTTATTCACAGAATTATATTTATGTGAACATGTTCTTTGAATAATTCGAATTATTTCGAAGATTTAACAGTTTTTTTATGAAAATGAGCTCAAATTTCCGAAATTTTGGAAAACGCTCAAAAACCACTCTCTAAAACATGGCATCAAATTTTTTCTCCAAACTCTTCCAACGTATAGTGCTAATTGCACGGTTTAAATTATGCCAATACAATGTCTCTCACCCTGTTAATATGCACATTTCTATCAATTTGTAAACACTATTGTATTTATGAGTTAATATACCTCAAATTACTTTAAATGACGTTTTTCGAATATTCAAAAATTTTATGTGAAAAAGAGCTTCTAAATTCGCAATTACAGTAACGCTTATACGCTATTTAAAAACGGCTCCAAATTTGTCAATGAAAAATACTATTTGGGACAATGATTTACTCTTCTTTAATATTCGTAAAGTAATAATTCGGTTCTATTATTAGGATACCAAAAAATTGAGAAAATGTAAAAAAAAATGCACTTTGGGCGACAATAGATGTAGTTGGTAGCAAGAGGATGGTGCAAGACCGTGCAGCCAGTCCATACCATGAAAATTAGAAAACTTTAGTACGAAAAAGACTACCATTCTGTAGTACCACTAGTTTATATTGCTATGGCAGTCAACTATATTATCGATTTTAATTGATCTAATGTTGCCTTGGATTGTATTATCTTTCTTTCGACATATCGTGTCTATTTAATTTTGAATCGAGTTATGTCCTAGGTATTTAACTGTTTTGTTGGGAGGTTATCATTCTAGTGACATTTTGTTAATTGTTAGCGAGGTGGGGTATGGTCTAAGTGAGATATTTTTGCTGCTGTTTTGGTGAGGTTTAACTCAATTTTGTACTTCGCGGTCCAGCTATGAATTGATTGTCGGTATAATTGGGGTTTTCTCTTAGGTCTGCGAATGAGTTTCCAGAGATGTGCAATGCTGTGTCGTCCACAAATTGTGCTAAATGTATGTTTTTTGATTTGAGAACTTCTGTTACATAGAGATTAAATGTTTTTGATAAGGGTGATCCTTGAGGTAATCCTGCTTTGATACATCTGGGGTTAGAGAGGTGGCTATTTTCTTTGATTGGGGTTAACTATTCGGACATGACACACTCTTGCCAGCAACCATCTATCGCCGCCAATTGTACATTTTTTGACATTTTCTCATTTTTTTAGTTTCCTAATAGTAGATCCAAAATATTAATTTAAGAATTTCAAAGAAGAGTAAAACCGCGTCCTAAACGGCAATTTTTATTGAAAAATTTGGAGCCGTTTTTAAGAAAATGGCGTGTAAGTTTTACTCTAATTGCGAAACTTGAAGCTTTTTTTACTGCACATTTTTGATGTTTCGAAAAATTTAATTACAAATTACTTGAAGCACTTTACACTAACAGTGACGGGTGGCGCTGTTCAAGATTTTCAAATACGCCTTGTTCAGTTACGCCCAGTTCAAAATTTTGTGATGGCTGGGTCGTTGTAAGAGTGGAATTTCCGTTGGGTGTGGGTATAAGGTACTTGATTATTTTTCGAAAGTCTGTAGAGTTTTTCGCACTGATCTTTATCTTACAGTTTTGTACGTATGTTACGAAATGATTGGTATTATTGCCTCTTAAGTTCTATTATGAACTGATTGAGGTTAGTTATTTGTGTTACGTAGGTGTGTTTTGTGTTTGATGTTCGATTGATGTTCAAAACGTTTCTCCTTCAGATGTTGACCTAGAGAAGTCTAAGTTCACTCAATCTGTTTTTGCTTTCAACTCCACAACTGAACAGTCTTTCAAAGTACTCTTTTCACTTATATTGATATTAAATGTAGCAATATGATTATTTTCGTCTATCTAAAAACACAAAAAAGAGTTCCCGTATATATCAAAAACAAATATTGAGAAAACATATGGATAGTCAGGGAATAATGAGTCGTAAACACGTTTAGTAACGCAATCAGAACTGTTCTAGTGAATGAATCTTCATCTAGTGATGAAGGAACTCAGTGAAAAAGGGTTAAAAACACACTTTGGGAAAGAACATGGATAAAGTTGAAAAAAAAAGTATAAGAGAAAAGTATACAATATAGTGATGAAAATCTTGGAACCGATCGCATCCTTGCTGCAAAGGGCGTGCGTGGCCGGCGCGAAGAGGCCGCCGCCGCCGCCGCCTGAGCGTGAAATGCCTAAGAGCGGGGCCGGGCATGCCGCACGCGCGTTCCCACCCGCGCCCCGCCCCACCCCCTCCGCGTTTCGCACGCCGCTCCGCTGCAGAAAGTGCTTTGTGGTGCACGGGGAATTTTGTAGCTGAGAAATCCGTTTTTGCATCTAAAGTGTTGCGTTTGGTTAGCACATTTCGTCTACTCCAACTCTTGGTTTCTCTTTCAACATTTTTGAGGTGCGCTAATCTTCGTTTATAATTTCAGCTATGGAAACGAGCATACACTTTGCCATTCCGACCACAAAACAAGGGTTTTATTAGTTGTACATTAAACAAATGTATTAGCTAAAAATTTAAATTAAATGTTTTAATTGTATTAAAACATTCTTTTTTCTTCAGATATCAAATGTTAAATTAATTTTGTGATTTATACTGTTTAAAGAACATTTTTACTTGCGTCTACATTATGTTAGGTGTGTGATATAAAGACCTTAAATTGGATTCAAAATGACGTACGTTTGGCATACACCTTTGAAAATGACGTACGTGTTGGCATACACTATAGGCGACAAAAAAAAACTACTTTATTAAAAATGTTGTGAATCCAAATTAGGAATGTATCATTTACAAAACATTTCAGACAAATGGAATTTCCAAACAATTGAATACATTCACTATTTGGAAATCAGTATCTATTATCAGTACCTATCTTTTTATTAAAACAATTAAATAGGAGTTGATATGAATTTATGACGAAAATATTACTGTCGTTCAGTATAAAGAACGAGTAATTTATATGGAGTTAAATATAATTTCATATCTGGTATAAATATTTCAGGGAGATTAGTGTATTTCAATATTTGTGTTCATGTTTATAGTTTGGCATATCAATATCCATTTCACGAGTTTTAATAGAGAATATACCATAATAGGTATACTTTTCTTATGATTTCTACAACAGTACGAAATAATGATTTCTTTGTATGAGTTTTAAAACGAAAAATGAAAAACATTCCATTCCAAAAAAATTCTGGAACGTTCAAAAATAAATTTCGAAAAGAGCTCCACCTCTAGAACGCCTCTGTAGAAACATGACCATTTGTAAAAGGATATTGTATCGTTATCTGTTTTGCTGTTGTTTACCACATATTTTATTGTAACGATGCAGATGAAGATTTATCATATATAGCGTACATCCGTGATTATGTGCGTCTCCTTCCAGGTTTCTTTCCTTCAAAGTAAAAATACAAACAAATTTACGGTGTTGGTGTGATTATTAAAAACAAATAATAAAACAAAGCAGATTTTCCTTCCTTTGCAATGAAGGTTTCCTAGAATCTCCTTTTGCTTTTAAAAACACAGATCTTTATTTCTACTTTGTTTATATCCATGAATTTACTCCATCAATTTTGTGTTACAATTTCACATCTCTCTTATATCAAAACCAGTATTTTGTTATTACTGTTAAAGCAATAATTATTTTGCATCTTTCCTGTATCTCTGAATGCAACTTTTGCAAAATATTTTTCTAAGTTTCCCAAAAAGATCGCATCACATGCTTTCGTAATAATGAGGAGAAATACATGGCGGTTGTTTCCCGCCGTTAGCCATGAGAAAAAATCACAAAACAGCTGAGCATCGATGCACTGACTCACGAAACAACTGATGATGACTGAAGGATGGTGTTGCACAAATTATGCGAATTGCACACATCGCATGTAACATATCTTCAATGCGATATTTGGAAATGGAAGTGAGAAAGAAGCAACACGGTGATATACTAGTGAGAACAACCTTCAACAGAAATATGCCCAGAGAGCAGCTGTTGAAGTTCATTTGCTGCCATTACATAATGCACTCACCTGCGCTGAGTTACAAGACAACGGAACCATAAAACAAAGGCGACGAACTCGTACTGACAGTGGAGGAAAAGATCAGAGACTACGTAAAAGATATATTACGTGTTTTTGCTGTTCCACCAAGCAGTGTTTGTAAGACAATGCATTAATTAAATCTACTTCACTGTTTGACTCAATCTAATCGTGTTTTGTAGAAACTTTTCTCACTCTTCAGAAGTGTTACATTCGACTGTTTGCCTCCTATATGGGGCACCACTTCCACACATCATATTGCGCAATCAATAAATAAAGTTGCGTTAATAATTGTAATTTTATAAGAATCTCCAACGAGATGAAAGACGAACCAGATGTTGAAAAACACCTGGACTACATGTACGGAGGGACGACAACAACATACTGAAGAGGCGAGTAGTGGTGCGGCAGGCTCCGAATCGGAATTTACAGACTTTGGGGAGCCAAGTGGTCCAACGACCGTCAAAAATCGACGTCTATGAAATTTGTATGCCCCCTTTCTTTCTTCGTTCTTTTAACTACAGTTTTTGTTGTAATGAAATATAATCATCAATAATTGATTTCAAGGATTCTACTTCTTATCCTGTCCCCATTTTCATTGGAGCTGTGCGGAAACGGGTGGTTTGAAATGTCACTTTTCGTCTTATTAAACGCAAATTTTATTAAACGGGTAGTCAAAAATATGTTCGTCTGGTCTGATTCAAAGTAGAGATTAATGCTTTACAACTTTTAATTGGACCATGTTTTGGACATTGTGAGTCCTTAAAGAGATATAATCGTAAAATCACAGAAATACGGAGGTATATTCCCCCCACCCCCAACCACCACCACCATTTAAGCACAACTCCGCCGAGAGAGAAAACATAACATTGGGCCACAAATGACGCCATTAAAACAATAAAACCTTTTGTAGCAATTATTTCCGATTCGTCTACTTTTTTGGTTTTATTTTACTAAACTAACTTTACGACGTAGTGTGTAGTAGTTTCATGTGAAAATATTTATGACGCGTCTTCTTTTTTACGAAAGCTTGTTCATTTACTTTATTACCTTACGTGATTTCTCGTTGTTGTTAGATACAATGAGAGTGTGAAATCTGTGAAAAACATTTCTCATCTACTTTCAATTTACAAATTCTTGAATAATAAAGTTTTATGTAACTGTTTAAGTACTGTTTTATCGCACATCATGTAGTTAACCATATGTGAGCATTGTCGTTACAAAAGTATGTTCACGTAAGAAATTACGTAATTTTTCCTTCACTACCTATATTATTCAATTTTCCTCTAATTGGCTGGGAAATATACTTGTAGTTTACGGAAGAGCATACACTTAAGTATTAAATGGTGATATGCACATATTAGTTGTAAATAAACTCAGATATATGGTATAAGTTTTCACTACGGCATAAGACGCCATAATATGTGAGTGTATTTCTAAGATTTACGTTTAATAGATTCATGTAAAAAAATATAACCTTAATAAAAATAAAATTTTTGCAAGTAATTTTTCTAAATTTTTAATTTCGCACTTTATTTGCTTTGTATGTGCTGATAATTATTGCTAAAAAATTACAAAATTACAACATACCGGTTAGACGAATGTTGAAATGTTTCAATAATTAAGAAGCATCTGACATGTAGGTCGAGAAACGCATAGCACATCATTCGTGTGCTCATAATTTCTGTTTTATTTTTATACAATGTTATCGCGTTTTTAAAATGATTTGCCTTGTGCGTGGTCTATTAGGCATGCTCTACTTGAGAACCTTCAGGAACTAATTACAGGAAACCGCAGATGACGTATTAGAGAAGGGACTAAAATTCTCTCTCATGGAGAGCAAGAAATTGTCTGATAAAATGTTACGTCGGCCGACGAACTTTGCAGACATTCTGTAGCAGACGTCGCATGTAAAATTCTAAACTGAAAATCTTTTGCTTTGTGCCCGCAGATGGTAGTGTTGTGCGCGCTGCTCAGCTGCGCAGCTGCTGCTGCACCGGCTCACCTGGCCTACGCGCCGGCCTACAAAGCTAGCGACTACTACGTAAGTAGCACTACTCCGATATCTATACATGCCTAGGATACTAGATAGACCCGTACTAACATTCCAAATTTTGTAAATTATTGTTTTGAAAGTGAAAATATCATCATACTGGGTCCAACTGCAAACATTTCTGGCTTCTTCATTCTACATTCCAAAAATGTGAATATAGGGGAAATGAAGGTACCCCCCTCCCAATATTCAAAAAGCTATCTTTGTCTAGATGCACCGTAAGAAATGAAACTCATGTTCCGAAAATCCTGTTTTACGGACCTAAACGCATCTCTTCCGAGTTACGCACGTTCTTAAAAGTGTTTTGCAGCGTAATGAGTTGTGGGTTGCATGGGCGCGTGCTTCCCAGTATCATAATCTGTGATCTATTATTTCATTTGAAATCTATTTGATGCACGTGTATGCGGCAATTCTTTCTTCAGCAGCATTACAACTACGTATTTTTCTGTCGAAGGTTTCTTATACAATGGTATAAAACCGTAACCTTTCCTTAGTATGTCAAATAGGATTTTGGGAGAAATAGTCATGGAATTAAATTAAGAAATAAGATAAACTTTTAAAATATAACTTCATTTCCATCGATTGTTTTCCCCGAAACAACGAATTATTGACAGTAACCATTTATTTTAACCTTTTAAATAAGCAATCTTACAGGCATCTCATATTAGTTTACTTTAAGAGATATTTTCACTAGTCATACTACGTATGTGAGAATGTACGTGAGATATATTTGTTAGAGAACAGTGATTTGAAAGCAATATTTTATATTTGGACAGATCGTAGCAGTCAAGTTGAAACTATCTCTATTGATTACGACGTGACATTTCCTTGTGGACTGTTTTAGATCTTCATATTAATGTTAATTAATAGCTATTAAAATAGTATTTATTTTATCAACTACTACTTCTCACAACTATAACATATCACGAATGCATTATATCTTAAACATTAATTCACTTAAATAATTATAGTGTAGGAAAACTAATCAAATTATTCACTTGACATGACGAAATGATTTCATTGCCTCCTACCAAGATATTTTGTTTTGTTTTCCGCCTCAATTTGTTCACCCTCTATAGGTTTAATCGGAAATGATTTTCAATTCTATGTTCTTCTCCTGAAACGAGTACCCAAATTCCACGTCCAAACTAACTTTTCGTGAGCAATGAAGCAAATGTCTCAGATAGAGCTCATGTCTGCAAGACGCTGTTTTATTACGGAAAGACCAATTCGTCGAACATCAGCGTCGTAGAGATTAATCCACACAACAATATTGCACTTAAATAATCGCCCCTCCAAAAAAAGTTATCTCTCCAAGGAAGAGAACGAAGAAAACTGCATGGTACCACCAACGTCTATACTTTCCGTTCATTTAATGGACTTAACTTCAATCCCCTTCACAAGAAAACGATTTCAGAGTAGATTTCAAGGATTCAAAAGGAAGAGTGAGAGTCTAAAGCTCTTGTAGTCTATCTGTGCGATATGATTGTGCTCAAGATTATTATACGCGGTAGAAAGGCGTAGAGAATCAAAAAGCGTATCATTAATGCGTATTCCCTGCTCCTTCACTAAAAGCATGTGACGCCGCCAGCACCGCCTTAAATTATCCGCTTCTGGAAATTGTGAAAATATGCTCCTGGAAGAGGAAACACAACGAATCTTAAAACAATGAAATGCTCAGAGTGCAGACCGGATCAGCGATGAGTGTTTGGCAAACAATGGAAAGAACAGCGGTTTATCTTCGATCTTGAGGCAACACAATGCTAACACGCGGACGCACAGCATGCACCGCAACACGACACAGCGGAAGAACAGAAGAAGATACAGTGAAGGTGGTGAAGAAATACTAGTATTAGAATGGATTTTGGCGATGATAATGCTACTCCAAGTGAGGAAGAATAGCTCGGGACACAATATCCGAAGTAGAATCTCTTTCTTCTTGTACTTTATCCTCGATGAGGCGTTCAGTTTTTTGGGTGTTTTTTAGATATGCAATTTCAAAAAATCATTTTAGTTGTACGACTAGCGTGGTCATCCACGAAAAATTTGCTTGAAGCTAAAAATTAAACAACTGAAAAAAACTTTAAAATGCGTGACCACACCATTTCTACTCGGGTTCTCTTAGGTTACGGCCATGTGCACTCCCCAGCTTACGGTATTGGAGCACCGCATCCCAAAGCCGGCAAAACGTTTGCGCTAATGAGTACCTAGTACTCTATAATTAAGGAGGAAAAATGATCTCATATTTTCAGTCGTAAAATTCTTATTTAAAGTTATTTTGATATGTAATTTCGCCACGTCAAGATTAAGGCCTGCTGTACTAATGGTTAAGATTGATGCTGGTAGAGAATAGATACACTACAATTTTATACTTGAAAATCGGGATGTCTAAATATATGGGTTTTTCACATATGACTCTTTCTGATTAGAGCTTTTTATACAAAACGTCAGGAGTAAATACGTCAGAAGTGAAATGTAGTTGTTGAATTTCGGAGCTCATTGAGATATTTTAGCTTTTGAAGGTACATTACATGATACCCTTATTACATTTTCAAACTTTTCTGGAAAGTGATTGCAATTTTTTTCTTTAATATTTTTTTCTGCAATAGAAGAATGCATATAAATTTTGTCATTTATAAAAATGGTAGTGATGATTTTCATTAAAACCTATGAAATGTTAAATAGCGAAATTCCCATTTAGTTTCAAATCTGTCCAACACTTTCTATGTTAAAGCAAGACATTTCTTTCTCAATGCAATCTCTCTCTCTCTCCCTCCCTCTCTCCCTCCCTCCCTCTCTCCCTCCCTCCTCTCCTCCCTCTCCCTCTCGATTAGTTGAGTAATAATATCAAGATGAGAAATTTCGGTGTGTCGCGCATCGCCATTAGTTTTGTGTTGCCGTGAAGTTCAGGTACCACGGGCAATCAGGGGAAGTATCCTGTGCGCACTTTTTTGTTACATCAACGTTTATCGCCTGCCTTTGTCTCGCGGCGTCTGTCCCACGACCTATTTTGCTGCTCGGTCCAAACCACATTTCTTTTTCATTTGACAATAACACGGAAGAAATCCAAGTACTTTACCTACGAAAAATTACACGTGTGATGGACCGTGTCAAAGCTTTGTACTAATGAACCTGGGTACCTTTGGTCAGCAAACGTATATCTTAACCATTACGCTGCCGTGACATTAAGTTAATAAATTTAATCACAAAAATGCTGTGAGAATGTAACTAATTCCGTCCTCCCTCGTTGTTACTCCTATGATACAATATGTGAGAAATCCGGTGCCCTAATTGCGTTCGTATTTTCTTGGAATGAAAGATCATTCCAAAAATTCCTTTTAAAATTTTAAAGGTGAGCCTTGCCACCAATTAAGATGTTTACGTATTTATTTACAACCTATTGTGTTGTACGAATAGAATTCGAGAAAGGAATCTGTGGATCTCTGTCTCTGTCTTCAATTTTGTAGTTGTGGGAAGACGCCGAAAACATTCAAACTTTTGCAATTTTCGAAAATTCAGAATTAACAGCGAAAATCGGGACCTATCCCACCATATGTGTATTTTACCCAATTTTTACAATAAATTTAAAGAAAAAAATTGGAGCCGTTTTTGAGAAAATTTCATTAAGATCATGTGGACTTTTTTGAAAATTTCAGTAGTTTTAGTGCAATAGAGCGTGCAATATTTACAATTTTAAAAAATTACAACCCCAAAATTTTCTCAAACACGGCCCCAAATTTTTTATTTAAATTTTTGGTAGGGGTAGTCCTAAATGTACCCCGTACGATGGCATAAACGGTGTTGCTCTCTTCTTTTGTTTTTTTCAAACATTAAAGAAATGTATTTTTTACTTGTCTCTCCCGTCGTTAAAATTAACATTACAATGTGCAATCGTTTCACATGAGCTTCAAAGAATCTCAAGGGTTTTTAAACCAATTCCAATTAATAATTAAAATTTTCTCAAAAGCCATGGAAAATGTTTCTCCAAAATTCTCCACAATGGAAAAGAGTTCAATTGTCTGTGATATTCCAAAAGCGTGATTTGGGCGAAGTTATCTGGGGCCCTAAAAGCAAAATAATGCTGAAAAATGTAAATGTTTTTAAAATACAAATAGAATAAATAGTATTTATTGCAGGAAAACGAAAAGTGAACCGTCGTGACAATTCATACATTTTCAAAATATTTTGTTAAATAACATTTTCTGGAATGATTGTCAATATTATCGGAAATGTGATTTATCTGCATTGGGTCGCCTTGGAAATTCTCCAGTAGTTTTGGTTTGAAATTCTTACCATGACAAGAATGATGTTTATTAAACAATGTATTTCTTTTGATTCAGTCTGAAACATAAACTCGACAGCAAATTGATCAGTAGAACATTGAAAGAGTATTACATATAAGTGTGTGAGTGTATGTCAGTCATAATATATGTTCGTATTCTTGTTTAAGTGTCATCATAGTGTGATGACATAGTGATATTTTTCATTTGATGACAACAGGCTTCAATCAAATCAAATTATTAAAATATTTTTCATGTGCATCCGTTCGAATCATGTTATTACTGAAATCGTATGCTGTTTGCTTTCTACGAAAATTGTACCCATTACTCCTGTGAATCATATATCAAATAGCATAAGGTACATAAAATGAAATCGCTATACTATACCTAAGTAGTTCAGTAAAGTAATTAAAATGTCAGAGTGTTTTATAAAGCTATATTTTGCGTTCATCATTTTTGAATCGTTTGTAGTTAGAATATTATTATTACGCATTGCTTTCTCTTTTTCACAGTGCTTGAAGTAAAGACGAATTTAAATTTTTGTTTACAAAACCCGCTCCAAAAATGTATTTAATTTTTTCCTCAGCAGAGCAAAGGACACTTAAAATACGGTCCACGTTTCATTTTCGTTGAACTCTCTAAATTTTCGAGAATTACATGAGTTATAAATTAAGCGCAAGCAATTTTTTGTTGTAGCACCACAATTTCTATTGTGCAAGTTGAGGACCGACAAATTAATGAATTGTGACAAATAATTTTTAACGTCTATAGGGACTAGCCAGGACGAGAGATAGGGAAAAAACCGAAAACCAGACGACATATATTAGGAAACTAACTAGTACGAGAATGTCTGTGCCATTCTGTAGCAACACTAGTTTCTATTCGTTTCCTACTAGTGAAACCATATTTCCTTAATTTGAATAAAATTTAAAATTTTAATTTTTTAAATAAAATTAGGAAAATTACCGGAAAATCCATCTTCGGTTCCTTTTTTTTAATTAATATATAGTATTAAATTGTTTGTAAACAGGTTTTCTTCACTAAATAGCAAAAGACATTTAGTAGGCCAAATCAACAAAATCTACTTCATCTTGATTTCTGTCACAAAAAATGTTTTTTGAGCTTTGCGAGTTTGACTTTTCCAGCGACTGTATTTTTTCAATAGTAATGTAAAAAGATTTCCCACAATTTTCTGGAGTTGAAGCATTGAGCGTAGTATCTATCTCGCCTGCATCTCGGCCCCCGGGGCTTATCGCGCGGCGCATTCAACGCAGCGGAGCGCGTCCCCGGGTTGTTGGCTCTGCCGCTGCGGCGATGGCCACGATACGCCCGCGCCGATCACTTCCGGCCACTCGGCGCCGCCGCAATGCAAGGAGGTCAAGGCTGTGGCACTGCCCCACACGCCGTCGTCACCGCCGCCGCCGCCGCAAGGAGAAATGCGAGCCCGTGGCCGCAGGCGCTGCCCGAACCTGTTGCCATTCAAGGCCGGCGCCGCTGCGAGCGGCCGGCCATGCAACCTGTCCACGTCCACGCTACGCCCCCCCCCCAACCTCGCTCACGCTTATGCTTCCGATCAGGGATGGACGTATACAGGTAGAGTAAGGGCTCCGACTGGATAGCCCCCTCCCCCCTCCCCGTTAAATTTTTGGCAAAAATAATTATTTGTTCATACAAGTACAGAAATGAATTTTAACTGTCTTACCGTTACATAAATGTTTAGTTAAGATTTTAGTTACGATTTTAGAAAATGGAACTAAAAAGATTTTCCTTTACAAAGATAAAATTTATTTTAAATTACATTTAAATCCAAGTATTGTATTTGTTTCTTTAATATTCGATCTGTAAATGTCTGTTTATAGTTTTCTTTTAGTCATAATTTTGAACATTGTATTCATTATTCTAATATTGTGAGGTGGCCTCATAATGTGCTCCTGCTTAGACCCCTTTCAGATATCAATCCGGCCGTCTCCTTGATCTGGTGTCAGTTCCACGCAGCTGTACATTTTTTGCATCCTTGGAATATCGAACGGGTAACCAAGTTACCACATGGAAAGTTCAATACAGTACTAATTCAACGCATATTTACCGTAAATGCCGAACTATTGGTTCCAGATTAAACATTAATTTGAGTAACTGATGCATTTTTCTTCGATTTTAATAAAATAGATTATGTAGTATAACGTGTAGTCGTGTAGACGTGTCGTCAACACGCTAACAAATTCTTGCTGTTTACCTCAAATTATATTACGAAAACACCATTTCAAGAGGATTAAGGAATTATGAATGCAAACCGTAATAAAACTACATACCCAAATACAAGTCTTTTCTAATAACATGTTTCAATCTAGGGAAAAAAGCTGTAAGGCATTGAACATGTAAAGGAATTAGAAAAGAATAAACAATGATAAAATGTGTGTTGGACGAAATATTTTATTCAAGCCTTCAAGTAAAATTTGTTGTCCATAAATTTCATTAAGGTCATGCAATTTTTTTTTTTTGGAAATGTTAGTAGTATTACCGCTATATGGCGTGCAATATTTGCAAGTTTAAAAAATTACAAAACCACTCTTTTCTCAAAAACGGTTCCAAATGTTTCCTTTATATTTTTGGAATGAATAGTGGCAAACCATCTCTATACGATGACGTAAATGCCATATTGCTCTATTCTTTTGTCTTCTCAAAAATTACGAAAACACGGTTTTTTGTGTTGTCTCTCACGTCGGTAATATTTACATTAGACACGATTTCTTTACGGTATTGTATTTATGAGTATATGTGATTTAAATAATGTCAAATAAAGTTTCTAGAAAGCTCAACAGTTTTCAGTTAAAAAGAGCACAAAATTCCGCATTTTCAGAAACGCTCAATCGCCATTTTCTCAAAATTGGCTTCAAATTTTTTCTTCAGACCTTTCCAAAGGATAGTGGTAATAACACTGTTTAATATGACGTAAAGTTAATTTATTTTTTAAAAATTAAATTAATATGCACATTTCATAGGATTTGAATACATTATTTAATTAGGAAGTTGATGTTCTTCAAATCTAAATTAATATTTTTGAAAATTCAATAGATTCCTGTGAAAAAGAGCTTCAAATTTCGCATTTACAGTAACGTTTAACGCCATTTTCTTATAGACGGCTTCAAATGTTTCAATAAAAATTCCTATTTAGGACAAGGTTTTAGCCTTCTTGAGTATTCTTAAAATAATATTTCGGTTTTACTATTTGGAAACCGAAAAATTGCGAAAGTTTTTAAAAAATGTTAAAATACTTTGAGTGGGCATAAATGTCAAGCAGCAAAAGCAGTCAAGAAGGAAAGGCAAGGCTGTACAGTACCAGTCCACAACAAGCTAATTAGAAAATTTTACTACGAGCAAGTCTGTGCCATTCTGGAGCAACACAAGTTACTTTCTCATGTAAATACATATATATGGGAGTAATATACGTAGAATAGAGAAAGTTATGTATTGCTGCAGAAAATCGATTTCAAGATTTCAACAGAAATACACGTTTTGGGGTCCCCTGATACCGAAAAAGTGTTGTTTTTTTCAAAACGTCAGTCCGTCCGTCTGGGACGAATTTTTTTAAAAATTGAAGTAACCCCTGTATTTGAAGCTTTGAAATTTTGAAAAACATTCTTTGAACTTTGAGAGTATTTTACATTAAGCGCCCCGGACATTTTCAAAAGTTTCTCAAAAACGGCTCCAATTTTTTAAAAATTTCTTTTAAGAATAGACGTACAAAAATGTAACTTTTTACTTGTCTCTCACGTCGGTAATATTTACATTAATGGCAATTTCTTCACATTGTTATATTTATGGGAACATATGCTTTAAATAATGTCAAATAAAGTTTCTCGAAAACTGAACAGTTTTCTGTAAAAATGCGCTCAAAACTCCGCATTTTCAGAATCGCTCAATCGCCATTTTCTAAGAAATGGGTCTAAATTTTGTGTTCACATTTTTCCAATGGATATTTCTAGTTGCACTGTTTTACAGAACGTAAAGTTAATTTTGCTGTCTTCTTTAAAAAAAATACACAAAAGTTTATTAAACAAATATTAATATTAAACAAAAATTCTTTTGCCGGATGCAGGTAAAAAGTAGGGACAAGAGTGTACAGTACCAGTCCACATCAAGGAAATTAGAAAACTACTACGAGAGTGTCTGTGCCATTCGGTAGCACATGTAGTTTGTTTTGTTTCTCTGATAAAATACGTAGTATATGTTTAATGATCTCAAGGACCTGATTCTAACAAAACATTTAAAATATGTTTACTCCCGTTAATTTTAGAATACCTACGGGTGACGGGAGAAAAACGGTCTTCGATTGCACACTAGGTTTCTATTTCCCTGAATAACAATTATTGCCAAAGTTTTGTACAGACTCCTGCAATAAGTCGTTATTTAAATTACTCATTAACAAAGTGTGTCGTTGGTTTCCCCTATTTTAATATGCACATAATTAATTCTCCAGCATTCTTCATGAATACTTCATACTAGAGTCAAGCCCATCAATTGTTAAACAATTGATATAATTAAATTATGCTGTAGATATATAATATTTGTAGAAAGTTTTAACACTGTTCAGGATCCATGTAACAGTAATATGATGTAATGCGTAAGTAGGTTTAAAGTTTATTATGAATCTGGCTTCCTAATCGTATCTATCCTTTTATTTTAATGTTTTTGAAGGTTGAATAGAATTTCCGAAAGCTCGCTTCATTTGGAAAATGTGGAATTCGTTTCTTGTGAGTGGAGCGTGCGTGTATATCCATGAATGTATTGTAACACCCCCTACGCGGGGATGCGCTCAGGGTGACCTCGACCTACCTTCTCCTGGCGCTGTTGAAAGATGAAGCTTGGCCGGCTACACCCGCAGAAGACCCTGAAAGGCTGAACGGGAACATGCGTGGCGTGGCATTGGCATGCGTCGTGTATAAGAAAGATAGTTCTTTCATGAACTTACATTTAATACTAGTGAGCTTCCTCTGGTGAGGCCAGATACAAATAACAAGAAAAAGAAAAGAAACTTAACTTACAGCTATTGTACATCAGGCGGTCATTCGCCCCTATCTCGCCTCGCTTACAGTCCAGTGCGGCGCGGGAAGTCGAGGTACATGCCGGCAGCCCAGGCGGCGCCTCGGACCATCTACCCGATGCGGCGGCGCAGGGTGGCGCTGGAGATAGCGGCGGCTCGGCCTGGTCACCGACCGGCGCGGGGTTGCGGGCGCCTGGATGAATGGCTGGGCGGCCTAGGCGACGGCGACGATGCGGGCGGCGGCGCCTGGCTGAACGCCGGGCTACCTGGGCGGCGGCGGCGGCGTTGCGAGCAGCGGCCCGTTCTGGCCACGGCCGTTGCCGTCTCGATTGTCGCCCGTCCGTGACTGAGCGGCGAATCAGCAGGATACCCGCGGTATGCGATGCGTGGCCCGTAAACTGGCCGAGGCAATTCTCTCGCGGCTGGAGATAGAAGCGTCTGCCCGCTAACGCGGCTGGAGATAGAAGAACCCTAGCTTCCTCTCTCCGGATCTCTCTGGCTCCGCTGGGTCACATGACCGCGTCCACGCGCCGTTCGCGCTCATTGGTCTGTCTCATCACGTGACACGGAGCGACCAATCGTGGTGGCACCGACGTTGCAGGATAGAGTTTTGAATTCGCGTCGTCACCGGAATTTACCCCACGTCACGAATTCCCCGAACTCGCCAACCCTCTGCGCGGAGGTGGAATCCATTGACGTCCTGGCGCGCCCTTCAAGCCTCGAGACAATGGCGAGCCCGTATGCCCGCTCGGCGACGCAAGTAACGGTACATTGTAGCCAATTCCTGCCCGCTTTGTGGCGAGCCTCTGCTACGCGTTTCCACAGGCGTTTGAAAATATCATTTTATATTGCTTTTATTTCGTCGCTACCATGCATGGGCGACTGTCCCATTACAGTATGCATATGTGCATGTGCGCATATGCGCTTGCGCCTATGGGCGCATGTGCTATTAGTCTGCCGCAGCACAAATGCTATTAAACAAAACCACATAAAAGTATTTTCCAAAAACTAGCATCCCTACTGCTTAAGAATAACAAATAAAATACTTTGGAAAGCACACACACACACTAATGTTCTTTAATACTAAGATAAAACAAAAAAATGTTGCTGTCCCATAACGCAATACGTGAATAGTAAGCATTTAATGGCGGGAGATCTCTTCCGAGTATCCTTGCTCTCGCATGTTGTCAGCCATGTCGTAAGCTGTGAGTACAACAATTAACAGAATAATAGAATAAAATATTTGCATGTTTCACTCAAAATCAAAACTTTTATTATTTTTGGATTTTTCCCAAGTTCACTTTAACACCGGAAAAATCGTATGCTAAGGAAACTATATACATCTCGCACATGGTCGAAGGCTCCTTAATTTTCTTGTCAATTTCTGGGCCCACTGTAAATTGGTAACCTGGATCAGTCTGTAAGCACACATTCTTGTTCCATACTAGATTAGAATTTCTGACATGACTTGACATTCGTGAACCATGCATATACGTGCAATTTTCCCTTTGGAATGCAGTTAATGATCTAATTATAGTAGACTTTAAGGAGACCAAAGATTGACATTTTGTGATGATTTATTTTCAACAAAATCAGTCCATATATTTATGATAAAGGTAGAAAATTGGTCACGGTTTGCGAATATTCGCGGTTTATAGAATTAAATACAATTAACCAATTTATAGAGACCGCGTTTTACTCAGTATGATTTACTCTAATTCACTATAATTTACAACTAACCGCTTTTACACTCGCTCAACACGTCCGTTAAACGAGTAGCTCTCGGAACTTGTAGTCGAGAGACCAGATTCGAATTCCCGCTCGACGAGGCTGATGTTTTCACTCGCGATTTCAAATACCCTTTGGAGAATGTTGGTCTGAAGCGTTTCTAAAGAGCCGAGAACTCTGCGTTGTTTTACTTCCCTTTCTCCATCGCACAATGTGCTCACTCTTTGTGCAGAGTATGGTTAAGACAAAGGGGTAACTTATTCAGAAATCAAAGCCCTCTTGAAGTTTAACTAACGCATGCTACTCCGTAAACAGATCGTTAAATGAATGTTCTCTTCAAATACTTCAGCAATTCAAAAAGTGAAAATACATATATTTAAGAAAAAATTAAAAACATTAGTGCTTAATTTAAAGTTTATCTCAACAATTTTCCTTAATTATTTGAAATTTCATGATTAACTTTGGAGATATCTGAAGGAAAAAATGTTACCTCCTGCAATAAAGCAGTTTCGAATAGTTACGGGAAAGCGAGAGATGCTTCCCATTTAAAATGTATTATCTATTAGCCCACCTACTACACCCAAGTAAATTATATGGGCTTGGTGTTTGATGGGGTAGAGAAAGGGAACAATGGGGCTGATCTCTCTGGCGCACAATCCCACTGTATCTCCTCGCCCCTACAACCTTCGAAACGGAACTAACAGGCCTTACTCCGGATGTGTATGCCAAATTAGAGCTCAACATATTTTAATATGCCTGGGTTAGAAGAAGCACGTACATTCCAACATAACAAACTCGTACGAGGAAAGTTAATTGTTAATGTGTTTAACCAAATGTAGGTACACATACTACTTTCTCGTATACGTACGTATTTACGGAATAATATACGTAGTATAGAGAAAGTTATGTAATGCTGCACGGCGGGACTTCGACACAAAAAAATTAATTGCTGGTCCCTGACAACGAAAAAGTGAATAAATACAGTTTAAAAAAACAAAAAACAAGTATATCCCTAAGACGTGGAGTAGCCAGATGTCCTGTGTTATGGGTCATCGATGTCGGAAAACCAATTGAAAGCAAAACGTCCGTCCGTCTGTCTGTCCGTCAAACACGCTACAAAAATGTATTTTTTTACGTGGCTCTCACGTCGGTAATATTTAAATAAAAGGCTATTTCTTCACATTGTTATATTTATGAGTACATGTGCTTTAAATAATGTCACATAAAGTGTCTCGAAAACTCAACACTTTTGTTGAGTTGAAAGGATGGAAGGTGAGGGTAGATGGGAGCTCGTACGAGAATGAGGCAAGACCGAAATTCTAGACCAGACCAAAGAAATTATAAAACTAGTAGGAGAAAGTCTGTGTCATTCTGTAGCACCCTTAGTTCCTTTATCGTATAGGTATGGAATAATATACGTCCTGTAGAGTAAGTTACGTTATGCTGCAGAAAATCGATTTTGAGATTTCAGTAGAATTCTTTTGGGGTCCCTTGATACCGAAAAAGTGTTTGTTTTTTTTTCAAAACGTTCATCCGTACGTTAGTCTGCCCGTCCGTCCGTCTGTCCGGTTATCGGTCTGGCCGTCCGTGTAGTGTGTGAACAATACTAGCACCTCGTTACTGTTTCGAGCTTTTCGTGCTCAAATGCAATAATGTGAACAAATCGCTGCTAACGTAAATATTAAAGACGTGTGACAAAAGTCACAAAAATTACATTTGTGTGATTTTGAAAAAAGAAACAAAAAGAAAAATGGCATTAACATTGTTTATGTCTTCAAAAAAGAAGAAAAACACTTTTTGGTATCTAGGTTCCTCAATTTCTGAAATCTGACTACATAACGTGTTGGAGGGAGTAATTTACTACATATTAGAAGAGGTTTTATCCACTTTTTCTGTATCGGGGCCCCACAATACCAGTTTTTCTCCCCCAAAATCGCCGTTTTGCCGCTGCATTACATAACTTTCTCTATACGACCTATGTACATTATGTTATAGTATGTATATTACTCACTATATAAAAAAAAAATTTCTTCCAAGGAAGAAAAGCAAAGATTGTTCTGAACCCTTGGTGGAATACATCATAAGTATTAAATACCGTGATCTAAAAATTCCTTTTAAAAAATATCATGAACCATGTACCATTTTTACTCAATAAACCTTAAAAGAAAACATATTCTATGTCGGCGAGACAAGCAGTTTTTGAAAAAGACGTCGACGCGAATAGAAAATGAAGAACGCAGTTGTCTCGTCCCTGTTGCGACAAATCCGCCTTGACCACGCGAGCGCTCTGCTCGGATTTCGCCGAGGCGACGCGACTCGGCCATAAAACATTCCTCGCGCCGCCGCCACCCATTAGCCGCGCTCTCATCGCGGCGGCGGCGATCACGTCCGGAGAAACTGGAGCTGCTCGTAAGGTCGCGAGGAGCGGAATTGATGGATGATGTTAACGCCGCCATTTCCACAGGGCTCCGGGTGTGGGTCCCAGCACATTGGGCCGAAACCGAACTGAAGTCCTGCAAAGCATAGCGAATTTCCAATAACACATTTCAATATACAAAGAATTAAATAAAATTATTGCATATTTGTTTGATTATTATTATTATTATTTATTTTAAGCTAGTGAGGTTTCCCCCTAACCAGGACTCTCCCACCAGCGGGGGCACCGCCCAGGGACAACTCAAAGCTCGACCGCCTCCGAAAATGGTAGTGTAGTGAATGTTAGTGTAAGTGTGTGTGTGTGTGTGAAGGAGAGATGACAAGGAAGAGGATGGAAAGATTGCGCGCGTTCCGTGACCCGTTTGTGAAGGAATACCTCCGGCATTCGCCTGGTGTTGATCGGCGGAACCACTGAAAATTATCGATCAGAGCAGCAGGCTGCCAGAATTTTCCTCCACACAGTGATTGAATTCGACCTAGCTACAAAAGCTAGTGTCGAAAATTCAGCTGGAACTAAGACTGGAACCTAGGACTAGAGCTCTCAATAACCGCAGACCCGCCAACCCGACCGCCCGTCTCAGAAAAGTGAGGGTCTAACCCACCCATTTCGGCAGAATCATACGGGTATACGTAGAACCCTCCCCGATGTCCATCTTTACCTATTTGGTTTTAATTAAAAATGCCTATTTATGCCCACGTCCACATTGTTCTTTTGTCCATTTCGTCCATTCCCCCTCCAATATTCCCTATGTTCCCTTGCCCCATTTGTCCCCCGGCTTATTTTGTCCCATGTCCTGATGTCCATCTTTACCTATTTTGTCCCCTTGTATCCCCTTGTCCCATTTGTCCCGATTTGTCATATTTGTCCCGGTTTGTCTCCTTGTCCCATTTGTTCCCCTTCTCCTAGTCTGTCCTTGTCCCATTTTGTCCCCTTGTCCCTATATTAGTTGATAGAAGATACAATAATTTATCATAAAATAATTTTAAATATACAATTGTATATTTATGAGGCAAGGCGTGGGAAATAAACAGGGTATCGAGGTCATTTCTGCTGAGAGAGATGGTCTGCTTGATGAAAGTAATGCTAGTAACAAATTTTCTTTCGTTGGAAGACGAACTGATAATTGCAGTTATTAATTCATATTTTCACTCATACAAAATTGTGACTGTAGGACTTTTCATTCAAACAAGCATCAAACATCGTTGTTAAAAACATAAACATAAATCATTTATTAAATTATTTAATAAAAACCATAATTAATAATTTATTACATTATTTATTTGTATTATTTTACATACATCAATTATTGATATTTAAAACATCGATGTTTCTTTAAAAACGCTGCAATGGCAACCGTTTTTGCTGTGAACCATTTCAGCCGTTTTTTTGTTTTTGTTTTACTTTACCTGTGCACCCACAAATATAAAATGTAATATGTTATGAACACGTAAAGAATCATTTTATTATTGCGCTAGAATAACAACTTACATATTTTCAAATAGTTTAAAATATAAACTATGATGACTTAAATAAATTAAGCAACTTGCTAACATACAAACGGGATTTAATAAGTACGTAGTGAAAGAACACAGAGAGCATTAAGACATTTCCTCGATTTTTGATTCGTTTCTACTTTCCTGCTTCGTTTATTGTGTAACTCAATAAAAGAAAGTTTCAATCTTCGGAATCCTTCTGTCAGTCTATCAAAACCCAAATTATGCCCGGGACCCGTATTATACGGCCGACCCGTATTGTTCGGGCGACCCGTATGTTATGGGTCCCGAATGAATGCGGATGGGTTTGACCCGTTAGAATACTCGCATATACGGATCCTGAGTACCTGCGTGACTGAAGACCCGTATAAATCAAGAGCTCTACCCAGGACCTCCCGGTCAGAGGCACTGCAGTGACATCAGTTGATGCACTGAGCTACCGCTCCCGGTTCTTCTTCGTTTCTATTAATCCCCAATTCCTTTTTTTTTAACCTTTTCACTCTCTGTCCCCTCCCATTCCTATCTTCCAGTCCCTCTCCATGTCCCTACGTGTCTCTCCTGTCTCTTCGTGACTATCATTCTCTCTGTCCCTGTTTCTCTCTCTGCGTCTCTGTCTGTCTCTCTAACGCGCGGCGCTGCCCTGACTTTCTCGGCCTCGCCCTGCGTCACATGGCAAAGCTCAGCAACAATGAAGCGCAGGTGGAGATCATTTGAATGGAAATCTGTATTAAGTGAAGGGGGAAAAGACCACCAATCACATTCACTGCTTGAACACCTTGGCGTCAGTAATCCGTAAAAAGAATGTACTCCGTCAAAGACTCAGCTATATTCATGTTACGTTCACATCTGCTATCTCCCTATTCGTACACTGTGGTTGTTCCGCACTGTTGCTGGCCTCTGGTGGAATATATTGGAAACCTGTCTCTTAGCGACAGGGGAAAAATAATGATCGTGGTGCATGTACCAACATATTATTTAAATTATTTATTTTCCTTTTGTTACTCTTTGTGGAATTGATGTCGATTACATGTCGTTGAATTCACTATTACTATATACTAATGTATAGATGTGTCAAAATTGTGCGATCCAAATACATTCCGTCCTCTTCATTTTCGAACACAGGTTCAGATTTGTATGTGGGATAAAGTTGTTGTTTTTGTTGTTGTTATTATTATTATTATTATTATTTTATTATTATTATTCTCTGTGAGATTTTGATCCCCTGCTGCGCGCGTTCACCTATGCCAGTTAGGGGGGCAAAGAATCTTCGAACTCCCCTCAGTGTTCCACTCGGGATAGGCGGAATGTAGAAGGGAACGATGGCATGGAGTCCGAGATCTGTCGTTGAGGAGCTACTGCGGCATTCGCATGGAGGTGACCCGGGAAGCCAAGGAAACCACCGATCAACTGGATCCTGCCGGAGGCCACCAACTCGCTGATGGTCAACATACGCAGTAAATTTGTGGCCTTCAGGTAAATCCCCGAGGACCCCCAAATCCACGAACTGCTAGTCAGCAGCGCGCCCATGTTGCCTCAACGGACGCCCCTATCCATACTGATAACTATTACACATGCTCACTGAAAAAGTGCAGACATATGTGATGCAATGCGCTAAAAAGAAGAATTATATGCATTGCACACTAGAGTCACGCCTATGTGAGGCATATGGACTACAAACGCTACAGGTATTTTGTGGTAGTGATCTGGTGAACAAACGCACACACCATGTATTTCATATTATAATAATGAAAGTCATCATTCCTCATTTTATAACTGTCCAAGAAAAAAAGGACATTGATTGCTTTAAAATAAATAAATGTAAATCACTTTATTTTATTTTCAAACATCAATGTTAGTGAGTAATATTCAAATGGCACTGATATTTTCCTATTTGACCCGTAAAAATCATAATATTTAAGTTGTTACTTATAAAAATATATTATAAAAAATATTATTACTAGAAAAATAATAAGTGATTTTTCGTGGTAGTGGTAGGAAATGGTGCGGCGTTAACGACATTAGCATCATGTAAATGAATTTTAGGCGTTGTTTTATCATATATATTTATTTTAGCATATTATGAATAAAAATGGAATAGAAATTTGGAATATATCTAAATATCTATCTATCTATCTATCTATCTATCTATCTATCTATCTATCTATCTATATATATATATATATATATATATATACTCTAAAGTGAAGAAAATTAAATGACAATAATTTTGAATAGAGAGTACTAAAAAAAGATGTACTCTAAAGTGAAGAAAATTAAATGACATACAAATAATGTAAGCAAATAAATAAGTGAATAAATAAATTTAAATTTGTTAAATATGCTACAATAAATATAGACGACAAAACAACGCCTGAAATTCATTTACATGAAGTGATTTTTCGTAAGTTCGTTCTCACGTTTCTTGAAGTCGTTCGTTTCCTCGCAATACGTTGTGATGCGAGAGCTCCGAATGATTGCAATGAAGTTGACAAAATTTACCTTTTATAACAGAGAGTATTCTTTTGCTCACTGTTCACGCTCTATCTTATTGAGTATTACGTCTTGAAATAACAGGTTTTACTTACTTTATTACTTTTCTTAATACGAACGCTCTTTAGTCCATGTACTCAGCTATAATACACAAGAAGAAACTTTTTTTTAAATCGCACTCCGACTGCGTACCACTTCTTTAAAGTTAAAAAATGTAAAATTAATCTACGAACAATAAATGAAAAAAATGAAGCTTACAGTATGTTGTGTTGGTTTTTAGTAATTTATATAGCTGTGACATACAGGATATGAAGGCGAATTTATATATGCCTCACTAACAATATTTGTCGATCCATTCAGAGATAATAAAAAGACGAAAGTGGTATGTCCTCCGTCTTATTGAACGCCTAGGTACTTTATGTAGCCTATGTCATTCTCGCTGTTTAGACAAATACACAAAACTGCGTGAGACACAAAACTATTAGTTGAATCAGTCAGGATACATCCAGAAAGACCCAGAAACCCAGATAAACCATCCAGGAAAACGTAACTCTCCTTTTTGCTTCGCGCAGTGAGGTAAAAACCAACCGTCCCCGCACTGGAACATTTCAATTAGCGACTGAGGCTGTGGTTTGGGCCCATTGTGCCGCGCTCGACCGGCAGCGAGAGCATAGGCGCTTGCGCCGCAGCCATGCGCCAGGCTGGAGGTGCGTCAAGCTGGAACAGCCAAGTCAGCACACCGACACAAAACATGTCAAATCATTTATTGCTAATTAATTGCCAATTAATTGCCACAATTTTGAATTAATTGCCACGTATTTTCGTGGAGAAAACGGATGTGTGCTAGCTTGACGTCAACCAGCACATCAGTTAAATTCGAGACGGACCTCAACGGAAAACATTTAATCATTTATTGCTAATTAATTGCCAATTAATTGCCACAAATTGGAATTAATAATAACGTAATTTCAGTCTAAAATAATCAATGTCAATGTATGCAGGCATGACGCAACACCGAACATAATAAAAAATAATAGAATATAGAGAAAACAAACAAGTACAATCACATAAAACTAACAAGATAGTTTAAAGACATTATCAACTAATGTTTTACTCTATGCACGATTTAATTGCCGCTCTCTTTTATGAGATAATAATTTTTTAACATCTTAGTTATGCAACCACGTACGATATTAAAATAGATAATGCGAAAGTACCAACGAGTACGATATATCTAAAATCTATTAAATAATTAAATACACATTCAATACTAGTTTATTACACTAAAAATAAATTAAAAAATGTTGCCGTGTATTATATAAACATTGTTGAAACTGCATCCGATTTATCGAACCAAGTCACATATTCAAATTCGAAAATACAGAGAACCAACGAGCAAACTCAAATTAAACCAGAAATAGAGTTTATAGATATTTAATACTATTTTTTTACTCTATGCACGATTTAATTGCTCTAGGCCATTACAAAATAAATAATTTTTAAAACTTTGTCGTTATGCAACCACGAACAAGATTCGAACCGGCAATTTGAGAGTACTAAAGAACACAAATCATTAAAATCTAATCAATAATTCAATACACATTCAGTACTAGGTAATTACACTACAGATAAAATGATAAATGTAGCCGTGAATTATATAAACATTGATAAATCGTTGGTTCTCTGTATTTTCGAATTTAAATATCTGGATTGGTACGATAACTTTTAGCAGTTTAAATTAATTCCTTTTTTTTATCTTTAGTGAAATAAACTAGTATTAATTGTGTATTTAATTATTTAATAATTTAGGTTCGTTTAGGTATTCGTTTGTACTGTCGCATTTCCTATTCAAAAGTTGGACGTAGTTGCATAATACGAAGTTTTAAAAATTATTTATTTTATAAATAAGAAGAGCAATTAAATCGTGCATATAGAGTAAAAAATTATTTTAAATATCTATTAACTATGTTCTTAATTTTATGTGATTAAGCTCGTTAGTTCTTTCTATTTCCGAATATGAATATGTGGCTTGGTTCGAAAACTCTGATGCAGTTTCAATAATGTTTATATAATTCTCGGCAACATTTATCAATATATCTTTAAAGCAATAAACTAGTATTAAATTCGCTTTCAATTATTAAATACATTTTAGTGGTTTGTGCACGTTAGTAATATCGAATTTCCTTTTTGAATGTTGTACGTGTTTGCATAAAGACGAAGGTTTAAAAATTATTTATTTCCTTATAGAAAGAGCAATTAAATCGTGTATAAAGTAAAAAATTAGTTTTAAATATCTATTAACCATGTTCTTAATTGTATGTGATTGTGCTCCTTGGTTCTCTATTTCCGAATTTGAATATCTGGCTTGGTTCGATAACTCCCATGCAGAACCGATTGGCCGCAGCGGCGACCAATGGGAGAAGGGCAGGCAACCCCCGATTGGCGGGGAGGGATAGGAGCGATAACGGGAGACCAGATAATGGGGGGGGGGAGGAAGGTAGGGCGGAAATGGAAGAGGATAGAGAACTAAACAAAATGCATATCTGAAAAATGAATCTGCGTTGCCGGGGACGGGAGAAAAGCCGAAAGAAAGCGGATCAAAAAAGCGGTCACGTCATTGGCCGTCCGCGAGGGCGTGTCTCCGCGGGGCGCTACCGCATTGGCGGAGAGCGGCGCCCCGTCTCAGGTGTTGCTGAGGCGGAGCCCATCGTCTCTGTTGAGGCGGGCCCCCAAGAATTCAGTTAATATGTAAATTTTATACGTGAGGGTCTCTATCTACAGAAACTCATTCGAGAAACGTAAACAGAAAATGACGTTTACAACGTTCTCCGAAAGTTCAAAATGCTTATTAGGCATCATTAAGTTGAAAAAGAGCAGGAGAATCTGTTTTAAGAAAAGAAGATAATGATTTCCCAGTTTTATCTGTTTGTTTTTTGTCGCTTTAACCGTAACAATAATTATTTTATAATTTCGCACAACTCAATTTTCCGAGTTTAACACAAATCTGAACTTCGTACGGAAATATATAGATGCGTTGAGTTTCGGCATACATCTTGAAAATTTTAGTTTCTAAGAATTGGGAATGAAAAAATCTTAGGAATAAATTATAATCTAATCATTTCGCGAAGTATCAACCTGGACAAAAAGTAATCTCGCTGAATTAGAAACTGGGACGTGAAGAGTGTTTGACGTTGTTATGTCGATGCTCGGAGCGCCGTCAGTTCTGAGAAGAAGAAAAAAGAAAGTTTGCTGTTTCCTACTTTTTTGATCCATCATTTAGAGCATTATTGCTCGAATTTATTACCCCAGTTTCTAAGAAAAGAAACTGTAACGTCACCACATGGCGGCCAGGTTCGACCATCTTAGCAGAGGAAGTGCATCCGGTCGGCTAGGACAAAAGCTGTTAGTAGCTTTGTCAACCTGAAAAGGAGCCATTAACACCCGGGACGCAAGTCGGCCGGGCAGAGGCCTGACCCCTCGCCGGCGGTCAGGGAGGCTGGCTGCCATGTGGACTCAGAGCCACCCACACGTGCAAAGAGCTGGGGTGGGGTGGGGACATGACCGCCAGAAGCTAGCCGGCCGGAAGGAGGGTTCGTTAAGAGATCGCCTCGCGTGCGGACGCAACTGCGGCCCGTTGGCGTAGTGCATTCCTTGGACACTGCAGGTGCATAGCACCGGAGTCAGGACACCGGCGCGGTAAAGCGTCTGGGTGGAGGATGCACTAGCCAGGAGATGGGAGCAGGGTGCGTGGAGTCGCGAGGTAGATTGCGAACGGAACCCCAGAGCTGTACATACTGTATAATATTCTGTAAATAAATATTGTAACTAGAGCTCGTGTCTGTGTAGTCATTTCGCTACCACGACGCCACAGACGGGGTTATTTAAATGGTGGCAGTCACACGAACAGGCAAGGGAAGCTGTGTTAAAATTAGTTAACAAATTTTAATAGTGCAGGGCATAAACACCCAGGCTGGGGAGGAAGTATGCGGTTACGATAGACTCGTATATCGGTACTTGGATGAACGTTCGAGAGCTCACCGGTGTAGTAACGACGCAGGGTTATTTAAATCGTAAAGGCATCGAAGGGGCAGAGACTGGATCGTCGGACCGAAGAAAGAAGCCATCCCGGACAGGAAGGAAGGACGACGTCAAAGCCAACCGACGCGATACAAGGACATCAAGGACACCGTACGTAAGTGTAGCCTTCGGCATTCATGCGATCGAGAATCAGGCATAATGGCATTTTTAGCAAAGTACCGGAAAGACTGTCTGTGCAGGTCGCGAGAGAATTAGAGAGTCTGTAAGCATAGAATCAGTGATCAGTCTCAAACAGATAATTCTAGATAGTGTTCATTACGAGGAAGAATTTGTTAAAGAATTAGCGAATAATTGTCAAGATATTATCGCGAGGAACGAGAAGAAAGGGAAAGAGAAAGGGAGAGGAGTTTGAACTGGAGAAGCTGAGGCTAACGAGGCAGACGACGACTATTTCGGAAGCAGGTACGGAGGCAAATTCTAAAGCGCACATTAAGTTATATCATGTAATGGATAAATTTAGAGGCAAAAGGATGACTATCACGCTTATTTAAGTGTATTCGAAGCCAGGCCAATCAATTGGGCGTACCGGAAGAAGATTGGGTAATCAATCTTATGGGGTTGTTGCCGAACCAAGTCAACTCATGGCTTATGATTGAAGGTCGGGAAATGCGACCGAATATACCGAGATAAAAGCAAAATTATTAGAAATGTATAAGTTTAATGCGGAAAAGTTTAGGCAACTATTTACTAAACATATGAAGCAGACCGGTACCACTTGGAACGTACGCGAGAGAGTTGCACAATTATTAGTAAGCAGTGGTGGCGGGATTGCAAATATCTACCTTGAAGCTCTTCTTGATCTAATTGTTACCGATCAAATGAAGCGGCAGGTTCCGTCCGAGATCAGGAACATTTATAGATGAATGGGGTACATTTACAGTTGCGTTGGACTTCGCAAAAAATTAGATAATTATGAAAATAATAGGGCAGGATGGAAGAGCTTGTTTCCAAAGCACGGTAAGAAGGCAGAACCAGTTGCAGATATTACCCGAGTTCGGAGAAGCATAGTCGAAGCCATATGATAAGAAGGGTGAAGTAAGAATAGATTTCGATCAGCCGAGCAAACGGAAATGTTTCTCTTGTGGCTCGACTCAACACCTTAAGCGGACTGTCCAGGTGCACGAAACGGGGAGAAGGTTGGTCATGTGGCCGACCAAGATGCGCGTGAATTATTTCGCCCACACACGGTTTCCGGATTAATTAACGGAATCAAATCGGAACTTTTGAGAGACACTGGTGCGAGTTTTGATATTGTTAATGAACGGCTGGTAAAAAATGAGCACCTGACGGGCGAGTCGGTTTGAATTTCAGCCACTAGACTCTGAACCACGGAACTTGCCAGTCGCGCAGGTAACAGTTCAAGGGCGTTTGGAACCGTAGTTACAAAGCAGCGGTAGTAAAAAAGAATGTGATATCGGTTACTATCTGTTGAGTAACAGAACTGCTCTGCTGCTCGATGAAATACGCAAGGTTACGTAGAGCCGCAAGTGGTTGGGGCCGTGGTAACTCGCGCGGCGCCAGGGCCGAGGCTCGGAGGACGTAGCATCCGAGTCGCGTCAGGTGAGCGACCGGAGGAGGCTCTCCGGACGGGCTGACGAAACAGAAGGGCTAGAGCCACCGCAAGCCGTAGAGGGAAGTCAGACGGAACTTGAACCTCAGGTTGTCGAATTAATCCGCGTAGACAGAGAGACGTTTGCGGCGGAACAACAAAGGGACAATAGCCTGAAGGAAATATACAAAGCGTACGTGAATAGAGTACCAGAGAAGGGGAAAAGACGCGTACTTCATTAAGGATCGAGTGTTATTTCGATCGCGACACAGTAAACGCGGAGAAAGATTCGACATGATTGTGGTACCGGAAATGTATCGAAGTACCGTCCTTAAGTTGTGTCATGAAACAGCCAATGCACACTAGGCACCACTAAGAGCAAGGATAGCATGGCTAAATACTTTTATTGGCCGAATTGTTTCAGGAAATGGAAAAATTTATTGAATCTTGTGATAGTTGTCAGAAGGTGGGAAGGTCGGGAGACAAGGTGCGTGGCTACCTTACCTTAGTACCGCCTGTCTCAGAAATATTGGCAAAATAAACGTAGATGCATGCGGACCATTTCTGAATCGCAAACGGGGCATAAATTCATCCTGACTGCCATCTGTGTAGCTAGATCGATTTCCGGAGCAATCCCGATAACGGATTTAAGATCTACTACGGTTATTGATGCGCTACTGGAATTATTTAGTAGAATAGGATTCCCAAAGAGATGCAAACGGATCAAGGCACTTGCTTTACTAGTATACTGACGGCGATTCGCACAGAAATTCGGAATTCGGCTAGTTAGGAGTTCGCCGTACCACCCTCAATCCAATGCAATGAGAGCGTGTTCATCGAACGATGAATAGACTCATTAAGGTTATGTGTTTGGAAGCGGGCACGGAATGGGAAAGAGCTTCCGGCAATCTTATTTGCGTTACGGACTACTGTGCAAAAAGCTTAGATTCACTCCGCTGAGCTTGTGTATGGCAGGAACTTACGTACCAATCACTTTAATGTATGAGCGTCTTGCGGAACTGAGGAGGAAGAGAATTCCGTGGTCGAATACGTGTTTAAATTAGTGAACCGTCTCAAAGATCGCGAGCTTGCTCATCAAAAATTAGTTAAGGAGCAAGAAAAGAGAAAGGTGTGGTATGATCGCAAAGCAGTGCACCGTACATTTGCTGTAGGAGATCGTGTCCTAGTGTTAGCGCCGAACAGAACCCAGAAACTTTCGGTACAGTGGGTCGGGCCCGGCGAGGTGTTAGAAAAAATATCCGAAACAGAATTATGTCGTTTTGTTACCTGGGAAAAAGAGGGCCGTGTATACCATGTGAACATGTTGAAAAGGTACCATCGAGAACGGAATACATTAGTTACGTGGCACACAGGCACTGAGTTCGAACCAGACGAAGACGAATTGGACAAATATGCCGTGAAACTAGAAAATAGGGATTTTGAGTTAGAAGTGATGTTCGAGGGTACAGATGTCGAACCGGAATTTCGGAAAAGGCTGGAAGAGATAGTATTCAAATATAGAGAGATATTCTCGGACAAGCCTGGTCTGACTGACATGGTAACAATGGATATCGAAATCATGGACGAATCCAAACCTGTCGAAGTGCACCAACCGTATGTCGCCTAGACAGTCGGAAATTCTGAAAGAAGAAATTACAAAATGTTACGGGATAAAATCATTGAAGTAGGTGATTCAGATTATACATCACCGATGATTTTAGTAGAAGCACCAGGAAGAAGCCGCGGCCGTGTATTGACTACAGACGTCTGAATCAATGCATTAAGACAGAGTATTACCCCTTACCGAGCATGGAGGAAAGAATAGAGACAGTGGCGGCGGCCAAAATCATTAGCACACTTGATTTGGCAAAGTGTTATTGGCAATTGCCCTCACGCCGAGGGCACAGCGTTATGCGGCTTTTGTGACGAAATTCGGAACTTATCGACCATTACGACTTCCCTTTGGGATTAAAACGCACCTTACCAGTGCAGTCGCATGATGGCATCCTTGTTAGATTCGTGTAGTACATTTGCTGTACCGTACATGCATGACATTCCGCCATTTAGTAATAACTGGGAAGATCATATCCGTCATCTGGAAGAAGTATTTCAGATTATCAAAAAGGCGAAACTGCATATCCAGCCGACTAAATGTAAATTCGCTAGAATTCTGTGCAGTACTTGGAGATACGTTGTGGGCGGGGGTGTAATGAGGCCAGTCAAGCAAAGGTTCACGCGATCCAAGAGTATCGCTTCCCAAATCAAAAAAGCAAGTCAGGGCTTTCTAGGCTCGCAGGATATTATAGAAGGTTCATTCCAGGATTTGCAGAAAAGCGGCACCGTTAACAGATTTACTGCGTGGGAGAGGAACGCCAAGGCAAAGTAAATTGGTCGCAAGAATGTGATGCGCATTCAAAGCCTAAAAGACGCCCTATGTAGTGAATCTGTAGTACACGCTCCAGATTTCAGCAAACCATTTATTATGCAATGTGATGCATCAGATCGTGGAATAGGCGAATTCTGGCTCAAAATGATGAGAAGGAATGAACATCCCATATTGTACATAAGTAGGAAATTATCTGACTCGGAAATTAAATTTTGTGCAACGGAAAAGGAGTGTACGGCTATAATTTGGGGCTTGCAGAAACTGAAATATTATTTAGACGGGCAAGTAAAGATCAAAATTGAGACTGATCATAACCCTTTGGTATGGTTAAGTAATTGTTCTGGAAAAATCCTAGGTTAATGAGGTGGTCACTAATGATTCAACATCACAACATTGAAATCATTCATAAAAAGGGGAAAGAACATGTAAATGTCGACGCATTGAGTCGAATGTTTTGAGAAGGCTGATCTGATCACAATGATGCGGAAGGACACACTGTAGGGGTCCTTGCAACGGTTGCATTATATAAATCCAAAATTTGCTTATATATGTTGTTAATATTATTATTTTATTGTTGTATCTTTATTTGATATGTTTTTGTTTTTTTCTCAAGGTCATATTCATGTGTATCATAGTAAGTTAAATGAAGATTGAAAATAATATATAAATGTACATAGGTGTGTATGACATAGATCTAATACGAAACTGTAATCTTGCTTTGTACTGACAGAAAAAAACTGGGGTCGTTCGCAGTCGAGACTTTAGATTAGAATGGCTAGGAGAAAAAATAGTAAAGGTATAGAGAATTGCTTTAGCCTGTAGGCCAAAACGGCCATGTAGAATCCAGAATACAGGTTACTAGTGAATTTTTGTCCTGTGGTTGGCACCTGCGGAAAAAATTCATTTCCGCGGATATAGGAGTCTGTAACGTCACCACATGGCGGCCAGGTTCGACCATCTTAGCAGAGGGAAGTGCATCCGGTCGGCTAGGACAAAAGCTGTTAGTAGCTTTGTCAACTGAAAAGGAGCCATTAACACCCCGGGACGCAAGTCGGCCGGGCAGAGGCCTGACCCCGCCGGCGGTCAGGGAGGCTGGCTGGCCATGGTCTCAGAGCCACCACACGTGCAAAGAAGCTAGGGGTGGGGGGCGACATGACCGCCAGAAGCTAGCTGGCCGGAAGGAGGAGTTCGTTGAAAGATCGCCTCGCGTGCGGACGCAACTGCGGCCCGTTGGCGGTAGTGCATTCCTTGGACACTGCGAGTGCATAGCACCGGGTGTCAGGAACCGGCGCGGTAAAGCGTCTGGGTGGAGGATGCACTAGCCAGGAGATGGGAGCAGGTGCGTGGAGTCGCGGAGGTAGATTGCGAACGGAACCCCAGAGCTGTACATACTGTATAATATTCTGTAAATAAATATTGTAACTAGAGCTCGTGTCTGTGTAGTCATTTCGCTACCACGACGCCACAAAACTTAAATCATCGCGTAGTATTCTCACTCAACCGTGAAATCGACCTTAGGAAATACAGACATCAAGAAAACACACGCACAGTTCCCGATTTATAAATTCTATTTGTGTTGCTTGTGTTTCAGACGTGCAATTGCTTACAGATCTGGGCTTTCTATGAGCACTCAAAACACTTATTGCTGTGTGGTAAATGAAGAAAAATGCGATCAGCCGTGCTGACGACAAGCAACAAGATGTTGTGCAGCCGTGTCCACCTATGAAGCAGCTCGCAGATGTATGGACGTGCTGCATATCCCAAACCGGCGGCGACTGGCCATAAAAGGCACGTGGCGTTGCGCGGTGGAATGGGGCGGAGCGGAGGGGGCTTCCTTCTCCGCAAGGGCAGCGCCGCCCGCGGACAATGACCCACTCTCTCCCGCGCCCGCCCCAGAGGCTCACCCAAATGGGGCTTTCAACGTGCGCTTCCACGTTCACAAATATAAAGCCGGCATGCAATTGGCATGCACTTTACTGGAGCCATTTCACAAGTTTTCTTGGAGGACCTGATGGTGTCGTTTAAAATAATCGCATAAGAAGAAAAAATGTCTGCAAATACGTCGAGTCCGGATATAGTGAACTTCTGGTGACTAACATTTTTGGTTCACTATATCCGATGATGCAAAATTAAATAGAATTTCTCCAAACGTCAAGCAAATCATCAATGAATTTTACACTCTTCAAATGTATCAGGTCGTTTTTACGTTATTTCTATTCCCATACATGAATGCCTACATGTTTAAAATGTTAAGAGAAAACTTGGCGCACCGTTTTAAAGCACACTGCGTGCATGAAGGACTATGAGATTAGTTGTGGTCAAAGTTTATATGAGGAAGGAGTTCAGAAAGCTAAAATGTGTATACTATAATGTGTGTTACAAATATATTAAATTAAATAATATAGTGTGGCGTCGCGCATCGCTTCCTTGCGAGCCGGCCGGAAAAACCGTCCTCCCCCATGTTTAAGCCGGATGCGGGGTTGGGGGCGGTTGGCATGCGCTGTGCACGCTGACGCGCGCCGAGCTGAAGACGCGCTGAATAGGCCAGGGGGATGGAGCGGAAACTCTAAAAAACTATAGAGAAGGTTAGTGCGAGTCGTGACTGGTCGCAAGACTCCTAGGGGAAGGCTGGCCGTCGAGCCTTCCTGACGCCCGCCGGCATGGGAGCGCCGAGGGGAGGAGAGCCCCCGGGGTCACCCGTTGCTGCATCAACTGCGTCCACGCGGGATATGTAGAGGGTCGAAAGGCCGAGTGATATCTCCAGTGCTATCCTAGCACGCGGGCTTTGAGGCGAAGACCGGTTTGGCATCAGGCCATGTTGTAACGCTAGTTAAGGGACTCTGTCCGACAGCTTCGCACCACGCGTTGCTAGCCTGCTTTAAAGCAGTGGTTCTGGGCTGGGCCTAGGGACGGTCGCGGGGGTTTCGCGGCTAAGGAATTAGAAAGGTTGTCGGAGGTTTTTTATTTTGTAAATTATTGTGTAAATATAGTTATATATTTCTGTTAGAAACAGTCGTCTGTGTTAATTATTTCCAGTACGTCACAATAGCGTGCAGATTCAACCCAATCCCACAAAAAAACTATCGTATCGTACATAACTCGTAAACGATGAGTTTTAAAGCATTACCACCAGATTTTCGTGTTCCTTCAGGGCCGCGAGTTTCGTTTTCTATGCTCTAATGCCCCGCATCAACGGCGAAGGTTACGGATTACGTATTAGTCCCATAGGTGTAGTGAATGTTTCTTTTTCTGGATGTGCCGGTGATCTTCTGTCGTTGAATGGTGCTATCCGGCGCCGTCCTGTCGGCTAGATGGGTTTCCCCAACCACCTGGCCACCACCCCAGCCGGGACAAGCTTTGTGTAGTGTAGTGCACGTAAGTGTGTGTAAGTATGGGGTGATGAGAGAAGAAGGAAGGAGGACGCCCGCGGTCCTCGGCCCGTTTGCGAGGATACAGCTCCGGCATTCACCTGGTGTTGATCGGAGAAACTACGGAAAACTACTGATGAGAGCGGCCAGCCGCTATAATTCTTTTTCTGTCTGCGGCTCAATCCTACCTAGCTGTCTAGCTAGGTTCGAAAATTCTGCCCACGTCGGTACTCAAACCTAGGGCCTCCGGACCAGAGGCACTGCAGTGACATCAGTTGATGAGCTACCTCGCCCGGTCCTCTCCCTTTTTGAGACAGTTGCCTCGCGCCTGGCGCGCGGCGAAGAAAGCTGCCGGGACGACGTGGGCGGCGCTGGCGGTTTCGCGGAACTCATTCGGCGGCGAGACGAATTCTCGGCCGGGCCCTCGCAGGATAGAAGCGGCCCGGGCCCCCACCGCTAGCACAGTAATGACTACGGTGATGGTGAAGCTTGGGAAAGGAACTGGATAGAGATTATAGTGCGTCTCACACACTCTCTCTCTCACTCTGGGCAAAAACTTACACAAAGATGTTGAAGAGGAGATTTGGGAGTGCTATGAGGTTTCACTACTCTCGATTTTAGTCTATTTCTTTGGCATGGTTTTGGTTTTGAAATAATCGTTCTAAGACTAAGAAACTTCTATCTCTTACGTTAGAACGATAACACAATATGTCTTAATGATTAGATAAAAGTTGTAAGTTGAAAACAATAAATGTGAAATTTAACCCATGGTGAACGTACTATCGAACCATGGTGAATTGCTTAGTCTCAGTGGTTAGTGCCTATCCTTAGTGGTAGAGAAAAAGCAGATTTATCAAAGAGTTGTGTCGAGTTGTTTTGTTTAATCTGTTCCTATTCTTTTTTACAATTTCTTATTTTCTCATGTAGATGTGTTATGGATGCTTCAATAAATTACATGAAATCCAAATGTTTCAAATAATAATTTGTCTCATGATGAGGGTCTCCGACATTTATAATAGTATCTCACAGAAAATATTTTAATCCACAATAAATCTAAGAATTACGTTAATCCACAAGAAATTAAGAGAATTGTTCTGGAAGAATTAATGTTGGTATGCTTTGAGGTATTGTATATTGAGGTGCTTTGATATCGTGATGAATTTCATGTTAACCATTTTGTGTATATATATATATATATATATATATATATATATATATATATATATATATATATAATAAACCAATGAATTTAAGAGTAGTCTTGGAAGCGCTAGAGATTTTCATGCTAAAGCTCGATCTTTCCTCCCAGCTGCACAATACTAAAGCACAAGACAACAACACTACGAATACTTAGCAATCCTCAAGCTCAGCGTAATTACTCCCTAGATGTAAAAGGCGACGTGGAAAGACGAAAACATCCCGCGCACGTGGCCCCGCTAAAGGACAAGGCCGGCGCTGTGCAGCCGAGTCGCTTTCGTGCACGGGGCGTTGCCCAGTCACCGGGAGCGTCTCCCAATGACTCTGAGCGCCGTCAAAGCGACGCCGCTACTTTCCTAGCCTCACGTCAAGCGGCAGGACGAAGGACATTTATAGTGTTTGCCCCCGGGGAACGTTTGGCTAAGGAATCAACTAATGTCACTGCAGTGCTTCTGACGTAAAGGTCCCGACGGGCGCCAGGATTTTCGACACCAGCTACAGTCGACTCCGATTCTAGTGAACTCGGGTATAGTGAACCCTCGGTTATAGAGAACGTAAGTCAATGGTCCCGTTTCTTCTTACATTACAAATAAGCATAAAAACGCGGTTATAGTGAACCTGAACCTCGGCTATTGTGAACGAAGGAAATACAACGTCCTGGGAATTAATTCCCTCCTGGAAAAGAATATATCGCCTCAGAGCCACAAATTCCAAAACTGGCAAGCTTGAAAATAATATCATCGACCAATGTTCATAACCAAAGAAGTCTCTCCTGAGGTGATGGTAGCGAACCCGGAATGGGGACCTTACTGATGACCTTATGCCACTCAGTTTCACTGTGGAAATGAACGGCGTGCCTTCCGTGAGCTTCAAGCGGCGGCGACAACGCGCGATTGCTTGATCCAGTTTCAAGCTTGGTGTAACTTGATATTTCGCGAGACAAAGCGTGTAGGCGACAGGAAGCACGCGACTGCCAAAGCCTGGAGATATTCGCCGTGCCGCACCGGAAGCGATCGGCTTCATTAGCCGCTTTGCCATCCCGCGAAAGCATGGCATATGTTATTCGGCGAATAAAAGGACCTTCAGAGAATAGGATGATGTTCCAGCAGTGCAAGACGCCATTGCAGGCTGTCAAGACTGCATTATCATACTTAGATACACAAGACAATGCAGAATCAAGTACGGACACAGCACGAGCTCTGGAGAAAGATCTAGAGAATGAATTATGAACAATATACGAAGCAAATAACTGAAAGTAATTGATTTTTTAAGGACAAATAAGGATATTGACATTTTCAGTTCGTGCTGTTAATGTATTTCGCTGTATCTCTCTCTCTCTCTCTCTCTTCTATATATATATATATATATATATATATATATATATATTGATAACGTACCGGGTAGGCCGGCTTGTTCTCAAGTAAATTTATTTGTAGGACAGGTGTTCTTTCTCGTGAATGGGCTCAGGGTTATTAATCAAACACCACTGTTCCGTGAAAAAAATAAACTGAACTATTTATTAATTCTATACAAATCACTAATGATACAATATCTATGGTGGTCTCTACCCTTTTCTTTCATATAACTCAGAATCACTGTTAGTCTCTCGATCTTATCGATCGAAGAAATATTTACCGTTACTTCTTCCACTACGAGCGTCGGCGGCTTCGGGGACCCTCGGGTTGCCTCGCGCTCCTTCGCTGCTTGCCGGGGTCGTTTCACTTGGGACCAGCCGAGGTGAGGCGCTGCGCTTCGAAGTACGTCTCTTTCCAATTCTCCGATCCACTCGACGTCTTTGATCTATGTTACTCCAAATAGCAGCTATCACTTTGGCAATATGTCCGATCGACTATCGATTGTTATCACGCACAAATTGTCCGTCAATTAATCTTTCTGCACTCGTTCGTTCGCGATACTAGTTTGCTTTTCGATCGCGGAGCAGCCCCAGATACGTCCTTCTCGCCGGCGGCCAGCGAACACTGACTCTCGCGGCCTCGTTCCCACGGTCGGCCAACCGACGACACCTCGCCGCCCGTAACCGTTTTTCGTGGCTAGCGAGCGCCTCTTGCAACCGTTCTGCCGTGTTCTTGCTTGATGCCTCGCCGTTTCTTTGGGTGGAAACGCGGTGCGTTTCAATATATATATATATATATATATATATATATATATATATATATATATATATATATATATATATATATATAAATAAATTGTTAGGAATACATTCTAATTCATTTTGACATCATCGGAGGAAGTGAACTTCTGATATAGTGAGCCGAAAATGTTAGCCTCCAGTAGTTCACTATAACCGGAGTCGACTGTACAAAGCTAGGCCGAATTCAGTTGCCGTCTGGAGGAGAATTCTAGCGGCCGGCTGCTCTGATCGGTAGATTTCCGTGCTTTCTCCGATCAACACCAGTCGAATGCTAGAGCAACGCTCTAACAAATGGACCACGGTCCGCACGCGATCTTTTCTTCCTCTTCCTTGTCCTATCTACATCCCTTACTTATACTTACATTTACATGCACTACTCTATCACACATGTCGGAAGAAGACCCGTCGGGAACTTAATATGTATCCCGACTAGGGCTGTTCCCCGCTGGTGAGAGATCCGTGGTAGGGGAAATACCCTACGACTCGACATAAAGCCAGCAATGGAAAATCACCGCCTCCCCCCCGGCGAAAATCATGCACTACACAGATCACAGCCGTTGACGCGTTCTGAATCATATATTGATCTATCCATGAAACATTTTCGCCGGGGGCACCTTATTTTCACGAGACGTCTGTCTCCAGACACTTTTGGCAGTAGGAAGTACTCTACACGTTTGTACAAGATTGGTTAAAAGTGAAAAAAAGTTCACAAATGCCAGTTTCATGAAAGATGTCTAGAACTCCAATAACTTACAAATAGTAACAAGAAAACGTGAATTTAGCTAATGTTACAAAATGTGCCATGTTCTAAGGCAATATATTCTACCATTACCTATTGATTTTATCTTATACCTAGTACTCACAAGTTGACATGATCGACAAAGTAACAACCAAATAAATAAAACATATCTTAAACAGGTTCCTGAGATGTTTCTGAACAGTTGTTTCATTTCACAAACTCTTGCACAATATGTGAAAAGAAGTTAATTAAAATACGTGTGTATCAAACAAATCACGTAGAAATCGTTGCAAAATAATCGGTATATTGGTAAGGTTCCAGAGTACTGAAAATAACAACACTTGACAGAATGTTATGTAAAAGAAAGTAAGGGCGTTGTTAAAATATTCTTTTACAGTATTATCATTCAAAACACAGTAATTTTGGTAACATTAGTCTAAACTCAGTTCTTCTTGTGTAATCTCGTGTAATCTTGAGAATCTCTTGTGTAATCTTGAGTAATAAATATTTCCTATGGAACTTGCATTTTTTGATTTCCTGCTATTATTCCTGTCACGAATAAAACTGCCGGTTCCTTTTTTATTTATTTATTTTCTTTTGGATAGAACAAAACAAAGATCAGTGCTAATACACTCTTCATTTGTTATAGTTGCTTATACCTACTTACAATTAACTTACAATTATCTTACAAATAAACTTAAAATACAACTTACATTACTACTAGGGTGGTAGAGGTACGATATATAGGTATCTACTTTGGATCGATATCTGAGAATTTATTTAGGAATATACGGAAAGGTAATTTATTTTTAATGCGGGTTCTGTGAGTTAGTTTATGGTAGAGTCTTAGTGGGGCTAGTTTCGGTATATTGGTATGTTTTGTAAGAAGTGGGTGGATAAAAAAATGTGGTTGGCAATCGGTTCTATCTGTAATTCTTTATGGAGTTGTGCATTGGAGACGTACCATGGGGCATTCGCGATAGTACGCAGGAACTGATTTTGGATTACTTGCAGTTTTTTGGTGTTTGATTTAGCTGTGCTGATCCAAACTGGACATGCATATAATCATAGTGATTTTATGATAATTTTGTATAGCAGTAAGGCAGTATTGTAAGGTGATTTAGCTGATCTATTTATTATTAGTTTTAGTTGGTGTAATTTAATTTTTGCTTGTTTAGCTTTATTGTCAATGTGATTTTTCCAATTGAGGCGTGAGTATAAGAAAATGCCTAGATATTTTATAGATTTGTTATGTGGATGCCATTGTACAGATTCTTGATTCACTTGTAAGCGGGTGGGGGTTAATGGTCTTAGGGAAAATATTTTGCTGCTGTTTTTGACGGGTTGATTTTAATTTTATTTATGGCAACCCAGCTGTCGATTTGGTTTAGGTATAACTGAAGTCTGATTTTTATTGTGTTTATGGCGCGACCTCATGAATATATAGCCGGGTAATCTGCAAATTGGGCGATTTTTATATCACTACTTTTCGGAAGGTCGGCTACGAAGAACGGGAGATAACGGGGAGCCTTGGGGGAGGCCAGCCTAGACCGCTTTTGGATTAGAGTTATGGTTATCGACTGTAACTGCAAAAGTTCTATTGTTGAGAAAGCTGGATATGTCTTGTGCAATATAGCAATCAGGAACAATATAAATCATCACGAAATTGACATATCAAACACCACAGGAATTGAAACAGTAGCAATAAGCCTAAAAATAAATAATCAACCATGGAATATAATAGCTGCATATAAACCTCCAACAATAAAAATACAACCCCTAAAAATACTTAATCTATTCACCCCAAATAAAAATACATTAATACTAGGAGATCTAAACGCCAAACACACAAATTGGGGATGTCGAACAAGCAACCAAACAGGAAAAACACTGTCACAAATATTAAATAATACGACTATCAAAATATTATCCCCTCCAGAACCAACATACTATCCAAGAGACGTAACTAAAAAACCAGACATCCTAGACATCGGACTGACAGATGGAAATATCAATTTTTACTCAATCCCATATCATGAACTCGACTCTGACCACTTTCCGGTAAACATACTAACACAACAGATCCCACCCCCGCGATCCCCAACCCCCAAAATAAACACTTAAATTGAACTGGATTAAATTCCAAAATATAGTAAGCAATTTAAGCCAAATAAAAAGTACTTAAAATAAAATTTAGCAGTAACAAAACACATCATCACCTCTGCCGAAATTAGAAAAAAAAAATATAAAAAAACCGAATTTAAAAAAAATAAAAAATCATTCAAATATCAAATTCCAAAACAAGATACAATCATTAACGACACAAAACAATTCTATTTGGAACTTCACAAAACAAATACTTAAAAGAAAATCAATTATTCCACCTATCAACTCACCAAGAGGTAAGTTATTCACCCCAACCGACAAGGCTGAGAAATATCCATACTTTGAGTCGACTTTCACCTCAACCAAGCAAAACCGCACCCGGAACACAACACAATAATTCAATCAATAAACCACCCAATCTATGGCCCTCACTACAAAATCCATTTTACAAATCCTAAAGAAATAAAACAAATCATTAACTCTCTCCAGATAAAAAAAGCGCCAGGTCATGATGATATAAATAATTCAATTCTAAAACTTTTACCCGCCCCCGCAATAGTATACTTAACAAACATTTACAATTCATGCTTCAGAACAAATCACTTTCCATCCACTTGGAAGCATACAATCATTCATCCCGTTCCGAAACCAAATAAAAATGCAGCAAACACCGACAGCTATCGCCCAATAAGCCTTCTACCATCTCTGTCTAAAATATTCGAAAAAATAATACTTCAACGTCTGAAAAAACACCTGCAATTAACAAAAGCCATTCCAAAAGAGCAGTTTGGATCTACTGAACACATCTCCACACAACACCAACTCCTCAGAATTACAGAACATATCAACACAGCATTTCAGAAAAACATCATTCAATACTCATATCACTTGACATATCACAGACATCCGATAGAGTATGGCACCAGGCACTAATTTACAAATTAAAGAAAATCCGCACTCCACAGTATATCACCTCAATAATCGAAAACTATTTATCCAACAGAACCTTTGCAGTAACAATTAACAACCATCATTCAAACCCCAGGTTAATCAAAGCAGGATTACCACAAGGATCCCCCCTCTCACCCACACTGTTCAATCTCTATGTAGCAGACATCCCCCAACATCCAACAGTAAAAACAGCACAGTTTGCAGACGACACCCTTATATTCGCTTCCAATCACTCTCTAATTAACATTAAAAAGAACATACAATTATATATAAACCTAATAGACAGTTGGTCATCCAAATTAAAAATAAAACTAAACCCAAACAAAACGGCAGCAAATTTTTTTTCTTTAAGGCCATACACTCCACCAACCACATTAACGTTAAATAACGAGCCCATCCCATGGTACCCCCCAAATAAACCCATTAAATATTTAGGACTGCACTAGATTTAAGCTGCAAAAACAACCATCAAACCCCCAAAAAACCCTTAAATTTGGGGTTAATTGGAAAAAAAAAATTCAAATAGTACAGAACCAATTCCTACGTACCATCACTAATGCACCCTGGTTCATATCCAATCATCAATTACATAATGAATTTAACCTCGACCTCATCATTCACCACATTGCTTACCTATCCCATAAATTTTTCTCTAATATTCACCATATTCAAACACTATCTCGTTCAACCTCCGTAAAAACCCCACTCATCCCACTCGCATCAAAAATAAATATCCATTCCACATATTTTGTAAAATATTTTCAGACCTAGAATAATATCTACGAGGTGCCATCATGGTTTCCTCAACCACTGTATAAGAGTTAAGTTAGGTTAAGTGTAATAAGTTAAGCCATCACTGCATATGTGTAGTTTTATAGGAACTGATCTATGTACAAAAACAATCAAATAATAAAATACAAACGTAACCAAAAAAATGTCTTGTGTAAGATAATGTGGATTGCCTGTTTCTTTTATTTTATAGTTTAAAGCTTGATTCCATGTTATATCAAAGGCCTGTGAGATGTCGAGGAAAATTGCTATTGTATGATAGTGTTTTCGAAATGCCTTATGGATGTTTTCAGTGATTCTGAGTAGTTGGTGATGCATGGGTACTTTTTCGGTGAATCGGTGAATTCGGTGAATGGGTATGGCCTTTGTGTTACGGAGATGGGTTTTGAAACGTTTTAATATTATTTTTTCTAATAAACTATCTGGGGATTTGAGGTATCTACCACAATAGTATTAAATGTAATTTTAATATGATTACATATAGCCAGATACGTGTTTCGGGAACACTCTTCCCATCTTCAGTGGTTCCAAGTAACACAGAGACATAATTTCATGGAAAGTCGTCAAAGTATGACGGCACTTTGATCGTACGATGTACGAAAGCAGACTGCATAGAATTTTTTCTAATAGTTTGGATAGCTTGGGAAGCAGATTGATTGGTCGGTAACTTGTAACCGCCCATATGTCGGTTACATTGATTTTTGCGAAGCACCCGAGAACGTCAAGACACGACAAGTTGCAATTATAGTGTTACCGAATTGCAAGAGATCGACCCAGCAGTAAAGGGTATCCCTAGCGAGAATTTATTAAAGTTTCTGAACGCACTCGCGTAGAATGGAGCGACAAACAATCAAAAATCACCTTTGAAAATATCAGCACTAACGCAAAGCACCGCTACGAAAAGCTTTCTCTTGTGCTGCCGACCGCCGATCTGGACACACCGGAATTGTTCGTGCTGGACGGAGAGGAGAATATTTCGACGATAAAAGCTTGAAAAAGGTAATTCGTCTCATCATGTTAAAATAACGATACTATGTATGAGAGAATTAAGAATTTTAAATCATGAATACTCGGATAAATTCACGTGAACACATTACGCAGAAATATACTATTTTTCTATCAACGAGGAAATAATATATTTCAACGTTCAAGAACGTATACTGAAGTAGAAAGCATGTGTTATAGGAAATGTTTCTTTCTATTTCCAGCTTTTTTTGCCTCTTGTCTTGGCTTACCACATAAGAAATTCATTACGCGGAGATATTGCAGTCATATTCTATAAAATTCGAAGGACTGTGAAAGCGATTCACCAGAGCACGTGATCGCCGAAGCAAGGGGTTGCCACGACCTTGAAAGGATCTGGTTCGCCGTCGTATAGTGAAAAGGTAGAGCAGTCACAAACTGTTAGTTAGCGATGCGTTCTTGTTTGGTTTTTGTACCGGAAGAATGATTGCATGTTTCCGTACTTGTGGAAAGTAACCTAGTCTGAGGCAGGATTTGAAGATATTGGTCAAATATGCAATGGCGGTTAGGGAAAGGTTTTTTAATATTAAGTTATTAATTCTATCATATCCAGGGGCTTTCTTGACTGTCGGTTCCTCGGCACATAAAAGGCAATCATGACGCCATGCTCAACGTCACTCATTGACGACGCAAAGGGATAGTTGGTTGAAACTATCTGGGAGCTATTTCTTTGAAATTTGTATTACCAAATTATATGATTAAATAATACTTTTTACCAGTCCGGAACATCAAACCATTAGTTTAGGGTCGATATTCTTTGTACACTAATGAATAAAACCGTTGATTGTAGGGGCTAATTCCCCGTCAACGTAGGTACAGATCAACTGCCACTTGCTTCGTAACCACCTCACCGTCCGAATTAACTGCGGACATGTAGCATCTAAGTCCGATTTTAGATGAAGATTTAGAACGGTGGTAAATCAATTAATTCGCAAGTCTTGAATGAGAACGTGACGCTGGCGCGATCAGTGGATCGCGGACCAGGGTTCGACTCCCTTTTTCGCTTTGGCGCGGCGGGAATGCCCGCAACATTTTTTAGTCGATGAGTTTTAATTGCAGCTCGTAAATCGGGGTTTCCTGATTTCACTTTCGCGCCGAGAACAAGGAGCGAAATAAAAGTCGCGAGGCGTGACCTTACATTTATTCACTCGCACTTGCCAATGTCCAAATGTAACGCGACGCGGTAGGAGTAACAGGATGTCCCGATTCAGATTTCTACTTTCCTCGTGCACATGAAATAATTTGCATTTTAATTGTTTCCGTTCTCACCTTCCGTAAGAAAGCAGCACGAAACGGATGTTATCGGTTAAATGCTGTAATACAATGTATATGGTTGCAGATTACAACAGTTCCTGAGAGCAAGGATTGTCAACACCTCACGAAAAATTTAGCGGTTATGTCTCACTTATATTGTAAAAATGGAATAGATATTTTGTGGATTATCCTTAGTGTAAGATTTTAATATAAGGGTGAAAATAAAAGACTGCCGAGAAAATTAATTGCAGTATTTAAAGGGCACCATAAATCTATTAAATAAAATATTATTTTAATTAATTCCTGTTCAAAATGTACAATGAAACCTACGCACCTTTTAAATATACTGGGTTTTAAAAACTCAATTTTCCAAAATGACCCAATTTTTTCTTCAAATTTTTCCAATGAATAGTGCTAATTGCACTGTTTAATATGACGTAAAGTTCATTTTGATGCATTATTTTGTTTTTTCAAAAATTACATAAATGTAATTTTTTTCAAATATCTCTCACGCCGTTAATATACACATTTCTATTGATTTGTATACATTATTGCATTTTGGCTGAAAGTGCTTCAAATGACGTTAAATTAAGTTTTTCGAAAACTCACTAGATTCCTGTGAAAAAGAGCTTGAAGTTTCGCATTCAAAGTAATGCTTAATCGCCATTTTCTTAAAAACCTTTCAAATTCTCAAAGAAAATTTATATTAAAGACGACGTCTTACTATTCTTTAATATTCTTTAAGGTATATTTCGGTTGCACTATTAGGAAAGCAAAACGGTGAGAAAAAGTCAAAAAATGTATTATGGGCAGCGATAGGTGGCGCGCTGGTAGCAAGTGCCAGACCATACCAAGGAAATCAGACTACTTTACTATTATAAAATCCGTGCCATTCTGTAGCACCACTAATTACTTTCTCGTATACGGAGTAATGTACGTAGTATAGAAAAAGTTATGTAATGCTGCGGAGAATCGAATTCGAAATTTCAACATAAATACACGTTTTTGGGTCCTCCGATACAGGAAAAGTGTTTTTTTCGAAACGTCCGTCCAACCATCCGTTCGTCCGTTTGTCCTTCCCTCCGTCTGTGAACATCACTAATTTTCTAAACCATGCGTAGTATTTATTGTTCAGAGAAAGGGAAGAATGGCCAGGAAGAGAGGGATTGCTTTCGCGGACTGAACGGGACCTTCTCTGTACGATGACAAGCTTACGCTGCGCCGGGCCGTGAGCTGCCCGGAGGGGGAGAGAGGGATGGCGCTGGTTGAGGGAAGAAGCAGGGGTTGTCTGAATTCAACTTACATTGCACATACTATTTAATATTAAGTTTACACTATTTACACTTGCAATGACCATGAGATGTGAGACGGTATGCCTGCGGCGGTGTGTCGACGGCGGTGTGTCTGCGTCGGTGTCTGCGGCAGTGTGCCTGCGGCGGTGTGCCTGAGGCGGTGTACCTGAGGCGGTGTACCTGAGGCGGTGTACCTGAGGCGGTGTACCTGAGGCGGTGTGCTGAGGCGGTTGCCTGGGGCGGTGTACCTGAGGCGGTCCTGAGGCGGTGTACCTGAGGCGGTGTACCTGAGGCGGTGTATCTGAGGCGGTGTATCTGAGGCGGTGTATCTGAGGCGGTGTACTTGAGGCAGTGTACTTGAGGCGGTGTACCTGAGGCGGTGTACCTGAGGCGGTGTGCCTGAGGTGGTGTGCCTGAGGCGGTGTACCTGAGGCGGTGTGCCTGAGGTGGTGTGCCTGAGGCGGTGTGCTCGAGGCGTTGCACTGGTGGGGTGCAAATGAATGCGCGCTCCCACAAGGTCCGTCGACGGTAGGGCACGGATGCAGCGCCTCAATGGGACCATAGCACAGAATCTGGCTCGCGTTGGTCAGCCGGAACTCACGTACGGACTGAAAGTCCGTCTGCGTTGGACGCAGTCTGCACCCCTGCCGAAGGCAGTGGGGTTACGTTACTCTCGCGGAAACCAGATGGCGCCGGGCGGGGCCGGGCTTGCGTTGTCTGTCGCGGAGAGATTTTTTGTTCCGGCAGAGACGGCGACCTGTCGGCGTGTGCCGTTTTGGGGGTAGAGGCCACCGGTCCCTCGGGGGACGCGTTGGCGGCAGGTGGGGGAGGCGGCGGTGAGGGTGGCCAGCGGTGGAAGTGCCGGATGCCCGCGGTGGGTGCGGCAAGTCTCTGAAGGAGCAAAAAATGACCTGCCGCCAAGGGCGTTTGGGGCGTGGACGGAACATTTATTTCAAATTAAGAAACTCCTGTCAATCTGGCAGGAGTTGAAGCTTTGACACTTTGAATAACTTTCTTTAAAATTTGGGGTTACTTTACATCACGGATATTTTCAAAATTTTCTAAAAAACAATCCTCAAAATTTGTTCTTAAAATTTTTCAAATAATATTGTAAAATACTCTTATAAGGATGGCATTGGTCCTATTTTCGCGGTTAACTCTGAATTTACGAAAACTGAAAAAGTTTCAGCGTCTTCTACAACTGCAAACTTGAAGACAGATTTTTCCTTCAAATGAAATTTGTTGTCCAAAAAATAGTTCTTTCATTAGGGTCATGTAGATGTTTTGAAAATTTTAGTAGTTTTTTGTGCAATAGTGGTGCAATTAAAAAAAATTTTAAAATTTTAGTAGGATTCGTGCGAAACGAACCCTATCCGATGACATAAACGCCATATTACTCTATACTTTTGTGTTTTCAAAAATTACATTTTTTAACTTGTCTCTCACGTCGGTAATATTTACATTAGATGCAATTTCTTCACGTTATTGTATTTATGTTTACATGTGCTTTAAATAATGTAGAATAAAGTTTCTGGAAAACTCAACAGCTTTCTGTGAAAAAGAGCTCAAATTCTTGCATTTATAGAAACGATCAAACGCCGTTTTCTCATAAACGACTTCAAATTTTTTCTTCAAAGTTTTCCAACAGATAGTGCTAATATGCCATTATGTTCATTTTGGTGTATTCGTATGTTTTTTTCAAAAGTTACACAATTATAATTTTTTTAATTACGCGTCTCACGCCGTTAATATACACATTCCCAGCGATTTGTAAACACTACTCAATATATCAATGAAAGTTTTTCAAATGAATTGTAATGAAGTTTTTTGAAAACTCCAAAATTGTTTGTGAAAATTAGCTTCTAATTGCGCACTCTTAAACTATATTTCGTAACTCTTAAAAGATATTTTCTTGGAAGAACCAAATTTTCGAAAATTGTCATTTAAAACGAAGTTTTACTCTTCTTTAATATTCTTAAAGTATAATTTTGGTTTCACTATTAGGCAAATAAAAAATGAGAAATATTTTTAAAAACTTTTCTTCGGGAGGCGATAGATGGCAGCTGGCAAGAGTATTTGGCAAGCCGAATAGCTAGACCAGTACGAAGAAATTAGAAAATTAATAAGAGAATGTCTGTGCCGTACTTTAGCACCACTACTTTATGTTTAAAATTTCTCGTTTAAGTTTTACTTTTAGAAGGATCAATCTTCCATTTCAAAGAGTTGTACACTAATATTTCTACAGCGCTAATATAAAAAATATAAAAAATCACCCTCTGCCCGGTCCTAGGTTCGAGTCCTAACAGCGGCAGGATTTTCGATACTAGCTTTTCAGCTAGGTCGAATTCAGTCGCTATCTGGAGGAGAATTCTAGCGGCAGGCTGCTCTGATCGGTAGTTTTCCGTGGTTTCTCTTATCAACACCAGGCGAATGCCGGAACATTTCCCTACAAACGGGCCACGGAACGCGCGTGATCTTTCCTGCTTCCTTGTCCTATCCTCTCCCCCTTACACACACACACTTACACTAACATGCACTACACTACCACATATTCCGGGAGACCCATCGGGAGCTTAGAGCTTATCCCGGCTGGGGCGGTACCCGGCTGGTGGGATAGTCCTGTTTAGGAGGAGACCTCTCTGGCTGGCGGTAGATAGGCGCCGGATCTTGCCATCCAGCGGGGGAAGATCACCGCCATCTGCCGAGGAAAACATGCACTACACTTACGGGACTAATGACCTAAGCTGTTTTTCTCTTAATAGTATGTTACCACAGCGGAGATTGGGTCAAAACAACATTTCACTAAATTATGTTCTAGAAAGATATAGCAGACTGAGGGAACGACGATGCAAACATTATTGGCAACAATCAAGTGCTTCGTGTTCTGGAAAGTTTTGTGGAAGCAAAGGCCGCGGGTGCGCTATGGGGTGGGGGCGGAGAAAGCTGGGGGGCCAGCCGCGATTCCCGGCGACGCCCGGAGGCACTCTTCGATGGGCGTCGACGCACATCTGACAACGACTTTCAGCGGGGAAATTTATTTCGTTGCTCCTGGACCGATTTTGCTATGAATATTGCAGATTCTCGTTTGTTTAAGTTATCAGGTCCCAAACCAAACATCTCATTTTTGTGAAAAAAAAATTATGATTCTATATTTTTTATCTATAATCCTACATTGATTCGTCAGCAATCCTCGCATTACACCCAGAATCACCCAGAAGTCTTTTTAAAACATTTTTTTAAACAATATAGTGATAATGTTTTCAAAGCTTCTTACATTAAAAACAGCATATAATCAATAGCAACAGATATTTCCTTACAGTAGAATTGTTTGGAACCATCTGAAAAGAGAGATCTATATTCAGCTATCTTTCTTTTCTAGCTCATTGAAATAAAGGTTGTTATGCAGATTTGTGTATCATTGATGAAAATGTGGGCACGAAGTACTCAGTTATTATCGTGGATACTCCGAGGGCTTATCGAGTCATATCCAGAGGTGCTAAAGAATAGCAGACTTTCTCGTAGTTAAGTTTTCTAATTTTCTTGGTGTGGACTGGTACTGCACAGTCTTGACCCTCCTCCTTGGCTGCTTCGCCACTCGAAGTACATTTTTTTGACATTTTCTTGACTTTTCGGTTTCCAAATAGTAGAACCGAAATATTATTTTAAGATATTTAAAGAAGGCTCAAGTCGTGTCGTAAATAGTAATTTTCATTGAAAAATTTGGAGTCGTCTTTGAGAAAATTGCGTTAAGCGTTACTGTAAATGCGAAATTTGAAGCTCTTTTTCACAGTAATATATTGAGTTTTTGAAAAACCTCATTTAAAGTAATTTGAAGAACATCTAATTAAATAATGTATCCAAATCGACTTAAATGTGCATATTAACGGCGTGAGAAATATTGAGAAAAACTACATTGGTATAATTAAAAAAAAAAGAATGCACCCAAATAAATACGTCATATAGAACATCAAGCCCCCCGGACATTTTCAAAATTTTCTCAAAAACGGCCGCAAATTTTTTCTTTAAAATTCTTGTAAGAATAGAGTAAAATACTCTTATAAAGGAGGCATAGATCCGATTTTCACGGTTAACTGTGAATTTTCGAAAACTGCAATAGTGTGAATTTTTTTGGCGTCATCCTACAACTATAAAATTGAAGATAGAGATTTATCCTCTTCCTTTCTTTTCAAAAACTACAAAAAATGTATTATTTCCTTCACTCTCATGTCCGTTATATTTACAGTAGAGGCGATTCCTTCCCGTTATTATATGTATGACTACATGTGCTTTAAATAATGTCAAGTAAAGTTTCTCGTAAACTCATTAAAACTAGCTCAAAATTACGCATTTTCAGAAACACCCAAACGCCATTTTCTCAAAAACGGCTCCAAATTTTTTCTTCAAACTTTTCCAACAGATAGTGGTAGCAGAACTCTTTAATATGACGTAAAGTGATTTTGGTGTATTGTTTTGTTTTTTAAAATTGCACAAATGTAATTTGTTTGAAATATCTCTGCGCCGTTAATATGCATTTCAATGATTTAAATACATTATTGAATTAGTGAGTCCAAATTGCTTCAAATGAAGTTTTTCGCAAACTCAAAAGAGTCCTGTGAGAAAGAACTTCAAATTTCGCAATTACATAAAACACTTAACGCCAGTTTCTTAAAAATGGCTTCAAATTTTTCAATGAAAATTTCTATTTTGTACGGGGTTATACTCTTCTTTCATATTTTTCAAAGGATATTTCGCTTCTACTATTAAGAAGCCCACAAGTTTAGATAATGCCAAAAAACAAAAACGAAATTTGGCCGGCGATACATGGCAGCTGGCAAGAGAATGAGGCATGACCTTTTTTAAATTTTATTTTATTGATTTTGTTGGATATTCATAGGTCAGTTTTAGTATATACTTTACATATGTTTGATAGACTTACTTATTAACTTATATTTAAAACTTATTTCTAAGACTTAAATCTAACATAAGATTGAGGATGCCCTATTGGGTCCTCTATTCTGGTTCAAATTCGGAGAAGGTTTTGAGGAATATATTGTAGGGTATCTGTTTTTATTCTGGTATGGATCGGGTTTTTAGTGAGTCTAAAGGTTGCAAGGGAAGAGATTTGAGATAAATAATAATAAAAGTTGGTGGCTAAGTATGTGATGTGATGTTCAATGAGTTCTAAGTTGAGTTCTTTGTGAAGCTGATGATTCGTGACAAACCACGGTGCATTGGTAATGGCTTGATTGGTTTTTGCGGAATTTATCCAGATGGGACAAGCATACAGCAGTAGCGGCCTTAGAAGGTTTTGTATATTGCAATTGAGGAAAGATATGGTAATGGGCTGTTTCTATAGATTAAAGGTTTTAATTGCAGTAGTTTTATTTTAGCCTGTTTTATTTTTTCTTTGTTGCCGTTTAAATGCTTCCGGTTTTTTGGGACCAGTTTGTTTCTGTTGTTTATTGTTAGGGGGGTGGGAAAGGTAGGTTGTTGTATTTTAAGTTTGGATGCCCAGCTATCGAGTAAGTTGAGGTATAGTTGTGTTCTATTTCTGATGTCAATGATAGAGTTGCCAGAAGAAAATATTGCTGTATCGTCCGAAAATTGGGCTATGTGAATGTTCGTTAATTTAGGAAAATCTGCAACGTATAAGTTGAATAGTGTGGGTGAAAGTGGTGAGTCTTGGGGGAGTCCTGCGTTAATTAGTCTAGGGTCGAAGTGATGATTATTTACGTTCACTGAAAAAGTTGTATTGTTGAGAAAGCTATTGATAATTGATTTTATGTAGTATGGGGTGCCAATTTGTTTGATCTTGTACATTAAGGCTTGGTGTCATGTCCGATCAAACGCCTGAGTGATATCTATAAATACGCCTATTGTGTGATGTCTTTTCTGGAATGCTGTGTTTTCTGGAATGTTCGGATATTCTTAGTAACTGGTGTTGAGTAGACACTTTTTCCATAAATTCAAATTGTTCTTTAGAAATTATTTTCGTTATGTGTAGGTAATTGTTTAATCTTTTAAGTATAATTTTCTCGAATATCTTTGATAAGGATGGTAGTAGACTGATCGGACGATAACTGTCAACGTTTGCAGGATTTTTATTCCGTTTACAATGATATGTACTGTTTCTAGGTATGGAAAGTAATTTGTTCTGAGACACGAATTGTAGATGTTTGTGAGGGTAGCTGTGCTGGTGCGGTAAATGTTTTAATACGATATTATTTATATTGCGTGTTCGTGATTTTAGAGGCAGTTTATTAATTTTTTTATTTCAGAGGTGAATGTAGTGTTTTGGTGAGGTCCATATTTTGTTCTGATGCTGATGGGGTTATAGTGATGTGTCCAGGAGGGAAATTAGTGTTGACGGGTGAGATGTTGAAGCAAAAAGTTTGAGTTCTTCTGACTTTGGTGATGTGTACGCTTTATCTGTTGATGAGTTTCTAGGAGGTATCGTGTTTTTCGTCTTACGTATTTTTCGTGTGAATTGCCACAGAGTGTTATTACTGACGCTGAGCGACTGGATTAAGTTATGATAGTTTTGGTTATTGAAGTTAGTTATACGTCTCTTTACGATATTTGTTAATAGGTTTAGTTCCCTCTTAAGTTCAGGGGTTCTTAATCAGGGACCAAAGTCTTCTAGTTTTGTTTTTATTGAAATTGCTTTAAATTTCTTTGGGTAGTATTTTATATCTGATTGTATTTCAGCCGGGTGTAGTAGTTAATTGTGTACTTTTTAGAGTAGAGTGTATTATATCGTTGAAATGAGAGATGGATTGGTCTATTTCCAACGGGGTTTTTAATGTTTTTATTTTGAGTAAGGAATTTATTACTGTTTTTTGAAATTTGTGCCAATTAATTTTTATTGAGTTTGGTTTAGGGGCGGGGGCGTGTTGCGGTATAAGTTGGTGTGTAGTAATAATTACCGGGATATGGTCAGAGCCAAGTTCGAAAGTAGGTGTAGAGTAGAATTTGATATTATTATTTGCGATGCCTATGTCAAGGATGTCCGATTTACGAGTACTATCCTGAGGGTGGTATGTTGGCTCCGAGGGGGTGAGTATTCTTAGGTTTGAAATGTTTATTAGTTGAGTAGGACTTTCCGTTGTGATTATTATTTGACAACCCAGCTAGTGTTTCAATTAAGGTCACCCAACAGCAAAGTTTTCTCGGTAGGTTGAAATAAATTAGGAAAGTTTGCATTTGTAATTTTGGGTGTGGGGGGCTTATAAGCTGTTATAATTTTCCATGGTTGGCTATTTATAAATATTTGGATAGCAACAGTTTCGATTCCTGGTGTGTCGGGTAGATTAATTTGGTGATAAAGATAATTTTTGACCGCGATTAGTACCCCTCCTCCCCTATTTTCCGTTCCATCTGTTCTATAAGTGCTGTAACCTGGAATAAATAGTTTATTTTTTTATTGAGGTGTGTTTCAGTTATGCATGCTACGTCAATTTTATGGTGATGCAGAAAATGAAATGCTATTGGAATTCAATTCAAGATGGATATATTATTAGTGGGTTGAGTTGACACTATTATTGCTTAGATAAGCGGTGGCAGAGTTATGAATGGTGCTGATGATGGTAGGTAAATATTTATGAAATATTGATGATAGGTGTGTATTGGATTGTGAGAGTCAGAATCATTTGGATGAGAAGAGGACTGGGAGTGGGTGTGAGAATTTTGTGAGTGAGATTGGATTCGATTTTTGGAGTTTGAGATGTGGGTGAAGTTTCGGAGAGTACTGGTTTGGGGTAATTTTTGGGAAATTTTCTCTAGATTGATTTGGAGGAGGGTGGGGAGGGATTGAGAGTTTCGAGGGTTTTCATTTGTATTAGTTTTGTTGCGATCATTGTTTTTTCTTACAAGGATTTCTTTAAAATAAGAACAATTTGGGTTTCGTATGTCCGCTCGACGATTTCCGTTGTAGTTCGAACAGAGAGGGGTTTTAGTTTTGTTGGGGCACGTCACAGAAGAGTGATTTCCGACACAAAAAGCACAATTGATAACATGATAGCAATTATTCTTCGTGTGGCCGTAATCTAAACATCTCTGACACTGCAATGGACCTTGAGGTTTTCGACGTCTTTCTGTTTTCACACGATGATTACATATTTGCGTTATTGCTAAGATGGTTTCTATTGGTTCACCTCCGTTAAACTCGGCGGACACAACAGGAACTGGATTACTGTCTTTTAGTAGTCTTGTAACTTTGGTGATTGATGGGTAGCGTTGTTTTAAATCTGAGAAGATTTCGGGTTCCGTAATTGACTGATGTATGTTTTTTAAAAACAACTGATTATTTTGTTAGATGGGTCCTTAAACGAGTGAAAATGTCTCTGAGTTTGTATTAAATATTTGATTATGCTACGAAAGTCTGTAGATGTGTTGGCATTGATTTTAACTTTGTTGCTTTTGATGTCTGCTACGAAATTTTGGGTAACATTAATTTTTCCGTGCTCCGATGCTCCGTGCTGCTTGTAGCTCCTGTTGGCTGAGTAACCTCCGCGTTTCCTTGAGTGTTGGTCACGGGCGGGGCCATGCCGGGTACCACGTCCATGGCTTCCTCTGATGGCGGAACTTGCGGCGTCGGATTTTCGTCACCGTTGATGAAATTGTTTATGTCACTATGGAAGTGTTAGCAGGGCTTGAATAATAGTGGATGTTGATGAGTTTGTGCCGCATGACAGCCTGGTCACTACGAGCACCAGTCTTCGTTGCTACGCACAGCGGGAGCACAGTCACTGCACTATGTTCCCCGGTAGACGAACAAGCCGGGACTGAGCGCTAGCAAGGTAAGCACAGCGGAGCTGGGCACGTCCGCACACCACCGCTGCTGAACGACGAATGAGGCAAGACCGTAAAGACAGGCCCACACCAAGGAAATTAGAAAACGTAACTGCGAGAAAGTCTGTGCCATTCTGTAGCACCTCTAGTTATCACTTTCGATCCTAAGGACGTAACTGATACGTCAACTTCATTTTATTGCTATGTCCTATGTCACAAGTTCATTTATATTTATCGTCTTTGACAGGCTGTAAACGTCTCTCGGACGTTCGTAGGCTCTTAGGTCGTTCGTAGGTCCTTTTTAATATCATGAATATCGTCGGAGGACAAGCGCCAATGGGTGATTCTATTTTTTGCAAATATTTGAAATTTTTCTAGGAAGTGATCAGATGTTCGTACTTGAGAGCATTATTGATTAAGTTCAAATGTCTTTCATTGTAAGTAGTGTTCGTGCTGTTGGGGACATACAGATATGAAATTCATAGCGACTCTCAATTCTAAAAATTCAAGGGTTTTTATTAATGAATCAGAACTGGATTCATCTGATGTGGACGATTTTATTCCTGAACTGTTGTCTAGTTTAAGCAATGAAAATTTTATCGAGGAGAGTAATGATGATGCAAATGATTCTATTGGTGAGTCTTCTCAAATTCATGGGTTTTAATTTCCTTTACAATGGTGTGAAATTGATAAACTATTTGAATTAAAAGTGTTTGAGAAAACCAATGAAACAAAATTTCCTGTAATTGAAGGGTCAACTGGACTAGACTACTTTTCATTTTTTACCACAGTATATTTAGAAAAAAGGCGAAATAAACAGATATGGAAATGGAACAATTTCTCAACTTCAACAAAATATATTTATAGTTTTATAAATTAGTATATATAAAATATATATTCAGTATTGTTGTCATATGAAGTTGCGTTTCCACACATATTTTGTAACATTGTTACTTTCCGCAAAAATATAAAATTGAGGAAATGTTTTTCTTTGAATTCCATTCCCATTACTATCTTATATACCGGGTGGAGCACCTAAGTTGGCAACAGCAAATATCTCCAAAACGGTTTGAGATATCGGAATCCAGTTTGCGCCAATTTGTAGCAGATGATGGAGGAAATAACATATATCGTTTTTGTGTATGTACCATTTTTATTTGCGAAGATATTGACGCAACTTATTTTTTTTAAATGGACGTATTTTTTTTTCAGCACCATTATAAAAGTTTTAAAGAGAGGAATACACTGATATAAGTATTGTTAATATTTGAAGAGTAAGTGGAGAAAAAAAAGTGTTTTGCATTTTCAGAAACCACGTCATTCTAGTCTTTCCGAAACAGTTTTTCGGCAGGCGGAAAGTGGCTGTCCGTTGCCGCCACAGCGCTCTGCTCTCGAAAGAAATTGGTCGCTAAGCTTTCACAAGCGGGAGTTCACAATTGTAGCAACTTATGAGAAGGTGAAACATCTCTCAACGCTTTGAGTTCAACGTTGGCTTTCGTAATGAAATTTACAAACGAAGAAAAACTCGATGCTGATCTTATTTACGGTGAGTGTGGAAGGAACGCAAAGAAAGCAGTGGAAATCTACGCAAAATGGTATCCGAATCGGAAGCGTTTGTCAAGGAAAACCTTGGTAAGAATATGTCAACGTCTGCTATCAAGCGGCGACTGGAATTCAAAAACACGTGTAAGAACGGTGAGAACAAGGCAGTAGATGTTATGGCATGTGTGGCTGCAAACTGCCATGTGGGTTCGCGAGAGATTGCTAGAGACTCAGGTATAAGTCGGAGAAGTGTTCTTCGTATACTTATTTCACTGGTACAAATTCCATCCTTACCACGTTAGCCTTCACCAGCAGTTGCATGAAGGTGATTTTGAACAACATGTTCAATTTTGTAGATTTATGCGTATGTCACTGAGAGACCACAAAAGATTCGTCAACAGAATTCTTTTCACCGATGAAGCGACTTTCACAAACCACGCACAGGTAAACTTAAGAAACATGCATTATTGGGCGACAAAATGGATTCGTCAAGTAGAAAATCAGCGGCAGTGGAGTGTGAACGTCTGGTGCGGGATCATTGATAATTTTATCGTCGGGCCATACTTCATTGAAGGAAAAATGACTGGTCAAGTATATTCTAAATTCCTGAAAGAGACTTTGCCAACGTTGCTTCATGAAGTTCCCTTGGAGTTGCGTCTTGGCCTGTGGTATCAGAACGACGGTTGCCCTGCACATTCTGCTGAAGTGTCAAGGGCAGTTCTAAATGAAACATTTGCAGATCGTTGGATAGGAAGAGGTGGTGCAGTGAAATGGCCACCTCGGTCACCAGATCTCACACCACTCGATTTCTTTCTGTGGGGAACTTTGAAAAATACTGTATACACAAACATTCCTTCGACTCCAGAAGGTATGAGGAGGCGCATTAGAAGCTTGCGGTAAGATAACGCAAGAAACGTTCCAATTCGTGCGTCGGTCGCTGTAAAGGAGACTGCAAATGTGTATTGCTGTGGACGGTAAAAAAAATTGAGCACATGACGTGAAGAATACCCTGCGTTCTATTTTATGGAATTAAAATTTCTTTTATGCGTGCTAAAGGTCTTATTTTTATCAATACTGAGTTTCATTGTTTTGCTTTCTTGTATTCAAGTTCTTTTGTTGCTGCACTGGCTTGAAGCATACCAAAATTATTCTGTGTAAATAACTTAGCTATCAAAGGAATAAAATTTGTATTCCACAATGCAGAATGTCCCGTATTATTCAATCAATTAAGATAATCAGAAAGCGACCGAATTTACACATTACTTGGACGCACTCATAAAATGTAAATTTGGTATTTAATAGTCTTAAATTATTACGTTGTCGCATTCTTATGTTCCTCTTCCTATCATGACGCGGGCGGGAGAGTAGACGCAGTAGTTATAGATTTTGCCAAAGCGTTCGATGTTGTTCCACACGACCGACTTGTTCAGAAATTAATAAATTCAGGCATCGATCCCAGGGTGGTGGCGTGGATTAGCGAGTTTCTGCGTGACAGAAACAGAAAGTCCGAATTGGGCAAGAGTTATCTTCCTGCGCAAGCGTTACGTCAGGAATACCGCAAGGGAGTGTCATTGGACCTCTTCTATTTCTAGCGTTCATTAATGATTTGCCAGCGCAATTAATTTCAAATGTTCGGCTATTTGCAGACGATTGCATAATATATCGCATTATAAATTCGAAAGACGATGAAAATATGCTGCAACGGGATCTTGATGCATTATCTTACTGGGCGGAAAAAAATGGTATGACCATAAATAGTTCTAAAAGCAAATCTATCACTTTTGGCAGAGGTCACAATTACAGCGTAACAAATTACCGTTTAAGTAACGACATTATTCCGAGAGTTTCTTCGTGTAAGTACCTAGGTATCCATTTCGATAGTAATTAAGCTGGAAAAATCACGTAGATTTTGTTGTAGGAAAGCGTGGAGATCTCTTCATTTTTGTAATGGTATCTTAAAAAGAGTACAGTAAACGCAAGGAAATTGCTACTTGTCGCTTGTTCGTCCGATAATGGAATATGGAGCAATTTGTTGGGATCGCAAAAATTTGCATTTAAAAATTTTGAAAGGATTCAGGGAAGCTAAATTTTTTTTGGAAAAAAAAGGGGTGGGATTATGAAAACAGGCAAAATTTGGGCAAGATTTTGCCCCTTTGTAAAAATTTTATAGGGTCATCCAGCTTGGAAAGAAATTAAACGGCGGCTAAATTTTCCCTACGTACATCGGTAGGGGATCACAGGACAAAAAAATTTTAAGACCGCAGAAACGGATGTCGAAATTTTTTCAAATAGAACGTAAGAGATTGGAATAGATTGCCTGAAAAACCTTTAAACCCCTTTTCTAAGGTTAAACAATTTAAAAAAGAATTTGGTTTTTTAAGTTTGAGGTAGTTAATGGGAATATTTTATACGGGAAAGGGAAGTAGGAAGTATAAGTGTTGATGAGTAGAAAAATAATAAGGTTTTTTTTTGAAATAGGAAGTGAAATGAATGAAGTGTAGGCAGTTGGTTTTCATTTTTTAAACACCAGTGCTGTATTAGATTGATTTCTTTTTTTTTGGGAAATTTTAATGTTTTTTTTTAAGATTCACCTTTTTTATATTATTATTATTTTTAAATTTTTATTATTAATACTATTATTACTATTTTTAAACTGTTATTATTATTACTATTATTATTACTGTTATTATTATTATTTTAGATTATTATAACATTATTATGTTATTTGCATGAAAATTAATATCTTACTTTTTAATTTAATCCACCGGGTTACACCCAATTGCATTTTAAAATAAATTTATTTATTTTTATATAATCAAAAGTATTTTTATGCAATACATCTAGTATACAGGTAGTTTTAAATGTACTACCTTTCAAACATTTTTAGTATCCCATTTAAATTTAAAAAAGTACAATTTTTTTAATTTTCTCCCTAATTTAATATAGTATATCTACAGTATAAAAGAAAATATTCAATTCTGTGATACTTTGTGAAAAATTTAAAAATTTTTTGATTTTTTCATTAAATTTTTAATAAAAATTCCCAATTTGCAGAATTTGGGGCGGTTCCACGTCGGACATTTGACGACCCTCACCGCGGGCAGTGTTGACTTGAAGGCGAGGCGGACATTGAAAGTTAGAAAATAGGATCTGGCTACAAGAAACCAAGCATTTTCCAAACAAGGAAAGTCTAAGAACGGGGCATCCACGTCTAAGTGCAACTTGTTTAAAGTATTTTTGCAAAAGTCTTCAAATATTAAAAAATTTATATTTGTATTCCTTTTTGAGACCTTATAATGGGCTGAAAAAATATATACTTCCATTAAAAAAAATTAAATTGCGTCAATATCTTTGAATTAAAAATGGATATAAGAAAACGATAGGGTTTTTTCCCCCTCATCCGCTAAATTTAAAAATGGTTTCCATCAAAATATTCAGATATTTGTGTCCCAATTTAAAAATATCTATATTCACCAGAACACGACGAGTTAGTCACGATGAGTATCCTTCAAGAACGAATGTGTAATACAATTTTTCTCATGTATAAATCTAATGTATAAATCTGAAATATGTATGTTATTGATTGTATTTATATATTGAAAGAAAACAATTCGCGCACAACAAGTATTCTACAGTTTTAATGTGGTGGATTGTGTTGCACAGAATAATGTGAGAGAAAAGCCATTTTCCTCGCCTGTCATTATTGATTTATTCCCACGTTTATAGCAACGAATATATGAATAACTTCTGAGAAATATTTCGATAAACTTCATGCTACCTGAGTACTGTGCATGCGAAAAAAATTCATATCTTTTATTTTCCCAACTCCCAAACAAAGAGGACTAGGGGGGCCCCAAGGCAGCGGTGTCTTGATTTATTTAGTGTTTCCGCGAACATCAACTACACAGTGATCAATAGTTTCAAAAGTGTAGCCAATATCCCGAGGGTTGGCGGTGTTCCTCACCGTCTGGAACATGATGTCCGTCGCCGATATGATGTTAGTTTGCGGGATTTCCTTTCTGGAGGTATCTCCACATGTGGAGCACCACTGCAGCCGGAACAAGTTCTAAGCTGGGGGCCCGACATTGGGAACGAACGCAGAGAACATGTGTGTGTGTGTTTTTGTGTGTTTAAGTGGGGGAAGAAGAAAGGTTGGGGGAAAAAAAATTTTGGCAAGGGGGACAAGGGGCTCAAACATCCGCCAGAGTGGGGGACTAGAACCAGGATTTCACCAGCGTCACCGCAGAGGCGCCGCAAACCCCCGACCAAACCAGGAGGCGAACCGGGGCCGGGGGGCCCACACACCGCCCGGGCCGGGGCCCCGTCCCCCATCCCCCCCGGGGTGCGAAACCCCCTTTTTTGCGGGGCCCCCACCAGACCGGGGGGAAAAAAGGCCTTGATTAAAAAGAGAACAAAAAGCCCGGGGGGAGGGTTTGGGGTTTAGGATCCCGATTTTTTGAAACCGTTTGTGGTTACCCGGCACATGTTTACAATTGTTAACAGGCGAAGAGAAAGGAGAAACTTCATAAACGATTCACTTGGAGATAGTTTGGCTAGGAGTTATAAAGGAACACGACAAATTTTACGAGAGAAAGGGAAACTGCACATGCTCCCATTTTTTACATATATCATTTCAAAAAGAACAAATATGTTGAATATCGTCAATTAAACATATGTCTCCCACTTCCATTATTTTATAGTATTTCCAGTGCCTCTGACCGGGAGGTCCTAGGTTGGAGTCCCAACGAGGGCAAGAATTTCGATTTTAGCTAGATAGCTAGATAGTTAGCTAGATAGTTAGATGACGTACCCGGCATCGCTAATCAATCATTTTAATAAAACTGAAGTTTCTCTCTCGTCATATTGTTGCCGTTAGTCTCGTAAGTGCAGTGCATGTTTCTTCCTTGGGAGGTGGCGGTCATTTTCCTCCGCTGTATGGTGAGATCCGGCGCCAACCTACCCGGGGTTTTCCGCAACCAGATTCCCACGAGCGGGGCATCGACCCAGCCGGAACGAGATCTAAGCTCCCTATAATCTTGTAGTATAAATATCTACTTCTTGTAGATATTCATACTTAATTTCTAGTCTTCTTTTGCATTATATTATATTCTTAACTTTATAATTATTTTTCAAGTAGATATTCTCATTCGTGGTTTAAATCCTCCAATTTAATGAAAGATTTATTTCTGTGCTCCCCCATTGTCAAGTGTTTCATTTTCTTCAAGGAGAGAGAACGTAACTGCACTTATTTCCCCTTTCCTACTGGGTCTATATCTGATGTTATGAGTGAGCATTAAAGTTAGTTTACCCATTCTTAGTAATTGTGCCATACATTCTCAACAATTTGATCGTCAAAAACTTTGGGAAGAAATTTGAGGTTGTACTGTACGCCAACTGAGGCAGCTACGCTTTACTGTCCAAATGTTCCATCTAAGGGAACGGTTTGATCGGACACGTTCCAAGGTAAGCTCTTGAGAAACCGGAAACGGCTTTTACGTTGTTTTGTGGTAAATGCGGGAGACCTAAGAACCCTCACCATGTCAAAGAACAAACCGTCTAAAAATCTCAAATAGCTCCTTGAAGTTCAGCGCTAATGTTAGAATTGCACCATAATGACTGGTAAGTTCTGCGAGCTGGCGGATGTTGGAAAGGAAAAGAAATCTGATGTTACTTTCACTCCTCGTAACCTTGAGGAACTCTTGAGACTGGAAACTCGTTTCACCGAAAACCATTGTCTGTTGACAGACGAGCAAAGAAACCACTATACTCTTCGTAGTTTCAAGAATTCAGAAAAGATGTCCAGTATTCAATTATATATCTTACATTGTCTCTCCCTTCTCTCTCTCTCTCTCTCTCTCTTTCTCTCCAGTTTGTCAGAGGCAGCGGTCGAGTCAACATCAGTGCAGCAGGACAGTATCTGCTGTAGTGGAGAGCAAATGACTTTCTTTAGTTTGAGTGTTGCTACTGGACATTTTATTGAACAGCTAATACTGTAAGTGAAGTATAAAACCGTTTTATTTTCCTCCCCTACGGGGGGATAAGAAGACGTGAAATCACCTCGCATCGGAATGAAGCATCGGCTGAAGGATCAGGCCTCTGACTACAGGAGCCAACCCGCCTGAGGTCGCACAAACTGGAGCCAAATTATACAGAATTCTATTTCCGGACAAAGAACAAGGTTTGATAATTGACGGGAAGGACTACAGTACATCACCCGAAAGGTTTATAGAAGCCTTAACTACTATTGTTTCACCACGAAACAATATACGCGTCCAGGATCTCGAACAGCAGATTGTGCATCTTTCTCAGCAGTAAGCAGTTAGTTGATGAAATAATAGACAAATATAAATCTATTAGTATAGATGGCAGTGAACAAAATATGCGACCATTTGTTAGTAAGCAGTGGCGAGTAGTTCTATTAAATGTTTATCCAATGATCCCTAATGAAGTAATTGAATGAGAACTTGATAAATTGAACGTAGTGCGAAGTTCACAAGTGTCATTCCTTCGAGCGGGTTTCGGAAAAGAATTTACACATATTTTAAGCTTTCGTAGGCAAATGTATTTGCCGGAAGATTCACTAAACAAAATACCTGATTCTATAGCAGTTGAGTGTAAAGGAGAGAGAACTTAGATTTATATATCTTATGGGACCATTAAATGTTATCAATGCAAGGAAGGTCATGTAGCAAGAAACTGTAAAAATGTAGACAATATTAATTCTAATATCAATGTAGATTTAGTACAAGAAACAAACGTGAACGTTGAGAACAAACACAACGATAATTCTGCTTTTGATGAAGACTTTCCCCCAATTGAGACTGGAAAGACAACTAAAAGAACACTGTCGCAGATTACAAGTACATCTAGGAATAAAACATCGGAACTAACCCTGAATAGCTCGGAAGAAAGAACACATGAGTTTGCTAAACCTGCCAAAAAGAAGAAAAAGAAGGTCAACCAAGAAAACAACTCTGAAAACAAAAGTGAGAAAAAGAACATTAGTGAACAGTTAGCCCCAGTTAAAGAAAAATTAGAAGTAACCTCCGAAGTTCTTGAACTTCTCAAAGATCTGAAATAAGTGAACAACTCAAAGATTTTTTGGAAGATACGTTTTTTGGAAGTTGGAACAGAGTAAGAAAATTAAAATCTTAGGAATGATTTTAGATGAAAAGATTACATGGGTTCCACAAATCAAGAATTTAAAGAATGAGTGCAACAAAAGAATGAGCCTTGTCAAAGTCATTAGCCATACATCAGGACTAGGGGAGCGGATTATACGATTATAAAAAGAACTTACCAGGCAATCGTTAGATGCAAATTGGACTATGGCTGTATACTATATGATGCGGCCAAGAAGAATAACAAGAGATTGCTGGATCCTATCAATAATATGGGAGCGAGATGACTGTGGGGCCTTTAAGACCGGCCCAACTAAGAGTATTTTGTGTGAAGCTAATTTATTATCTTTAGAAAAACGTAGAAGAAACCTAATTATGGGATATACGATCAAAGTAGCAGCCAACAAATTGAATCCAATAAACAAAGTATTCGAATATGCATACAAACATAGAACGTTAAATTATAGCGCTAAATAAAAACAGCTTCCGAGCTACAAGCAGACCAAATTCGCAATTGCTTCATGTGAGGTGATCACCAAAAAAATACCTTATGACTTTTCAGTGATGTCCAGTGAACTATTTGCCATAGTAGAGACCCTTACATACATTACAAGAGCCAATCAAAAAATATTTATGAAAATAACAGACTCTAAAAGCGCTGTATCTGCTATAATGAATTGATAATGTATTGGTCCACGAGATAGTTGAAAAATCAACCAACTGAGCAGTAAGGGTAAAGAAATAGCGTTGAGCTGGATACCTTCGCACGTTAGAGCAAGAACAAATTAGCTGATATTAACAGTAAAGAATGGAACAACTTACAGGGTTACAAATTAAGATCAGTTAGGAAATTTGAAGATGATAATCCAACGGTCAGTTTCTCAGAAACGATCAGGTTGTCTTGACAAGATGCAGAATAGGACACAAAAAAGTTTCTCACGGCTACTTATTGAACAGGACTGATGCTAATAACTGCAATGTATGCAAGATTTCTCTTTCAGGAGAACATTTATTTGCATGCCCTAAATATGAAAGTTCAAGAAACAAGTACAAATTAAATTCTTTTAAAGATCTCAAAAACAAAGAACAGTGCATTAAATTCATTTGCTTTATAAGGGAAATGGAAGTGTATAACAATATTTAACCATATATGTATAATTCTGAGTTACTGTGTTATTTTGTACTGACTGTGTAATTATAAAAGAAGTCGCTAATAACCATATGTAGTTGATGCGACTTTAAATAAATCAAATCAAATCTCTCTTTCTCTCTCTCCCTCTCTCTCCCCCCTCTTCATCTTCCTCCCTCATGTGACCCTTCAGTTCAGGTCTAGTATTCCGTAGTTTCCGTATAATGTACGGGCCTTTCTTGATGATGGGTAATTTGGAAATGGGGGATCAGCCCATTATTCAAACCTAAGAATGGAAGAACCGACAGGATTAGAGAAGGAATGATCGCACGTGGTGCATGGCCAATGTTTAAGGTACTGCTCCAGAATTCTTTCGAGTCAGAGGAATCCGCTGACCAAGACAGACAGGCCAAGAGGAGTCTCGAGCCCTTTTCAGGGCAGGCGACGGAAGTCCGCTACCATTGGGGCTTCAACTTAAGACTTCCCGGTCTACGAACCTTTCCACTTTTTATTGTTGTGTGTTCACATGAACTTCGATTGCAATAATTCAAACAAATTAAATTAATTTAAAAACAATTAAAGAAACACGCCACTCGTAAAAACTAATATGCAGAACAAGGCAGATAATAATTTATAAAGACAGTTTGATAATCATCACAACTGGTTATCGATGGTTAGTAATTCCGAGAAACTACAATGTAGTATAAGATTAATGTGAAACAACATGGGAATACTACTACTACTACTACAACTTCTTCTTCTACTACTACTGCTAGTAAAATAATAAAATAATAATAATAATAATAATAATAAATGATCATTATATTATTACAATAATATAATGTTAAAAGTTTGAACAATCCAATATATATTTTTGTAATAATTTCTTGTATAAATTTTTAGCTCTGATGATAATCGCTATGCAATCAAAAATATCTCAAATTATTACAAAAATATTGATAATTAGACAACTTTTTCTCAACCCAAACAAACGTTACAATGGACAAGGGCTTAGGGAGGCAAAAAAAATGCGATTCACTGCCGTGTAGTGGGGAACCTATTGAAGTGTCCCGACTCCGTGGTGACTGCTCGAGACGAAGCATTTCGCGCAACTTCCGCAAGTGCAGAGCTCGCGCTGTGATACGCTCTCAGGATGTCGAGCATGACCGCAGCCATGATTCATTCGAAAAATCATGCGAAATCATTTGAAATTTACGTGTAGAACGGAATATAAAGACAACGTGGGCACGGAATTTCAGTTTCGGATTTTTTCCCCTCTCCAGTTTCCCTGAAGAGGAGGAAATTTATCAATTATTCAGCATACAAGTTTGTGTTGTTGCCTATTTGGCTTTTACAACCCAGATGAGGGCATATCTTAAAAAATACGAGCCAAACGTACTTATTCAACTTAAAACTGAATTACTGATGCTGTTTTGAGCTCTTATATTAGTTACAACAGGGGTGTGTACATGGTTTGACTTTATTAAAATAGTTCTTTAAATAATTCTTTGTTCTTCCATTTCCTTTATATAATTATTCTCTCTCCGATTCACTCTTACGTTACATTAACAAACACATTCACTCACGGATGCACTCAGCACTGCACATCAGTACACTAAATACATGAAAACTTTTCTTCGCCGACTTCACTGAAGCGTCCCCGGCACCGCGTCGGCCCTGCTGGGGTGAAGCGCGTTTCGACGCCTCGCAGGCGGTTCCGGTTCCGCCGCCCGCGTCGCACAGCTCAGAGGGTTTGGGCGAGGGCAGCGCGCGGAAGGTGAAGGCGATGTGCCGTGTCCTGTGCACGCCGCTGTTATCATGTACGCCGGTCTCGCGCAGGATGCGCGGCCCAGCGCCCTCGACCGCGTCTGTAGCTCCGCCTAGAGATGTTATGCGACATCGATAACAAAACATCGATGTTTTTCAACAACGGTGTTTTTAAATCGCTTTAATAAACTCTAACATTAAAGTTGTGCGCATTTAAAATTTAATTTGAGTGTTCGTGTTTATCAATTCGCCGAGTAAGGGTACGAAAAGAAGGTAGACCCTACACCCAAAGCGTATTTGTTACACTCATCTCAATGCTCGAAATGAATATGAAGAAAGAGAAAATACAATGGAGGCCATCTCGGGCGAGAAAGTTTGGTCGATGAAGGTATAATGAAGTAATAACAGCGTTCCTTTAGTACCAACACATGAAATTCAGTTTTTCCATAAGTTATTGTTTCATATTTTAACTTTTATAGAATTGTGATCATGTAGATTTTTCATTCAGAAACAAAACATCGGAGAAGAAAAAAACATCGATTACAAAACATCGCTGTTTTAAAAACATTATTATTACTAATAGCAGTAGTAGTAGTTGAAGAGGAAGAAGTTGTAGTGGTAGTGGTAGTCCCATATTGTTTTACATTAATCTTGTACTACATTGTAGTTTTTGGAATTACTAACAATCCATAGCCAGTTGTGATGATGTGAACGCCGGGTCTGGTTGCGCCCGCCTGGCCTGAGCGTTTTTGGGAGTGCGGGCGTGCCGCGCGGCTCGCCACTCTGTTCTCTGCGATCTGGATGGGCCGCAGAGTATACGAAGACAATTTCGAAAGAACATAAATCCACAATAATAAGCGAGACGCGGACGGCTCTCGAAGGTGCTTTATGAGCTGGTGCAAACACTTGACGAGCATCATCGTTCTGATCGCCATATGACAATCTGCACAAACTATTCCCAAATATTTTCCACACTGTTGTTCTTGAAATCGTGAGTGACCGATTCGGGTATCGTAAGTTGTGAGAAATGCTGGTACTTAATAAGATCTCTGTATAACACAAAATCAATAGAGTCAGAGCCCTCACGAGAAATTCTTGATAAACGCCATTAGATACTGTCGAATGGAAGAGGGTTTGAACCACCTCTTACTCAGTTCCGGTCATGCACCTAGTGACTATCGCTATTATTCTAAACTGAATGAGCATCTGGGTAAAAACACATTTCCGATGACGATGTAAAAATCAAAATGTAGAAGTGGTTAAAGGAGTTGGCAGGATACCTCTACGACACGAAAAGTTTCCCATGGATAATATAAAATGCTGAAGTAAATAGTGATTTTGTTACAAATTATGGAATATATATGTGACAAAATCAATGTAACACGTTTGTGTATGTGTAAATTCATTTCTGGACGTAAAACGTCATGAAACCTTACTTTGTCCTTCGTATAAAAGTATTTTATGTCACCAGAATTATAAACAGCCCTTTTCTGTTAGCAAAATCGTTCATTGTATGGCATATTATGACACGAATCATTACGTTATCGCTATTTCTGCACGAAATAGGAGTCATCACTGACATAAATCACTGCCCCATTTATCATCAGTTATGGAGTATAAAGGCACTGGTACCATGTAAATAGATTCTCTCTTCGTAGTAAAATCAAATATATTGTGAAAAAACTTGCACTTTTAAAATCTAATTTATTAACTTATTACTACTTTAAAATTACATGATGCTGTTATTCGGTAATATTTAACAATAATTACAAAAAACATTTAATTAGTTATTAGGAATGTGAATATTAATAGTTCAGTTAGATAAATTTGACAGACACGCCAGAAGACGTATTTAATTCTAAAGGGCTTATTTTCTCTTTCGGTTCTGCACTAACTAATATCTTGTTGCAATGCAAATGTTATTATTCACTGATTCTTTAATGTAAGATTCAGTTACATTTGAAAATCGCCACCCTCCGTGACAAGTAAGTGCAATAGTATTACCTCCATTATCGACGAAAAACGTCGCGAATGTCCTCTTGAACGAACACGTTTACATTGCCTTTAATTTTGAATATGTCCACCATAAGGAAGACGCTTTACACGCTGTGGGCTTCATGTTCAAAGAATCATGCATCATAAATACCGATTTTATTGTAGCATGTACAATGTACATGTACAATGTACATGCTACATCTGTCGGAGTACGTTGGTTAAGTTACTACAATGTACATTGTACATTGTAGTAACTTAACCAACGTACTCCGACAGATAGGAAAGAGCAACAACCTATAACGAAATTTGCCTATTTTTCATCCATCCAGCATTCATTTTCTGCTTTTGCAGCTTCTTCCAAAATTTCTTTTGGCAAAGAATTCATAATGTTTGAAACGTAACTTTCAACAGATCGCCATTAGTAAACAAATTAGTTGCTTAGGTAGCACTCATGACGTCCCAACATGAATCCGAGGTTACAACTTAACATTCAAATTGACTTCGCTTCCTTAAATTTTTATAATACTGTTATACAAAAAATAGCGTATGCAACTCGTTTATAATGTTACTTCTTTGCACTCATAAGAAAGTATTACCGAACTCACTCCTAACGTCGTTCGTTGGTAATATTTTCTTATTCGTGCAAAAAAGGACAACATTATAAACTAATTGCATAATATACCATTTCCAATCATCGCTTTGGAAAACACGTAGAACCTGTCCATTACTTTGAGTCCGCATGGATAAGATACGGAGCGTGACGTCTGCAGCGTCAGCGCGTCTGTCTTCAGCCAAGATGTATCGGCGGTGGCTACACCTGGAGCAGTGCGTTCCCAGCCGAGGTGGGGATAGAAGTAAAACAGGAATACATCATTGGAGAATAGCCACACCTGCTATCTTACTCTGCGGTTTTCTCGATAAACGCACTCCTCCCGTTGCACGCCTGTTTGGAAAGCACGAGGAAGATCACGAAATCACGCAGAGGACGCCGGATAATCTCTTGCCTCCCACGTCCTCGTCTTTGTCCTCGCCATTGTGTGGCGTGCCCCGTTGCGCCACGTGGCGAAGGGGCGCGGGCAGTTGCACGGCGCACCGCATCTAACAGCGCCCTGACGCAATGTCGTCCGCGTTGCACGAATATTACGAGTGAGCCCAGCTGCTACCCAAATAACGGGTTGGAATTGCAAAATGGTAATGAGAAATGTGGACAATTCTTGAACAAGACTGTTAACGCGTGACATTAGTTTTGTTAATGCACCGAACTGCAATCCAGTTCCGACCGAAAGAATTTGCAGTTACATACACCTGTAATAAAGTTTAAGATGTCATTTGTTTGTCATTCGTATGTCATTGTAATTTGCAAACACAGGGATCTGATGTGACTCTACATCTTAGAGACGGTTCATCAAGAATGAGTACAAGTTCAAAAGGGTAATTATTTTTTATTGTGTTTCTCATTCAGCTGTCGTGTATTAATTTCTCGTCGGATTGTTTTTTTCAAACATTACAACTATGAAGCCACTGTCATAATTTCTAAACCGAATTTTAGTATAACTTCTTTTCGTTTCCACCTCTGTCATATTAAATCGTTATACATAAACAAATTTTACTGACAAACGGCGCTCACTGTGCTGCATAGTATGCATGTATGCATGCTCACATATGAAATGCCGCTCTTTGCTATTCTTAAAACTCTCCAACATGAGAGCCACAGAATGTTGAATTGGGTTGCTCGCAAAGCGTGGCTACCCACTTCCTAGATTACCACGAGGGAGAATGTTGAAAGGCAATTATTCGAGAACTTTTAGTTTATCTGAGCATGATATTTGTTAATGATGGAAGAAGTTGTCAATGTTGATTTATCAATGTTTCCTTAGACGAACAGAAGATTGTTTTCTATTATAATTCCCGAGACATACAATTTCAGTTGACTACCAGCTCCTATGCGCCCAAAACACGCTGGTACCACCAGTCAAAATCTAATTTCTTCAATGCCGCCAAGATGTGAATTACCTCGACTTTTTACTTACGAGGCGATCTTTTGTGTAAAAGCACCACTCAAAAATTCTCAAACAATTACCTCTGGTGGCGTCATGTTAATATATATATATATATATATATATATATATATATATATATATATATATATATATATATACAGGTGAGTCACGTAACTTTAGCATCCCCTATAACTTTTGAACGGTTGAAGATATTGAAATGTAGTTTTCACGGAAGTGCATGAGAAAAATAGGGCTAACTGATACGTGTATTTATTTCCATTTTATCACTTGTATTTTACGAGATATGTGAGGTAACTTTGATTTTCAAATGGAACTATACATATTTTTTCAGTCTATCATAAAGAGTGTAAAAGACGAATCCAATGATATACATAATGTCATATGTTAAATAAGGATTTTTTGAGGAATTTTTATTCTTTTGCGATCAGTTTTTAACGGATATTTTGAATGTAACTGACGCCACAGAAGGTCACGCAGCGCTCCACCAGCCAGCGCGCTCGGGAAGGGAAAAGGGGATCTTAGTATTTCAAGACACAAACATATTCCAAATATTCACTAAACTTGCCTTTTTTTCCTGAACTCTGCTTTCATCCTTCCCATTTTCAAATATTTATTACTTAAGGATTGAAAATACGGATTTGTCATATGTAGTATGTATTGAAATAAGATTGTTATTTAAATTTAATTTAAAGGGATATCACACAGGATATTAAGGGGATCTTGGAAACTAAACACAGTAAGAATAAATTATTAAGACTTTACAAAGAAATTGCATATTTTCAGCAAATAGTTTTATTGTTAAGATAATATAACAATTCCTTGTGAAAACAAACAACTACAGAAAGATAATGATAATGACAAAAATAAAAATAGAATTCAAAAATACTAAATAAAAATAGGGTTACTATTCAAATTACTTTAGAATGTGTTCAATATGACTACCATTCACAAACACATCTGCAGGCGCTTTTGAAAAGATTTCTTAACTGCGACCAATGTTTCTTTTTAACTTCAGAACATGCAGCTACAATGCGACTACCCATATCTTGTGATGTAGATGGAGCCTCTGTAGACGTGGTTTTTAAGAAAACCCCAAAGAAAAAAAACTAGTAGCGTCAAGTCTGGGAACGCGCGGCCAACACACAGTACCACCCCATTAATATCCTGTAATATAAAACCCCATTAACTGGAGTAGAAGTAATAAACAATTTTATTACAATACATACTTACAATAAACCCTTATTTTTAACCCTTCCATTTCTTAAAAATAATCTGAAAAAGGGAAGGATGGAACGTAGAGTTCAGGGAAAAACTACAATAGTTTTGTGAATATTTGGAATATGTTTTGTATCTTGATATACTAAGATCCCTTCCTTCCTCGAGAGCGCTTGCTGGTGGAGCGCTGCTGACCTTCTGTGGCGGTTGGTTACATTCAAAATATCCGTTAAGAACTGGTCGCAAAAGAATAAAATTTTCAAAAAATCCTATTTAACATATGACATTATGTATATCATTGATTCTCTTTACGCTCTTTATGATAGACTGAAAATATGTATAGTTCCATTTGAAAAACAGTTACCTCAAATATCTCGTAAAATACAAGTGATAAAATATAAATAAATACACGTATCAGTTAGCCCTATTTTCTCATGCACTTCCCTGAAAACTGCATTTCAATATCTTCAACCGTTCAAAAGTTATAGGAGGTGCTAAGTTACGTGACTCACCCTGTATATATATATATATTAACATGGTCTGGTCATGCTGAGGTCGTAATACCAACCCTGCATAATTAAATTGATGGGCGAGTCGCCCCGAAACTGTGTTCAGCCCCCTTCTTTTTAAATAATCACGCCTTCATTTGGAAAGACGTTTAATTCTCGGAATGTTCACACTCTACAGTGTCTCCAGTATCTGGCGCGATCTCGCGAACGTTTATAAAAGTAGTTCAACTCTTCAACTGCTTGTCCTTCCACAATATTTCATGCGAATGATGTCTTTGTCTTTCTGTCTGGAAAGAAACGCGCTGTTTTTGGAGAAAAATATAAGTCCGGCGCCGGACGTTTAAAATGCATGCTCTTTGCTGTTAATTAGCTTGAAGGAATTGTTATAAATGCTAGATTTCGAAGTACAGCGCCAAATTTGAATTAATTTTGGCCGCCGATGTGCCAACACCATGTATTATTAATTTATTTTATTTTATGTCGCATCAACTACAAAAGGTTATTAGCGACATCTACTGTAACGTTTTGCCCTCATCCACGTAGGCTGGCTGCTTGCTGGCTGTTGGTAGTGAGAACTCATCTGCGTCGCCACAAGTATGATCTAGCGAAAAATTAAGAAGGCATGCATGGACGCGTTTTCAAATTCTCTAGTCATTAAAATATGCTAATTGAAGAACAAATATCACTTAATTTAATCATCAAACCCACTCAGAATAGTTATCCAAGCAACATTATACATTATGACGCCTCTGCGCCCTTATAATCTAATGATAACCTCATTTCCTCTCTCCCTCTCCACCTTTCGTTGTTCCGCTCATGTGCCCATTTGGCGATCTCACCCAGAATTGTGCGTGGCTGGCGCTGAGGGGCGGCGGGCTCCCATGGAGAGATCGCCCCACGCAGTGATGTTCGCCAGAGCGGGCCCCGCGTTAAGGCGCGTGGGTGTGGCGGCTCCCACTCGTCCTCGGCGAGAGCGACGCCCCCATATCTCTCTCTCTCTCTCTGTCTCGCCCCAATCACAGAGATCGCTCCCCCAAACCCTCACTACTTCCCGCGGGCGCTGAATGAAGCTGGTGGCGGCGAACGTCTCGATCAACACTTGGCGCCATTTAGGCAGCCGCACAGCCAAACTCCGAGGAGCCGAAACAGAAGCTCGGCACACAATTACGAAGTTTCAGAAGGAGGAGAACTTGGAATTTCGGGTAATTATAGATTACTCTCACGCAGATGACGTTTGGGTGTCCCGTGACTTGTCTCACACCGTCAGGTGGCGCTTCCTGAAGCCGTCTTTCCGAAATGCCGACGCCAATATCTACATCCATAACTCCTGATGTCACGGGACTCCCTCTGTCTTCGGTAGAGACAATAGCTCCCCGCACCCTCCTGGCGACACGCGCATTTCTGCCGTTTCTGCACAATTCCTGAGTAGCGAACTCCCCAGCGTTTGATACAGCTAGACGCGATTCTATGTTTTTAGTTATATTCTGCTGCTGAGCGGTTTGTAAATTGTAATAGCGCATGCTATTCTGTGCTGTTACACTACATAATAACATTATTTATTTACAGAAACCACGTAGTTACATGGCATAATTAAAATACTATATCATTTAAACTGACGAAAGTGATATGTTTCGTCCTCAACTTTTTCTGAAATGCGATCAGTATACTGACATACAAGTAGATTAGTAGATTGTATATTATTTTAACTTAGATTCCGTTGGTCATTTTCCGCAGAACATCTTTTCACTCCTTAACTACAGGACATCTAATATTGAGAAGGGGATGTCTGATTCTGTTATTTTATTTTTAAATATTGTTGTTCAACTGCACACACTTACACTAAGAAAGAGCTTTTCGGATTTTGAAGGTAGTTTTTGCAAGCGTTTACTAAATTTCATAGACAATCCGCACATGAAAACTCAATATAAAGATGTTTCGTCAATTGTTTTATGTGAACCGTTTAGTTCCACATTCAACAACCGCGAACCTGAAAATCATACTACGTATGCACTCTGTGGGAATACGAACGTATTACACAGTACTTGGTATTCGGGTGGTTATTAGTAGACTTCAACGTTTCTTACGGTACTATTGCAATCATCCCATTCACTCTTGACTGAAGCGATGAACTGGAAAGGCTCAGAACCAACCTAAAGACGAAGCGAATCGTGATCTCCCAGTTGCGTAAGGGAGCGATGGTCGTTCGCGGTGACACAGGGCCTTGGGCCTCATCGGAGAAAGCCGCCATTTGTCTCTCACGAATCACGTTCGCGGCGCGACGCGCAGAGAAGCCACAGCGGACGATGAATCGCAATAGAGCCGAAGGGGCCACGTTGTATTTCGTAAGATTTATGGAGAAGTGCAGTGCAGAGTTTCAAAGCAAGTTTATTTTATGTGCCAGGAACACAACAAAAATAAATGCGTTCAGGCAAAGGGCACGCTCAACATTCGTACTTTTAAGCTCACTGTAAAGTACACCTGTGTCGATCTTGCTCAAAGGCATATTAAGTCGAATTCGCCCGTCTTTCTCATAAAAATTACATTTCTCGTATAAACATGTGTTGAGTTCGTCCTAGGTACAAACTGTTAATGCGTTTTTGTCGAATGCAGCAGTATTTGTTGAGTTCGCTGACTCAACTTGTTATTGTCTCTTGTGGCAATTTCTCCATTATGACAGAGTACAAAACATATAATGTCTTTGTGTTTTTAATTTCCAACAAGAAATACATTTTGTTGAGTTTATCGTTATGTTTATCAGAATTCATTATCAATACTTAGAACTGCAAATAATAGAAAAAATAAAATTGCGCCATTTAGTAAGTATAAATGCTGAGACTCCCTCTCGCAAACTATTATCATCTCACTTTTACATTCAAACTTACGAATTCTGAGATAAGCACTGTTCTTCTGTGCAATAATGATTATGTTCGTGGTGAACGTCGGACAGGACACTTGTCGCGCCCGGCCGACGGTGAGCGCCGCTCTGAATCTGCTCCGCGGCGGAGAAAGCGCGCGGAGGGAAGCTGCAATCACTCGATTTTGATCCGAACGATCACCCTCTCTCCCCCGCTGCCATCGCCAGCCTTGCGACGCGCGCCCTTCGCGTGCGCTCTCAACGCGCTGTTGCAGCTATTCCTTCTCTTTTGCTGTTAAAATAATATTGCGGATGGGAGGGAAAGGGTATTTAAGATGGGATTGAACCTCATTACCTCATTTGCATGCAATTCTTAAAATATTTTATAGGTATCTGATCTCGAAGACCAAATATTTTGACAGTGAGAAATGCGCGGAAATGAATTCAAAAACTGAAACACATTTGTGGACATCAATTTAAGTATGGAAGTAAACAGTTCTGAAGTCGAAAGTAACGCAATCTTATAACTGAAGTAGTGTTTTTTTTTATTGATGTTAAGAAATACAAGGAACATTGCGCTCATAAATTTCATTTTAAAACGAACAGTTTTCTTCCGAAACAAGACGTCTGCGTATTGGATTACGGCATAGAGTCTGCATCCTTGGTCAAGAAAGTCATGGCAATTCAATTTCATCTGTTAGAATATCTTTTATCTGGATTATGACACTAAATAGAAAGTGTAAATAAACCTAAATCATGTTGAAATATAATTTGTATAGCCACTTATACCCCAATTAAATTTCAATCTTAGGAACTTTTAATGACCTTTTTCCACCTATGGTCCCCGAGTTTTCCACACTTAATTCCAATCCAGATTTTTTCTTTTTCATTAACAACCAATAACGAACTTTTCCAAATCCACTTACTCGTTCATATCTCTTCGCACAGACACCTTTTAGTTAATGTTGTGAGTGGATTGTTTTCCAAACTCGTTTTCTGCTGCCAGTAAGCCTGTTGCTTATTTGCGACTGAATCTCATTAGTAGAGACCGGATTTTTATGTAAATACATATTTTTTGTCTTTCTACTTACCGTTCTCGAAGGATACAGCCGAATAAGGAGGAGAAAAGTGCCCTCAAACCAAATCCATAATCACAATGCTCATATGATAGAGAATACAAAATGACGTTGATTCACAGAGATCAGCCTCCTAGAGCAATCTGTTGCAGATATACAACGATAAAAGTGTTTTCCTTGCTTTATTTTTTCTCAGCATCTATTGGAAGTATCAGGCTCAAAGAATTGCAGAGACGGGAAAACAGTTGATTTTGAAGATATTTCTGTCAACGAATTTTGACGCTATATTCATATAGAAAAAAAGACATTTTTCAAATTCATTTTCGACGTGATAACGTTGAAGTACGGTCCCACATTTCCCCCTAAAACGGGTATTATAACATTCTATAACATATATTTTTTCAGATTTTTAAACAATGTGGAGGGTAGTGAGAAAAAATAAAACCGCGCCTAAATGTGATTGAAAAAAATCGACACTTAAACACACATATGAACTCGAAATCTCTATACCTGTTGTAATCTTAACGAATCGTTGCTGTCCTAACACAATATCCAAGTTTTTCGTTACATATTTTTACATATTTAGTACCATATTACATATTTTACATATTTTGCTATTTTTGCAAAATATATTTTTATTCTAGCACTTTTCAATTTTAATACATATTTTTTGTGAAAAGAAGTATTTTCAAAAAGATAGAATTTTTCCTACATTATTGCTGCGTGCTGTCCACTGCAGGTAACTACTTCCTTTGGTGACCATTAACCTTGTTTCCGACCAACTTTGGCGAACGCCGTCGTGTAACACTTCGATGAGAGTGCTGCACGCTGCAGTGATTGTTTGCTGGTCGTAGCTATCACCAGTTTGCACGGTAGTATCTTCTATTGCATCTAGTCAGGCTACAAAACTGCGGTCCTGATGGCAGTAGATGAATCTTGTACTACTGACGGGAAAGTTGTATAGTGCAAGTGTTCCTAATGACTTTCAAAACATTTTTATTATTTTAAAATTTGTTTAGGACATTTTTATAAATGTAATTTCGCGTTATGTAAATGTGAATTACGATAATTAAATATTTTAATAATACATATTATATCCGATTTTTCATATTTATTACGTATTCTTACGGTTTTCATTATATATTTATGTACATATTTTGACGTTTCGTTCTACATGTTTTTCCGATCTTTACTCATTAGAAGGTTGCGTATCGCATTTCTTGAAAATAAATGAAGAGGCGATGTTAACGGCACGATGAGTAATGACATAGCCTTCTTCAGCTTCTGTTTCAGTGTCTTGTATATCACTTATTTGCTGGATGAATTTGGATGCTCTGAAGCTCGCTGTCAGGCTTCTGAAGAGAATACTATTTTATATTCGTTGCTTTTTTGAAGCACTACACGTTAGTGAGTTAAAAGATATAATACTGTAAAATGCAGTTGTGCCACAGAATATGTCTCATTTAAACAGTAAGTTACAATTGCGTGTATCACTTGAGAACCTTAAAAGTTTAGAAGGTTTCAAGTGCTCATTCTTATTGATCACAACCCATTGAATTTCATAACTAAAATTAATATCAACTAGAATTCGATTTCCCTCTTCTTCGTTGTCATAGAATGTTGCCTTCCCTGTCCAGCCTACTTTCCTGCATTTGAACCTGACAGAAGGCACACCAATGTGATGCCGGTTACGTCGTTCGCCTTGTCCCAAGACCTGGGCCCCGTGGAGATCTGTTCGCACGAATTCTATGCGCAGCCATAACCGCCTTCACCCCGGGTGGAGTGGGATGCAATTAGCCAGACACAACTGCTAACTGCGCCTGCTCCCCGTCGCGGGAAGCGGGTTATGCAAAGCGCGGCTAAGCAGCGGCTGCGGCCTCTGGCGATGCGTGATCGGTGGCAGAGGAAGCCGCGGGCGTCCGAGGAGCACGGGCACGGGCGTGCGGGCAGTGCACGTGCACGGGAGAAAGCGCAGCTGCGTGAACCTGCGACCCGCGTGTTCGGCGCTGGACCGCCACGCGCCCGGACTGACCGGCGCGGGGCGGCGCGGATAAACCTGAAAGCCGTTGGGTTCAACACGTGAGTTGTTCCTACCGAGAGTTCAGCGGCGCTCATGAAAAATGGTGCGAAAAGTTTCAATTTCTGTGGAAGCCCTTTTTTTGTTGGATTGATCAAGAAAATGAGTAGAAGAAAGCAACTTAACTATGATATTATTGCTCTTGACTTCTTGTAAGCTTTCTTACTCAACATCTGAAGTAAAACACTTTCCAACTTTTTCATCATTTGCTGGTGACAAATGTCTCCAGGAAAATGTTCGCTTTTCTCTAGACTATAAATCGTTTGTGTGTCTGTCGTCACTCACTTGTCTGATTGAGCCGTGTGAGGTAATTAATCACGTGAGGTGCAGAAGGTCAGCTAGACCCTTCGACAAGTAATTAATCAATCAGCGGATTAGCTAAGTCCACAATGTCAATTCATTAATCAGTTACATATTTTTCAAAGAAAGGTGATAATCAAAGGAAGTTTACGTTCTACCGTTCTACATAACAGTGAGCAGTGGACTCAGCAATGTTATTTTATGCTCGCCGCATAGATATACTCATTTCGAACGAAAGTAAATTGGAACAAATTTACTTTCCCACTTCTATATGTATACCCTTTAAATAATACAATTTAAATAATAAAAGGCACTATTTAAATATTCAAAAGAAAGATATTACGTCATAATTATTACCAACAGAATACATCCATATCCCTTAATGTAAATTTATAAATATTTTAACATCATTTTATGTGTACTATAGCCCCTTGGTTTTAGTAAAATGTTATCTCCTGACACGCACTTCAGGAAAATATACCAGTAATATTTGTTTTCAAAAATCTTTCTTAGGACTCTTCTAAAACTCAGAGACCAAAATATTGTGAGGCAAGTCAGCGACGAATACTGTTCGATGGCTAGCGTACTCTGAGAGTATCTTCAACTCCGATTCCGCTGTGCCAGACGCTGCAAAAATAATTCCAAGTCTGTAAAAGCGAGGCAACGCTCTCACGATCCAGACGGCGAAGAAGCACTCTATAATCTGCGTCTCTTGCGCGGCGCCTTTCGAAAGCACCCCGGCGCGTCTTTTGTCATTGCCTGCCTCGTCCCGCTGGCGGGCGGCCACCGGGGCCAGAGGGCGCCCTGCCCCCGCGCCTCAAACGAATCTCCAGAGTCATTCCGCCGACAGTGAGCCTCATATTTTTTTTAAATATTATAGTATGTTATCGCACTGATAATGAAAAGTTTAAAAAGTTAGGAATGAATGCCTTCAGCAGTTGCTAAATGTGAAAATTTCTTATTATGTTTGTAAATTAAGCCAACTAAGAAAGGGATCATATATTTACTAATGTAAAGATTAAATTTATTACCTTCCTTCAATCTACTTTTTTTCCTGAAAATAACGGTCCACTCCGGATATAATGAACTTCTGGGGACTTACTTTTTCGGTTCACTATGTCCGAGGTTCACTGTAAACGATGATGTCAAAATTACATAGAATTTCTCCATAACGATTGAATTTATTAATATAAAGACACAGGAAATTAGATTAAGAGCAACAACAGAAACTTTCGATATATTTCTCATTAAAAATAACAATTATTTTCAATTGTTTGCTTCCTACTTTTTTATTAGTATTTTCTCCAGAGTTCGTGCTATCTCCATAACATTGTCCTCTGTGTCTTAGTATCGTAATGCAGTCTTCACACCCTTCAATGCCTCTTGCACTGTTTCACACGCCGCGCCGTCCCACTCTCCGAAGGCCTTTTTACTCGCCTATAATAACATACGAGCTTTCGGTTGCGGGATGGCGCAAGCGACTAATGAAACCGATAGCTTTTCCGCGCGTCACGGCGGATATCAGCAGGTTGTGTCAGTCGCGTACTTCCAGGAGCATACCTAGAACTCAACGCGCTTTATGAAGCGGAATATCAAGTGACACCAAATTGAGACTGAAGCAAGCAATCGCGCGTCGCCGCCGCCAGTTGTAGCCCTCGCAGGACACGACCTTTGTTTCCACCTTCTGTTGGACGTTATGGCTTTGGAGTACGCAGTTCGCACAAGAGCAAAAAAATGAAAATAGCCAACATATTCTTTAAGAAGAATTCACGCGACAGATGGACGTGGCAGTCACCAGACGGGAATACCCGCAACTAGATTGACTACATACTAACCCGATCAAATAAAGCTTGTAAAAGAGGTACAGGTGGTTGAAAATTTTAAATTCGAGACTGACCACAGCTCAACAGACGAAGTTACCGCGCGAAACAAGAAAGGGCCAAAATAGAAAATCTGAGCAAGAACAAATTTCTTGAGCAACTGGAAAACGAACTGTCACAGAATAGCTTCAAAGCCGATATGGAAGTATAGAAGCTATACAATCTACTAGAAAAAAAAGTTCTAAGAGCGGGTTATCAAAGTTCCACAAGATTAGTATCAACGAAAATCAAATACCAATTGACACAACCGACCATCGAACTCATAAAACAGAGAGAAATACTGAAACGCACAAACGCAAACACGGCCAAATCAAGAAGCAAAGTCGCAGTATTCAATAAACTACCAAAACGTGAAATTTGCAAGGATATACGAGAGCATCGCAGCACAATAACGAAGCGAATAGTGTGGAATGAATACCTTAAACTTGGCATGGCACTTCTAGTACAACACATCACAATAATTTTCAACAAAGTCCTGACCACTCAAATCATACCAGAACCATGGAAATCAAGCACCATCATTCTATTATACAAAAAGGGACGCAATGATGACCTAAATAATTACAGACCTATAAGTATCTTGTCAAATATGTACTGTTTTCGAAGAATTAAAAAGAAGGCTAACAAAGACACTCGAAGACAATCAGCCATGTGAACACGCAGGCTTCCGCTCGGGATTCAGCGCAGTAGACCACATCCAAAAGATCAACCAAATCATAGAAAAGACGGAAGAATTCAACCTACCATTACACTTGGCTTTTGCAACACTTGGATTAATGCAAGGCATTCGACTCTGTCGAACATCCAAGTGTACATCAGCAATTACAAAAACAGGGAATAGAAACAAATTATGTGAGAACACTGGTCAAAGTGTACAGACAAAGCGTCGCCAAAGAACGAACTGAACTAGTAGAGCAAACTTCCTACTAAAACGAGGAGTAGGGCATACTATCTGTCCAAAGTTATTCACTTGTGTGTTGGAAGACATATTCAAGAAATTAAATTGGAACGACGAATATGGGATAAAAATAAATGGAAAGAAATTGTCTCACCTAAGATTCGATATTTTATTGGTTGCCAACTCTTCCCAAGAACTTTAAGATGCTTTACATGCATCTTTAAAATGCTTTACTGCAGCAACTTTAAGATGCTCTACAAGCATCTTTAAGATGCTTGTAGAGTTGAACGGGACAAGCAAAATTGCAGGACTAACGATGTATACAACAAAACCAAATTGATGTCCAACAGACCAGCTGACAAAATTATCATCGATGGAATCGAGTTAGAGAAAGTAGATGATTTTGTGTACCTCGGCCAACTCGTCACCTAAACAATAAAAGGAATGATGAAATGGGGAGCCCAAGCATGGAAAGCCTTCTGGGCACTTAAATTTATTCTCTTGGACACATCACTGAACAGGAAATTCAGAATAGAAGCTCTACATACATGCATTATTCCTAATCTACGCTTATCCATTACGTCGAAACAAAAGAGCTCATTAGAGATCTGCCAAAGAAAAATGGAAAGAAAAATCCTGAGCATTTCAAAAGAGAACAGAGTTTCAAACGCAAGGCTCCAAGTTATCACATCCTCGAAAAACTTTGCGCAGCAGGCTGTAATAATTAAATGGAAATGGGCGGGTCACGACTTCACCAAGACAGATAGGTGCAGAAGACCACCATGTGGGATCCATATACCGGAAGCAGAAGCCGAGGAAGACCAAGATCCAGATGGGCCGACTATTTCAATAGACTAGTGGGGCAACAATGGATAAGCGGAGCAAGGTGTAGAACAAGTTGGAAGGATAATGAAAGACACCTGCTAGGAAGTGCAGATGTTCAGTGCTAATACATACTTACGTGGAATAGCTCACCTCGTGAGCTTTTGCAGGAACACTTTACCCTTTTGTGGGACACACTAGGCTCATTCATTCAATAGAAGAAACAAAGTATTATTTTAAGAATATTATAGAAGAGTAAATTCTCGTCATTTATAGGAAATTTTCATTAAAGAATGTAGAGCTGTTTTTGAAAAAATGGCGTTAACGCGTTGCTCTAAATGCGAAATTTGAAGCTCTCATATAGAAATGTTTTGAGTTTTTGAAAACCTTTAAGTATTTTGAAGCACTTCCACTACAAATGCAATAATGTATACACATCGATGTAAATTTGCATATTAACGTCATGAGTGATATTAAAAAAATACATTTGTGTAATTTTTGAAAAAACAAGAGAATACACCAAAGTGACCATCACACCACATTAGTATCATATAATAACAATGTAATTAGCACTATCCACTGGAACAATTGGAAGAAAAAATTTGGAGCCATTTTTGAGAAAATGGCGTTTTAGAGTTTCTCAAAATGCAGGATTTTGAGCTTATTTACTGAATTGTGGGAATTCTGATTTGGTGTTGTTGACGTTCTTATAAAAAGAAATAAAAGAGGTCATCTTCGTCAACATATTAGCATTATTAAGATAGCCGTCTTTGCCGTCATCGTCAGTCTAAGAGATACAGAAAGATACAACAAAATTATAAATAAATACACAATAAGATAGAAAATTAAATTACAATTAATGGATACATCTAAAGTATTTAGTTACAGATAGCAGATAAAATTGCAGAAATGAATTGTGACGGGGAGGGGGAGGAATTAATACCAATACAAGCAATTCAAATTTCAGGTTATAAATATATGTGAAGAAATATACATTCTCATATTCAAAAGAAAGAAAAACAACCTTGAGTCTCTATTGAGAAATGCTATTCTCATGACAATTTGTTCCATTCGTTTTCTATAATTCACGTACATCTCGTTATTACCTCATGAAACTTCAGCTCAAATTCCAACCATTTCATTCCACTACAACCGTATTTACATATTTCGTCCCGCGGACGTAGCAAATTTGAAAATCGTGTATATATAAGGAGATAATTTGTTGAACTGAAATAACGACTGTTATTATAATCTTATCAACACCGAAAATATTGTACTTTGCATATTTGCCAACGTACGAGACTCAGAGTTTTGCGGGAATGAGCGTGTATATTTCGATAGGCGTAACCATCACTTAATCGTTTACTCACAAAATATGACATTAGTCTTGTATCGTAGGATGGGCTACATATATAAACTTAATGAAATACGATCATTTATAAGCACTAATCAGGAATTGTCCATATTTAACAACCAGAATTTTTATTTTAGAAAATTTAAGAAATTGAACTTTGAATCTTAATTGAATTTAAGAAAATTGTCCTGTTTGAATTCGGCTTATTATGAGATTCTTATTCTCACACACATATTGTAGAAGATTACAGCACCTCTCAAAATAAAAGAATGAAGCCAAATAATGAAGCGCCAGCCAAATAATGATGAGCCAAATAATGAACACGTATTACAGCGACAAGGTAACAGGTATTTCTTGCATAATGCGCTGCGAAGGTGGTTTGTTCTTTAATATATTGCTTTAAAAGTACGATATTCATAATTTTAAATTTTTATTTTATTATTATTATTATTTATTATTTTTAATATTACATTGAAATCTCTTAGAATCTCTTATTTTGAGACAAGCTCTCTGAGCGAAATTGGGCGAAAGCCCTCAAATTTCAAATAAGGAACTTCGTACTTCTCTCGACTCGTTAAACTCGAAACGCATTATCATATGCTAAATGTCTCCAAGGTTAGCGGCAGCCAAGTCTTTTAAATGAACAGAAACATGTCAAATCATTTATTACAATTAATTGCCAATTAATTGCCACTTTTTTGAATAATTTGCCACGTATTTTCGTGGAGAAAACGATGTGTGCTGGCTTGACGTCAACCCAACACACATCAGTTAAATTGAGCAGAGCTCACGGAAACCATCTAATCATTTATTCTAATTAATTGCCACAATTTGGGATTAATTCGCACGTATATTCAGTGTAAAATAATCAAAAATCACTGGCAGGAGGTATGACGAAACCCCGCAACATAATTAAATGCTACCTTGACGTCAAGCCAGCACACACATCTGAAAAATTTCCCAGCCAGAGCTCAACGGAAACCATCTAATCATTTATTACTAATTAATTCCACAATTTGGAATTAATTGCACGTATTTTCAGTCTAAAATAATAAAAGTCAAGTCTGCAGGCATGACCCAACCGCAACTTAAAAAAAAATTTGGGAATATAGAAAACAAACGAGCACAATCACATAAAATTAATAAATAGTTTAAAGACATATGAACAATTGTTTTACTCTATGCATGATTTATTACCTCCTTTTATGAGACAACTTCGAGTTATGCCCCACCTACGCATTCAAATAGATATGCAAGAGTACCAACGAGAACGATATATTAAATCTATTAATAATGAAATACATATTCAATACTAGTTTACTATACTAAAGAATAATTAAAAATGTTGCCGGTATTATATGAACATTGCTGAAAATGCGTCAGATTTATCGAACCTAGCAGCGTATTCAAATTCAAAAATACAGAGAACCAGCGAGCACAATCACATAAAATTAGGAACATAGTAAATAGATGATTAGAAGTATTTTTTATTCAATACACGATTTAATTGCTCCTGTCATTTATTAACTAATAATTTTCTAAAACTTCGTTGTTATGAAACCTAATTGACTTTCGAACAGGAAATGCGACAGTACCAACGAGCACTAATATCTAAAATCTATTTAATAATTAAACCCACGTTCAATACTAGTACATTACACTAAAGATAAATTGATAAATGTTGCCGTGAATTATACACACATTATTGAAACAGCATCAGAGTTAACGAACTATGCCAAATATTAAAATTCAAAAATACAGAGAACCAGCGAGCACAATCACATAAAATTAAGAACACATTAAGAACACATTAAGGGATGTTTAGAGCTAATTTTTTATTCTATACACGATTTAATTGCTCTTGTCGTTTATTACATAATAATTTTTCAAAACTTCGTTGTTATAAAACCTCGAAGATATTCTAACAGAAATTGCGAGAGTACCAACGTGCACTAATATATAAATCTATTTAAAATTTCAATGCACGTTCAATACTAGCATATTACACTAAAGATAAATTGATAAATGTTGCCGTAAATTATATAAACATTTTGAAAGTGCATGGAAGTTATCTAACCCAGCCAGATATTCAAATTCGAAAATACAGAGAACCAACAAGCACAATCACATAAAAATCGGAACATAGTTAATAGATATTTAGAACTAATTGTTTACTCTATACACGATTTAATTGCTCCTGTCATTTAATAAATAATAATTTCTTTTACATTTCATTGTTATAACCACTCGAACACATTCGAACAAGATATGCAAGAGTTCCAACGAGCATTGACAACTGCATGTTTGCAGCATTGACAACTGTTATGTTTAATCGCTATTTTCTTACAAAAAGTCTTCAAATTTTTCAATGAAAATTGCTATTTAGGACGTTATAGCCTCCTTTAATATTATTAAAATTTAATTTGGGTTCTACTATTCGGAAACTGAAAAGTTGCGAAAATTTAAAAAAAAAATAAAATATTTGGGCCGCAATAGATGGAAGCAGGAGGGTCAAGACTACAGTACCAGTTCACACCAAGGAAATTAGAAAACTTTACTACCTGAAAATCTGTACCATTCTGTAGTATCTCTAGTTATATTTTCCACGCTATTCATTGTCAGTTGCCCAAACACACAATTGGTCACCACAAAAACAAATATGCCACCATGAGAACTGTTTTATTGCTAATTATTTGTGCAAAAATTAAATTAATTGGCCTTCAATTTTGGGAAAAATTCCGGTTTATAATTGTTTTATTGCTAATTGTGCAAAAATTCGAATTGCTTTTCTCATGTTTGTATAATTAATGAGGAGCTGGCTAAAGATTAAGCAAACACAAGCATCTGTGGCCACTATTTAAAAAAATGACTTCATTTAAAACTATTACACCCTAATTAATTGCGCAAACATAAATCAAATGTTTCTTCCAATTTGGGGGTAATTAATGATTGGGATTAAACTGGCACGAGCACATCCGGTCACCACAAAAAAAGATACGTATGCCATCACTAAGAACTATTTTATTTATAATTACTTTTACAAAAAGTAATCCAATTGCTTTTTTTTTGTTTTTTGTTTTTTGTTTTTTTTGAACAAATGCTCATATCGGCGCCTTCAATGCCAGCGTCGCGTGCGGCGCGGTACGGCGCGTCTGCGGCCGCGAGGCGAGATTCCTGGGGCCCAGACGTCCCGGGTGGAGAAAGCGAGCGTCCGCAGAAACGCTCCCGGAACAGGTTCGCGTATCGACCGCGAGGGGGCCTCGCCGAAGCAGGTGCTTCTCGCGGCGATGGGGAGCGGCACTTCCACCCCCGGGGCCCCGCCTCGCGCCGCGCCGTCTCGCTCGGGTGCTCCACAAGGCACGGGATGAGGACGCTCCAGATGGGCGCCGAAGAAAATCGATTATGAAGCGTTCTGACGCCTGCCAAAGCGAGACGTACATTTTCTCATTGCCGCGAGTGCAGTGAAATGTTTGTTTGATTTCCTGTTTGAAAGTCTGTAAAAGTATTAATTTAACAAATTTGCTTTCTGACTGTAGCCATTTCAGATGATGAAAAGAGTTCGAACTGAAATTATCACATTGAATCAGTCAAAACAGTCGTAATCCAAATCCCACTATCGGCCTATAAATTTTCCCATCGCCTCTTCAATCGTCAATGCCAGAGGTTCTCTCGTAGTGGGAACCTGTTACTGATCGCGTCAGTAACAGGTTTCCATTGTACGAGTACACACACGGTTTTCACATCATATCTCAAATCACATATAATATCTCTTCTCAAATATGAAAATAACAATTCACATTACACTACATTCAAACATATTTAAATTTGGAAGAGGAGTCACGTCATTTTTAGCACCTCCTGTGGGAGTTATTGCAATGCAGTTTTCATTGAAATGTATGAAGGAATGGGGCTAATTAATTCATGTATTCATTTCTATTTTATTATTGTATTCTTTTGAGATATTTAGGAAACTTTGATCTTTTGAAATAGAAATATACATTTTTCTTGACGTGCGTACACATATCTTGACGTGCGTAAACGGACGAATCCAATGATACACATATGTTAATAAGTATTTTCTTAAGTAATTTTGAATTTTGCGTCTCGTATTGAACGGATATTGTTACGCACCGAGCACGTGCTAGCAGGGAGAGCGCTGCGAGATCTTGGTTGGTAGACTGTTTCATTTAAAATATACTGTAAACACCAGTCACAAAAATCAAAATTACTCAAGAAAATGCTTATCTAGCATGTGGCAGTATGTATAACGTTGAATTCCTCTTTTTACGCTCATAATAGACTATGAACATAAGTATAGTTCCATTTGAAAAACACTAAGTAACTCGAAAATCTCTGAAAATACAAGTGATAAAATCGAAACGAATACATGCATCACTTAACCCCATTGCCTCATGCACTTTCGTGTTAACTGCATTGCAATAACTTCAACCGTTCAAAAATTACAGGAGATGCTAAAGTTACGTGACTCACTTGTATATAAATAAACAAAAAAGGGAAAGATCAAAAGGTTTATGTATTTCTTTAAAATTCTTAATAAAAGTTGTCAAATTCTTACCCATTTACATTACATATTGACGCCTCTGAAAACATTTATTCTCAGCAAAAAGCAATAAAACGTAAAACAAAAATTCAGTCTGTTTAAAAGAATAAGTAGGTCTTTGCATTTGGGCAGACTTCCATTTGACAGTGATTTCAACGTTACTGATAGAGTCAATCCCAGTCGGGTGCGCTATTATTTAATGAATTTCAGATTAAACGAGTTTCAATGCAGACTCAAAAGAAATCTGTTCAATATTACTCAATTAATTCAGCAAATTTATCGCAATATATATATCTAATCTACCTTTGTAATACTTTAATTATGTTTTAACCTCTCAGGGATCTTGAAATGAATTAAAGCGAATACAACGGTACCTTAAACAAAAGGAAACAGACATTCCAATTGAACAGCAAATCTGCCGGCATTCCTCTAGGTGTACCTCAAGGCTCACTTCATTTCAATGCTGGCTGTGCGCAAACAGCCGCCGAATGTCGGAGGTGGCCCTGTTAAGTGGCCGGTGGCGACGGCGGCGGCGGCGGGTGCAGGTGAATTCGCGAGTGGGCCTCATCGGCGAGTGGGGGAGTGAGGGGACGCTTGCGACTGGCACCCGAAATGGCCGGCCAACGTGCGAAATAAATGTGAACCCACTTTCTCTGCGAAGGAGGCGGCGCGCGCGGCGAGGGGCGATGAATTTTGCGCACGCAGCCACTGCCACCGCGTCATACAAGGAGGAGGGGTTGTTTGACATTTAATTGTAACAGTTGCCGGAGGGGCTCGAGACAATGACAGAAAGGCGAAAAAGACTCCGAGAGAATGGAAGGCAAAATAATAATCTAGTAGGGAGAAATAATGACGTTGGAGGAAAAGTAACAGATGGAATATGAAAGTACACAAGAAGATGATCCAGAGAAAGAGAGGAGAAGGATCATGTTTAGTTCAGTGGCTTGTTGTGAAAATGTCTCGTATCCTCGCGCCAAACCACAGTATTATATGCGTGAGTTCAGTTTACGAATATCTTTTCTATTAGCAATGTATCTCTGAATTTAACACTCGTACAAATATTATTGTAGGTTGTATCTGAAATTTCAAACACTTCTAGATTCTACCAAAGATGGTTACAAAAGTACACCTACTGAATTACTTTTTCGATTCATTGAACAGAGGTGAGCAAATTTTAACTATTTTAAACTTCATTGCAACAATCTTGAATATTGAAAAATACATGATTATAACTGATCACTATGTTTTTATTTTAATTAAATCGTCAAGTAATAAATAGTGCCACTGATAGACAAAAATACCATTACAATTCAAACAAAGAAAAATGAAAGGAATGCTGTAATTTCCTAGGATCTACATGTAAAATACATGTTTCATTGTTCTTTAAAGTGGCGAATAAATTTTCCGAAGTATCCTGTAACTCGAGATCCAACTTACAAACTGTCACATTTTCGACATTTTATGTGCAACATGATTGTCGGTACTTCGGATCATGCATGAGGATAAAACGGAAAATTAGGAGACAATGGTAAGAAAGATTGCAGGGAAGAATATACTACGTACTGACAATAAGAACAGCAGGAAAAGCACAGTGGTCTAGCAAGTGTAAACGCTACAGGATGCATAGAATAGCCCGCGTGCTTCCGAACAATGCAGATCTAGACAATCGATGCTGCTCGCGAGATGTTCCAATTACGTTTTCAAAGAGCAAGCTGTCTCACAATAGAAGAAATGATACATAATAGATGGTTTTACAGGATTCGTTCTTACAATGTTGCGAAAAGTTGGAACAAAAGATCACAATTTAGCATAGCATTAGAATTTAGCATGTTTTGAAACCACAACAAATTATCTAAATAAAGTTATATACATTAACAATGTAAATCGTGAACGTCTTTGAGGAAAACTATGTTAATTTATTCAACAGATCTTCCTGGAAAATTGTCGTTCTTGTGAATCCATCTTTAAAAAAATAAGACAATTGGCTAACGTAAGCGACATAATCAATTCTTGAATGTTCATTTGCAGCTTCTGAACTATCTGACATTTGACAAATTAAAGTCTTGAACAGAGTAAGTTTCTTTTTTGGCATAAAACTAATACATAATTAATACACAATTCGTCATTATTACACACCATGTGCCACAGTAGTTTTATATTTTATTTATACACTACAACAAGATATTTGTCCTTTAAATTAAGTCCGTCCAATATGTTAACTTACGAGTATTTCTGTCCCATTGCTGCTTATGTGAGATCAACTAATATTTCCCTAGGTCCGATAAAATAAAATGAGTTACGGTCAAATAACTCACGTTATAATACTTGATATTCGATAGTCATTACCACTCTAGCTATAGGTAGGCAAAACACTGTTTCTCCTCATTATATTTGGCATTCGTCACTTACTACCAAGTTGCATATTTGAAAGAATGTTTGCATTCGGGACCCGAATCACTTTCATTTGAGAAATATTCTATACACATTCGCTACACATTATATGAATTACTATTCATCCTTGGCAGTTCATTCAGTCTCGTTCATATCTCGCTGCTTCTCTGTCCAAACATGTTAAGGAAAGTAGTACAAGGAAACGCCGTAAGCCGACAAGCTTTACGGCTACCAACATTATTCGTTTTGTGGTTTAACTTTTAGCAGTCCTAAAACTGTTTTAACTCTGGCAGTCGGCCTAGGGGTTGCTGGTCATGGACCAGTTATTTTCAACTGTAATAACAGCAAGAGTAAGCTGTTTTTGTGATAACAGCATGAAGAAAAGCTGTTGTCATCTCTACTGTACAGTCGTGTCCCTCCTTCTTGCCTGCTTCCATCTATTGCGACCAAAAGAAAAGTTTTTTGAAATTTTCGCAACTTTTCGGTGTCAAATAGTAAAATTAATTATATTTTAATTACATTCAAGAAAATTTTAAAATTTTTAAGGAAATGGCGATTAACATTACTGTAAATGCGAAATATGAAGCTTGTTTCACAAGGATCTACAGGTTTTCAAAAAACTTCATTTGAAAACATTTCAAGTACTTCCACTCCAAATGCAATAATGCATACAAATCAATGGAAATGTGCATATTAAGAGAGTGAAAGATATTTAAAAAATTTGTGTAAGTTTTGAAAAAACAAAAGAACTCTGTCATATTAAACAGTGCAATTAGCACTACCTATTAGAAAAATTTGAAGAAAAAAATTGAAGTCATTATTGAGAAAATGGCGATTAAGCGTTTCTGAAAATACGGAATTTAAAGTCCATTTTAAACTGTCGAGTTTTCAAGAAACTGTATTTTGCATTATTTACAGAACATGTACTCATAAATCTAATTAAGTGAAGAAATCGCCTCTAGTGTAAATATTTCCGACGTGAGAGAAGAGTAAAAAGAAATTTGTAATTTTTGAAAAAACAAAACAAAACAAAACAATAGAGTAATATGATGATTATGTCATCGGATAGGTGCATTTGGTACTATCTCTACAAAAAATTAAAGAAAAGATTTGAAGCCGTTTACGAGAAAATCTTGTTTCTTTTTATTTTATAAAATTTCAAATATTGCACGAAAACGACTAAAATTTTCAAACAAAATCTACATGATCTTAACGTAAGAGATATTTGGAGACAAAAAATTTCATTTGTAGGGAACATCACCATTTTCAATTTGATAGTTGTAGCAAGACGCCGGAATAAATTCAAACTTTTGCAATTTTCGAAACTTCAGAATTAACTGTGAAAATAGAACCTATGCCACTTTTATAATCGTATTTTACTCTGTTCTCCCAAGAAATTTAAAGAAAAAATTTGGAGCCGTTTTGTAGAAAATTTTGAAAATGTCCGGGTGCTTCAAGTAAAGTACCCTCAAAATTTAAAGAACGTTTTTCAAAATTTCTAAGCTTCATCTAGAGTGGGATGGACAGAGTCAGTTTGGAAAAATCGTACCGATGGTTAAGGCCCCAGGTTTCTTCACATACCACAGACGGACGGACGGACGGACGGACGGACGGACGGACGGACGGATGGACGGACGTTTTGAAAACAAACAACGCTTTTTTGGTATAAGGGGACTCCAAATACTGTATTTCCGTTGAAATCTCGAAATCAATTTTCCGCAGCATGACATAACTTCCTCTGTACTACATATATTATTCCCGTATATACGTACACTGTGTATACGAGAAAGTAACTAGAGGTGCTAAAGAATGGCAGAGACTTTCTTGAAGCAGTTTTTTTTTAATTTCCTTGATGTGGACTAGATTTAAGGTCTTGTTCCATTTTTCCATAAGGACAGCTGCCATCAATCTTTGCAAAAGAATTTTTTTTAAAGTTTTTCGAGAGTTTTCGGTTCTTTAAGTAGAATCGAAATATTACTTGAATATTAAAGAACTATAAAACCTAGTCCTAAATAGCAATTTTTATTGATAATATTGAAGCCATATCTAAGAAAATGGCGATTAAGCATTTCTGTAATTGCGAAATTGGAAGTTTTTCGCAGGAATCTACTAAGTTTTCGAAATCGTCATTTAAATTCATTTGAAGTAATTTCACTAACAAATGCAATGATGTGAACAAATCAATGGAAATGTGCATATAAATGTGCATATTTAAAAAATATCTTCAATTTTATACTTGTGGGGAGGTGACAAAAAATTCAATTTTTTGCAAATTTCCAAACTTTAGACGGAAACGTTTCCAAACCGGGAAATCGGATCAATGTCACTTTTATAAGTATATTTGATTCTGTTTTTACAAACAATTTACAGCTCGTTACAGCTTCTGCATCTCTGTCTATCTGTCTGCGTGTCGGTCTACGTGTCTTTTTTGTAGCATTGTTGACCGCCCTCTATATAGATTTTCTCGAACAACCGCCGATCGCTCGCCCGTATCCACAAAACAAGATCACATAATATTTTTTAAAATTTCCGTTTATTATTGTTTTTTTTTCCTACCGGTTTCAATATTGTCTATTATTTTTCGCTAATTATTACTATCTTGGATCTTCTTTTCAATGTCTTGTTTGTAAAACTCATCAATTTAGTTTATTCACGTCGAGTCGTGAGCAATACGATGCGTCACTTGTTTTACGTTTGTTTCAATCATACTTTAATTATAACTCGTGTCCTAGGCGTTTCCCAAAATTGTAATAACTTCGAAATTATTCATATTTTTGTTCTGTCGTCGCCAAAGTTCCAGTTCGATTCCTTCAGCGTTTTCTGATATTGCTAAAAATCACATTTTCCATTAACCCTTACTATAGTAACAATGGCCTCCATGCCCATGCCTTTGGCTGAAGATATAAATTTCGTTATTTCGAAACTTGAAAAGCTTGCCAATTTTAATGATTCTTTTTTTTTCATAATTCCAAATATTATGCTTTACTGGGTGTTAATGTTAATTTTGATTTTCTTTCACGCATTTGATTAATTTAGAAGAAATGTTCGAGCGCGGCGCTGCCGTCCTCTGTCTCCTTGAATACAAATTATCACATTTTACTGAAAGTTTTTACTCTCTGGAATACTGAGTTTTTTAAATGATCGCGAATCATTACAATATTGTGACCGCTCTATTTTATTACTTTATTCACTAAAAAGCCTACAGCGGGTCACTCAAGTAACCTAGTAGTATTATTTGACCTGTGACTTCTTATGACAATATCACACCAAAAAATAGGAATGGTTTTATATGTCCTAACTGCCCTACAGGAATAGGTTCGTCTTTTAACCTGCTTTTTGTAATAAAAGAAACATAGGCAAGTTAATCTTTTAACTATGAACAGCGTACTGGATATATTCTGTTAAATACTTGAATACAATTTTATCTAGATTTAAAATTGCATTGAATAATTCTATCACTTGCCCTACCTTTAGCAATTACGTGATTACCTAGCCACTGCAGTTGCGTTTTAACACGCGCATAAACGCTTTACATAAAATTATATTACCTTTCACTTCACAAAAATCACAATAAAATAGCTGTACACAAGACAATAATACATGGATACACAAAATACTGAAAACGAATCACATACCAAAATACCCTTTACATACACTTTCAAAGAAATTGTCACTGAATAGTGAATGAAATATTACAAGACGTTTCACTTTCACGTAGATTATTACCTTTTCAAATTGGGTCAAGAAAGAAAATGTCGAGAATGAACGCAATTAAATAATCTCTTTACTGATTATTGGTTTTGAACAATTTGAAAACGATTAAACAATAAATTGAAAATACACACTAAAAGAACAAATATTATAGTTAATAGAAAAATGAAAAAAATAGATTTTTACAATTCTATACATGAATTAGCTTTTCTGGATTCTTTTTACGACTGCAATATCGTAAACGATTACGTTTAAATGATTTTAATATAATTATTCGACTATCTAGTCTTTTAGTGAGGTGAATTCCCATCTCTGTATAATAATTTTCGCTTTAAACAGTTATTTTTTTTGCATTTCTAGTAAATTTTTTGACGCACGACACGTCGTCTCGAAGAAATATTTCCCCAGCTTGGGGCGCGACCGACCAGATCCTTTTAAAGTCGTTGAACCCTGCTTCGATGAACACGTTCTCTGGTGAATCGCTACCACAGTCCTTCGAATTTTATACAATATGACTGCAATATTTCCGTAATGAATTTCTTTGGTAAAAACCAAGACAAGAGGCAAAAAAGCGAAATAGAAAGAACATTTTCCCATAGCAATGCTTTCTACTCAGATATTGTCTGAACGTTGAAAAATATTATTTCTCGTTGATAGAAAATAGTATATTTCTCGTAATGCGTTACGTGAATTTATCAGAGTATTCATGATTTAAAATTTTAATTCTTCATACATGGTATCGTTATTTTAACAGATGAGACGAATTACCTTTTCAAACTTTTATCGTCGAAATACGCCGAATTCTCTCTGTCCACGAACAATTCCGGTGTGTCCAGATCGGCGGTCGGCAGCAAAAAAAGAAGCTTTCGTAGCGATGCTTTGCGCTAGTGCTGATATTTTCAAGGGTGATTTTTGATTGGTTGTCGTTCCATTCTACGCGAGTGCGTTCAAAAACTTTAATAAATTCTCGCAAGGGATACCCTTTACTGCTGGGGCGATCTCTTGCAATTCGGTAATACTATAATTAGGAAGAGGCACAGTCGCTCGACTTTTCCCGACAGCAGCGAGACTGACGATGACGGCAAAGCCGTCGAAAGCCGGCTATCTTAATAAAGCTGATATGTTGACGAAGATGACCTCTTTTATTTCTTCTATAAGAACGTCAACAACATCCAATCAGAATTCCCACAACACTATAATTGCATCTTGTGGTGTCTTGACTTTCTCCGGTGCTTCTCAAAAATCAATGAAACCGACATATGGGCGGTTACTATATATATATATATATATATATATATATATATATATATATATATATATATACACTCATACATATATGATATTAATGAATTGAAGATGTTTTTATAATCCACGTATTTTCTTAATCCAGGCTCCCCCACAGTACAAATTCGATTACGGCGTGAAGGACCCGCGCACGGGCGACTTCAAGAGCGCCTGGGAGGCGCGCGAGGGGACGTGGTGAAGGGCTCGTACAGCGTCGTGGACCCCGACGGCTCCGTGCGCACCGTCGACTACACGGCCGACGGCTACCACGGCTTCAACGCCGTCGTCAAGAAGACGGGCCCCGCCGTGCACGCGGAGCTCATCAAGCCGGTGCCCCTACCACTGGTGAGCCAGCGCGTCTCTGCCATTTCGACTATCCGTGGGAAAAAGAATTGGAGCCATTTTTGGAAAATGACGTTTGAGTAGTTTGGAAACCGATAAACTGAGAAAATTTCAAAATAATGTACTTTGGGCGGCGATGGATGGCAGCAGGCAAGGAAGAGGGGCAAGACTGCACAGTTCCAGCCCACTCCAAGGAAATTAGAATACTATACTACGAGAAAGTCTGTGCCAGTCCGTCGCACCTCTAGTTACTATCTCGAATACGTACGTATATACGGAGTAATAAACGTTGTATACAGAAAGTTATGTTCGGCAGAAAAAAATTCATTGCCCGGCCCCGACAACGAAAAAGTGGATAAATTCAGTTACTAAATTAGGAAAAAGTTCTCTAAACGTGGCCAGATGCCTGTCCCCTAAAAAAATCCCCTAAAAAAGCCAGATGCCCTGTTTTGTGGGCCCTTGGTGCCGAAAAACCAATTGGAATCCGTCTGTCTGTCCTTTTGCCCGTCCGTCCGTCTGTGAGCACTACTACCTAAACCATACGTAGACAATTTTTCCAAATTGAAGAAATACTTGTCCATCTGCCTCTAGTTGAAGCTTCGAGATTTTAAAAGCTATTCTTTAAAATTTGAGGGTACTACTTTACATGAATTACCCGGTAATTTTCAAAATTTACTCATAAAAGTCTCCAAACTTTTTCTTTAAATTTCTTGTAAGAATAGAGTAAAATGCTCTTATAAAGGTGACATAGGTCCGATTTTCACGGTTAACTTTGAATTTTCAAAAAGTTTTAAAATGTGAATTATTTCCGGGCGTTTTCTAACAACTACAAAATTAAACATAGAGATTTTTTTCTTCAAATGAAATTTGTTGCTCATAATCAGTTCTTTTAATAAATTTGCATTTTTTTGAAAATCATAGTAGTTTTTCCTGCAATATTGCAGGTAATATTTTCAATTAAAAAAACATTTGCTCAAAAACTGCTCCAAATTTTTTCTTTAAATTTTTGGTAGCCCAAATGACAAAACCCCTTTACAATTATATAAAATAATTTTTTGACGTGACTTTCACGTCCGTAATTTGGAGGCGATGAACATTGGAGGCGACTTTTTACATTAATTATTTTTAAATTTTTTAAAAAAAATTTTCCCCAATTTTTGGAAGGAAATTTTTTTTATTAATTTTTAAATTTATAAAATTTGTCTCACTCCGTTGATATGGACATTTCCATCCATTTAACTTATTCTTAACGTTCAAATGTCATTTATTTTACAATGGCTCCAAATTTTTTCTTTAGACATTTCAAACAGTACTACTTGACTGTTTGATAAAATGTAAAGTTCATATTGGTATCTTTTTGTTTTTTCAAAAATTACCCAAATGTAATTTTTTAAGTATCACGCAGTTAGTATGCACATTTTCATCGATTTGTATACTGAAATATACCCGTCCATATACCCGTCTTGCTGCCCTCAGATTCTTGTAATGTGTTTCCGAATTTCTAATAAATATAGGGGCGCCAGGAAATGGTTACGAGAATGAGCTCCCAAATTATATTTAATTATAACCGTTGTTGACTCGTCGGCGGTTCTTTACGACATAATCGTGAATACTACGATTACTTAATCGCCCTCACACGAAGAAGCTGAATCTGAAATACAAAATTGAAATATCCTACTGGGTTGCACGTGACAGCAAATGATAATCAGCTTTATAAAAGAAAATAAAATTATTTATAAATTTTAGTAACTTCTTTAAAAAAAAACAAATATTACATTCTTTTGATGACCTTTACATATAGCTATAAAAACCCGTTATCCATGAGAATCTTGGCGCTGTCCTGGTAAAGGATGTTTTCCTGTAGACTTCAGCAATGGTCCTCGTCCAAAGATCTTCTTTTGCTCGACCAAATCCGTATTTGTCATTTCTTCACTAAACAAAATATGTACACTGTTTATCCATTGCCTTTCCATCCCCAACTCATCTGCTGAATTGCTATAAGTTCTAATACTCCTTATTGTTCATTCCCAACAAAATCTTAAGTGCTGTTAAAATATTAGCGTACAAGTTCATCAAGTTATAAATTACGTCCATGAAAATTTATATAAACCTCGGGCCCCGGGGTTTCCCATCATCGGGGACTAAGTTGATTATCATTGTCCGCTTAATAAAATTTATAAGTCCCACTTTTGGATTCACTGTTACTTGTATAAAAAAATTTCTGAGTTCTATCTTTTGAAACTAACAACGACAAATCACTACGCCCGAACTCGCCTAAATTTTCTACGTTCAAATAAACTGCTATGCATCTAGCACCCTGATCCGATCGCTATCGTGTCGAAAGCTCGAATGAATCTTTCTTATCCTTCTTCAACATGTCAAATTTCTTCATCTTTTACTCTCTTGTTTATAACAAAATTAGCGATCTACCTCGCGGCGTCAGCTACGTCATTATTTTTTACCAATAACTCACTTTCACATTCCAGACACTTTCGGTATTTAGAATGAAATTTTCTCATTCGTGTAACTACATTCTTAAGTTTGTTTTTTCTTTCTCGGGAAACCACGGATGCACTATCGTCCGCTTTTGTACTAATGGGCATTGTTTATATGTTGCACTGGGACCATGGCAACCAGTGTCTTTTGCTAATAAAATATTATTTTTTAAAGAAATTCTTGAATTTCCAAATTTTGACAATCTGGTTGTCACAACACAAATATAAAATTAATTTTTTCAGTAATTAAATTTAAAAAAAACGCTATAACGCTTCAAATCACTTCCAATGAAGTGTTTCGAAAACTCAAAACTTTTCTGTGGAAAAGAGCTTTAAACTTTGCATTTACAGTAACGCTTAAACATTTAACTTAATGTTTCAGAGAAAATTGCTTTTTAGAACGAGGATTTACTCTTCTGTAATATTCTTAAAGTAATATTTCGGTTCTACTATTAGGAAACCGAAATAGTAAGAAATTTTTTTTAAAAATGTACTTTGGGCGGCGATGGATGGTAGCTGGGGCAAGAAGCTGGACAAGACCGTATAGCCAGTCAACACCAAGGAAATTGAAAAATAACTACGAGGATGTCTGTGTACCACTACTCGTTTCAATTGTAGTGGTAACTTACCCATTCACGGTTATTCATTCATATTCTTCGAACCACAAAATACTTTCGGGGCAAGCATGCTCTAAACTTCTTAAGATCCTAGACCTGGGTTGAAATGATTTGGAAGGCTCTGTAGAAACAAATAATCAAAGAAAAAGCGATTTCCAGTAAGAATGTTCCTCTAGAAAGAGTAAATAAGGTTTGGAAAAGCCCTTGGTAGAATTGACAATAAAATGCATTTTAATTGTTTTGGCACAAGTGTACTCAAGTCACTGATCCTCACCGCCTCATAAGTTGATAAGACTTAACTAATTTTCATTTTAAAGTTCTGTCTTTTCATGTATACTAAAAAAATTAAAGCTTAGCATACTATTATCTGCATCAAACACTCCCAGTCCTGTTGCCAACAATTTCACCTAAGTTCACAATTCTAGCTGCTGCACTCGAAATATTTTCAAGTCCCAATTTCCGCACATTACATTAATATTTTAAGTCCGGGCAGCATAAAGCCAAAGTAGATGTTCACAATTCCCAAACTCCAGCATCAATTGTCTACACGATCCGCACGCACCACGGCATAAGTCGGAATGCCCCATATTCCCTTTCCTGACCTTCAAAACTCGGTCCATCTTTCTAAATGTTTCTTGTCAGAAAAAAACCTGCCTAGAATCCTCAATTACTTACAATTTAACTAGCCGCGCCCCAGAGTGTCATTGCTTTCTCGGCCAAACCCCAAACTAGCTAATTCCCAAATCATTTTATTTTATCGGACCTAGGGAAAGTAGTTGATCTCTCATAAGCAGCAATGGGACAAAAATAAGTTAACATATTGGACGGACTTAATTTAAAGGACAAATATCTTGCTGTAGTGTACACAATACAATTTAAAAATATTGTGGCATATGGTGCGTAATAATGACGAATTATGTATTAATGAATCTATAATTTGAACACTGGCAAATCCCCTGATTGTTTAGCTGCAGTAAGTTTTATTGTACAAAATGGTTGCCACAAAAGTTTATAGAGTTCGCATTAGCATAGTTCTATGCATTTCAACCGATAACACCAAAACGGATAACGAAATAACAGTTATTTCGTGTAACAGTTACGAAATGTTAACGGTTAAGAAATAACAGTTTAGCTGTTAAGGGCACATCCCTAGTTCAAAGCAATGAAGTTTGTTGACCTTGACGACAACTCGTCTACCTTTGCTATGCCGCCATATTTGCATATGTCTATCCTTACCATTCACCCTGTTAACAATAAATGTGACGCAATACACTGTCCCACATATTGGTATGTCACAATACAATAAACTGAAGAAATGTCTCTAATGTAAAGAAAAGGTCAATATGGCGTTCATGTCATCATATAGGTTGCATTTGACACTACCCTACCAAAAATTTAAAGACGTATACGAGAAAGCAACAAGCGATTTAGCAAAGGGATTGGAAATAAGTGTTTGGCTGCCGTGCCGCAGGTGCTGTCGAAGCCCGTGCTGCGCGCGCCCAAGCCGGTGTTCGTGCCCGTGGGCAGCCGGCCCGTGGCGCGCCACCCCTTGCTCTACCCAGCGCCGGCGCCAGCCGTCAGCCTCAAGGGCTTCCCGCTGCCCAGCTACGACCCGGCCAACGCCTACGCGGCGCCGCCGCCCGCCTCCGTGGCCTTCGCCCCAGCGCCCGCCCCGGCGCCCACCACCCCGCAGCCGCCCGTGGACTACGAGCAGCTGCACCAGGGGCGCCTCGTCAACGCAGCCGCCGCGGCTTTCGGCAACCCGCCACGCAGGTACACTCCTTGCTTCGTGCCTCAGGGCACCAGGAGGTCTTCGGATTCCACTTCAGAAAGTGGAAGAGGTTTCGACACTACCTAGGCGGACAATTTTTGTGGTTGGCTCTTACGTTTGGTAGTTTTCCGTGAATTCTCTGATCAACTTAATATAATATTAATCTATTACTAATTAAACTATTTGTTTATTCCTTGAGTTTGAATACGTTTTATTATCTCAGAAAATCTGTAGAATATTTGAATCCGTTATTTTTAAAACCTCGCGAGTCAGGTATTCTAAAGTTGTGAGAAAACAAGAAAAACTACATAATTCAATACATAGAGAGCTTTTCTCTATTTTTTAATTTTTTAATTACTAACGCATAAATATTGATTGAGAATGCTATGGGACATATGATTTACTTGTGTCAATAGTACAGCAGTCCTGGACTTCTTCAAAAGTTTATGTCTTACGGGATTTCGAAAACTAATCAGGAACTTTTTTCACCGTCAGATGTTTCTGCATTATTTTTAAAGTAAAATTACATGAAAGGAATTATCATGTACGTACATTAAATTTAATGTGCACGGACAATTAAAATTTAATGCACGTGTACAATTAAATTTAATGTACGCATGTACATTAAATTTACTGCACGTGTACATTAAATTCAGTTTGTCATTTGACATATTTATTACAGTATTATGTGAAATGACATGTGCATCGACATCGAACATGATTCATATGACAGAAACAGTACTTGAAATATGCTTCAATGATAGTACCTACGAATATTTCCGTATTGAACATCCCTTTTAGCCAATCTCTCTGTCAGTGATATCCCAGTCACACACACTGCAAACATACACTGTCCTGTATACCCCGCAAGTCAATGACTTACAGAGTTAATTAATTAGACTGCTGGTGATATAGATACCTTATTAATTCACAGTAAATAAACAGAGGTTGTCTGGGATCAAAACTATATTTCTTTAAAGATCTTTTCGATCGCGTAGCGATCATCGTCGAGCTGGAAATACATTAAAAGATATAAAATTATACATTAAACCAAATTGTCTACAAAATTATATATAAAAGAAGTGTCAGATGCGTAAGCAAACTGGATCGGTCGTAACCTTGCAGCTGCCGGGCGGAAAACGAAGTTCTGCGGATTTTTGAAATAGCGGCTCGCTTAAGAAGGCTGGGCGGCGGTCGGGCAAGTGTTTTTTGAGTTTGGAATAGAAATTTAGACCAAAAAAACAACAACAAAAAAATTACTATTTTTGCTTTCTTTCGCCCCCCCCCCCCCTTTTTTTTTTTTTTCCCTTTTCCCCCCTCTTCTCTCCTTTTCCCTTTAAAACACACACCATCTGTGTGTGTGTATATATATATATATATATATATATATATATATAAAAACACACCCACCTACTACCTTCCAGCTGGTGGCGATGAAGCGTGAAACTATGAATGCTCGTGAGGGGCTTTGAATTTCAGGAAGCAGGATCTTGGATGAGAAAGGTCTGAACCTTGACACAATGAAATATAAAATTCTGAAAATGAGCATATATTCAGAAAACAAATAACAATGGCAAAATATACAATAAAGAAAACAGAAACAAAAGAACAGAAATAAACAAAACCCTAAGAGAATGTATAGGGTCACCTTGACTGCTTTATTACTCAATACGCACATTTAAAAACTTTCGCTTGACCTCCTTCTCAATACTTTTGTACCTCATTTAACTTGTTAATCTAAAGTTTTCTGCACGGCCCTTTAAGTGATTCTACAATTATTCTATTATAGACTTCCAGAGGTCAGCCTTGAGCTCGATTTATTACAATGCTGTTCAACACAATAATAAACGTGCACATACGTTATAAATCTTTTTACAAAATTATAGCAACTGATTATCCCTGACATCATACAATGGATACACATTTTTAATAAGATTAATTTAAACATGAAAATTATAATTTACTTTAGAAAAGTTTACAAGGTATGGCATTCAAAACGAATTTACTGGTGGTACAGCGAATGAAATCAAACTGCTCGTAGGGTTTAAAATATTTTCCGGGAATTTATGGAACTTTTTACCTATTTTAGGACGCTACGCCTGGTGTTTAACGCTCAAGTTTCCAACAAATTGTCGCATAGAGTTGCCTTTTTTACCTCGACATTTCCTTCCCGCCGCCGTCAATTAACCTTGGGTGTTCGGTCGCTCGCAGTCCTCGCCACGTCACTTGACTGGTTGATGCCCCACGGTCACCACTTCTTTCGCTCGATTTTCCGGATGCCGCACACGTCCAAATTCCAAACCTTTCTTCTCGTCCTCGGACCCGTACACACCATGGATTGGTCCAAGTCCTTCTCGCCTACGCTTGAGTGTTGGGGTCGTCCTTCTGCCGGCTGCCGCACCGTTGCTCGCGCTTTCCCGTTAAATAACAACGTTTTTAATTGACTACTTCTAGCATTCGGCCGACATACCCCCACTTTGAGCGTGCGTTCGTGGGGCACAAAATTAAAAACTGGGTTTCGTTCAGAGTCCTTCTGCGCGAATTACCTTGATGATGAAACTATTTCGTTGAGCAGTCTAACGCCTTACTCGGTAATGTTAGTAAATGCTGTACATGCACTTTGTTTGAATTCTATCACTTTTTACCGTTTCAAAACAGCTTTTCTAAAGCAAGTAAAATTATATCCTGCATAACCGACACGCTGAAAAATTCTGTATGCGTCGCTGCGAAGCGTAAGAGAGCTCTACTGAAGTGTGTTACGGTATTTATAACCCGCCTGGGGAAAATTTCTGGGGGGGTGAATTTTCCTCCTCGCGCCCTCGAGAAATATTATCCGCCAACTTTGGACATCGAGGGAAAAAACCCGCGGGTAGATGTCGCCTTCTCGGACCATCGCTCCGCCTCGTCACCATTTCAGCTCTGGTCTTTTTTAGTGGCTTAGTGGTGGCTTACGGGTTCAGGAAACCGGACGTCACAATATATTAAATATATACACACACATGGGTTATATTGTGACGTCGTGGAATCACGGGAATCACAGACACGTGCTTAAAAATATGTACAGGTTTATTCCAATATGTAGTGCAATTAATTACTCTTAGCCTGGTAGACGTTTACTCCTGATCGGGAGGGTCCAAATGAAAAGTTCGACTCGTCCCGCGCCACCCTCAAAGGGGCCTTATGCACACAGCACACAGCCCGGCAACCTCGGTCACCCGTGAAATAAATTCCAAACTGGCGTCCGACAAAGGGTTGGTGTACGAGCCTAGCTGGTCCGCACCGCCCTGGCGAAGTTTGTGCGTTCGCACGAGGGTTCCACTCAGCCTGACAAACCCCGCCCCGCGCTCTGCGTTTTGCCTTATAGCCCACCCACGTGACCAAACGTCACTGGTTTTTCACGGGCCGCGCAGTCGTTGCCAGGCATTTTGGACATCCATTTCCTGGATTCAAAATTTGGGACGCGGCACGCGGCAAAAGGCGCTGTCCGCATTTTGGCATCCCTTTCCCCAGATCTTAGAATTTTTCCCAAACCTTGTTCTCACATCCTACTGGCCCTTGCGTCTAATCCTTTATACCTCTTTTATATATATATATATATATATATATATACACACACACACACTTCAATGGTAATATTACATATCTCTAGCTTTTAAATAAGGGTAATAACCGACTTTCGTATTCCTTTCCTTAATACTACATTTATCATGTACTTCATTACATATCAATTTTAACATATTTATTACTATGAAGTATCTCTATTTATCACATCATCATAATTTTAAAAAAAAATTCTAGAATTTATTTTCCATTTTATAAGCAGAGATAATGTTTGCAGAGTACAGAGATAGAATTAGAATCCCCGCTTTGCATTAAGTTATAAATCTTTCCTCTTGAGTAGAAGAATTTTATTTACGCAATCGTATTGCCCGAAAAATTTTCAGTTAATCTCTCTTTTAAATGTTAAACGTAAACTTTACACACCAATCGGTTGAAGAAAGCATGTTAGAGAGTAAATTTGCTAAACGAAACCTGCCTTTCAACATTTACTTAAAACTTTGCTTGGTTGCTTTAATCATATACTGTTAAATGCACCGCCACTTAAAAATACTCGCCAAATCGATGCTCACTGGCTTGAAATGAGTCAGCTTCCGACAGAGAAAGGTTAGTGAGAGGCGGTTAATGAGTTAGCCTGGGGAGTTTATTGTCCTCTAGAGAGTGTGGGTGGGCATGTTGTATGAAACGTCTCTCCTGAGAATCATATTGTGTTTTCTCCTGCACCACAATGATGGAAAAGTGAATCCTGTGGAAGAGATTGAGTTCATGAGACAATTATAGGCATTTTGTTCTTACTTGTTAGTAAAATCAATGCATGCAATATACGACCTATGACTACAAGTATTAGTTATTAGTTTTTATTAGGGGGTTTAATATTGTGACGGAACACACACGCCGTGGACTGGTCCCGGCGCGCCGGGACACAATGCAACCTTGTCTTTGACCAGGGTCGTTAGCCCTGGGGGGTGAAGCACCGCTCGGGCGTTACCAGCGCCGTGCGGCAGCCTACTGTCGCTCCGACGCCAGGCCTGTCAGGTTGTTCGTTCGTCTTGCCTGTGAGAGGCAAAAAGGTAGTTCAATGGATAGAATCAGATGGACGAATTCTAATGAAACACTTGGATGGCTCTGTAAAATTAGCATGATTCTGAAACTTTTTCCAGAGGCACATCACATACAACTAGATTATACAAAACAAATTGCAATCCTATTTGAAGATAATTATAATCCTAATTCTGGGAACATTCTGCTCCATCTGTGCAAATAAACAATAACCTCCCTACCTTAAATACTAAAATCATATCTTGCCCGCTAATTACAATACTCGGGCAATTTAATTGTTTATGCAAACCTCCTGATCTTGGGACTAAAATGTTCTTTCAGTCTGTTCGTTCCACTATGTTGATTGAACTGGGTTCCGGTTATGCTCGGGAGAACACTTCCTTATATCTTTTAATCCACCTTGAAATATTACGACCTCGCGGTCTGAATGTCGCACGGTACTCACGCCGGCGATTGGGGAACACGTAATCCCGACCTCGGCCAACGCAGGACGACCTCAGCTGCTTATCGCTGGAACGGCCGCTCCGCGCCGCGGTGACGCTCGACTCGCCCCTCGCTGCGCTCACGCTCGCCGGTCCGCGCTGCTCGGCCCGCCTCCGTTCGCTCGTGAAGTAGTACAATCTTTCCAGTCGTCCGTAAAACGGCGCCTCTACGCCCGTCTTCCGTTCCCAACAAACTTGCTTTTGGCGTTTCAAGGATGCCCCCCTCAGCCTTCCGCTTTGGCGGGTGCGGCGTAGTTGCGACGTAATGATAGTCTACCTGACCCTTCGGCGATCTTTATCGACTGTTCGGCCTTTTCTCAGAATGTGTCGCGATTGCTACCCAAAAATTCCGGCGGCCTTTTTCCGACTGTCCTTCCTGACTGTCTTTTTTCACTGGTTTCTCGGGAACCCCTTCCTCCTCGGAGACTGTTCCCGTTTTCTTTAACGGGCCAATCCCCAGGATTTAATTTTCCAACGCTTATCGCCCCGGGAAATCATTGGCGACCACTCGTTACGTCGACTTCAGCCGCGCTGACGCAGAGATGACGCCAACGCGCCAAGTTCAAAGTGGTAAACACCCGCGATTTATCTTGGGCGTTTTTGCCGGGGTTCTGCTTTTCGCTGGGGGCATATCAGAGCTCGTCCTCATTGCCCCCAACCAGTAAGATTTTTCGTAATCTTGACTTGAAAGGTAATGGAAAAACAAAACTGTAACAGCCCTCTTTTTCTCCTTTCTTTTTTTTTTTCTAGTAGCATAATTCCTCATAATATTTTAACTTTCGCGAACCTGAGTGCGCGCTCGCGAGTGGACATAATTAATGAGTTCCTCCGCGTGCGTTTTTTGGGGTCCAGATCCGGGAGGTAACAGGATCGGTGTCCCCTTTGGATCAGCACCATGTCATTAGTCAACCTCCATCTCCCCGGGGTCTCTCTGCAGTTTGCAGCACTTCTCATCTTCCGGTTGCTCTCTTCCTCGAGTACACGCCACTTTGCAATTTCGTCATCGGGATTTTGAATGCGTGCCAATGTGGGCCAACCTAAAAACTTTGAGGAACCTTTTGATCGATTGCATTGATTGTTCGACGCTGTCATGGGTGACGTTTTCTCGGCTGGGAACCGAGACTGAGTGTCAGGTAATACATTTTTCTTCCCCCGACATACTCGATTGAAAGTCAAATTGTTGCAGCCACAGTGACCACCTCATCAGTCTATCGTTCACAATTGCAACGATTTAAAAGATCGAGCTTTGTGATCGGTTTTGATGACAAAAATCCTCCCATCAATGTTTTTAATTTTGTGAGAGCCCAAACAATGGCATAAGCTTCCTTTTCCGCGTCGTGAAACGAACCTGCGGTCCTTTCAAGGCAGTGCTGACCAAATTGATGATTTTCGTTTCCCCTCAATGATTTGGCAGGGTTGTTCCCCCGCCCAGATCGCTCTATCTGTTTGTAGGTACATCGTCTGGTGAAATCCGGGTGCGAAATCGGGACGTTTGCAAAACATATGTTTGAGATCGTCGAAAAACCTTCTGGTGACGCTTCCGTCCATTCCCATTTTTGATCCTTTCGCTAATTCAAAAACGGAGCCATTATTAGAGCGTAATTGTAGCAAAACCTGCTAAAGTAATTCAAACTCCTAAAACTCTTCTTAGTTGCCGAATTCCTCGGGCGGGTATGGCTTGATTTCTTTAATTCTATCCAATCCCCTTTTGATTCCATTTTTCGTGATTTCATACCCGAGAAATTTGATCTGTGGTAGCAAAATCGATTTTTCGAGATTCAATACCAGGTTATTTTTGATTAATAGTGATAACAATCTTCCAAGTTCAAAGGGGTCGTTCTTCATTTAATGAACGATGACGTCATCTACGTAAATGGAGTGTCTCGTAACCCAGCATTGTTCATGATTTCGTCCAAACATTGAACCAGCGCGGCACCACTGTTGCGCAAACCCAAAAGGAACACGTTGAAAACATAGCTTCGTCCCCTGTAGACGAATCCGTGTACTTGATCTCTGATGTAACCCCATTTGATAGTATGCCTTGCTGAAGTGTTGACGAGAAGTATCCTATTGGCGAATTGTAAATATTTCATCAATTTTGGCGGTACATCTCTAAACGGAACTGTCAGCGAGTTCAAGCGACCCCGTCTAGCATGCGCAAAGTGCCGTTCTGCTTTTCACAATTACATTGGGTTTACGTAAGCGTCGTTGCCTTTTATTATTTCTTCTAACATTTCTTCAATTTGTTTTTAAATTCTTCTTGGTACGCCACCGGTATAGGTAGCTGTCCTTTAAACGGCGTCTCGTCCGTGAGTTGGATACGAAACACGTAATTTTTACTGGCTCGATTTTTTCGAACACCTTCTTGGCGCTGATGAGTAATTTTGATAACTTGGCCTTTTTTTCGTCGTCTAGGAGGGGAAACTAAATTAACTTTTCTTCAATCATTTTATTCAAGTCATTTATCTCAGATGAACATAAATCTATTCATCATTAGTTTCAATCACTTTTTTTTATTTGATTTCATCGTTGTTTAATTTTTGCATTTCCATGACCTATCAGAATCATTGCGGCTTTTTAATCTACAATTACATCATTTTCAACAGAAAATGATGCCTAGAATTAGTGCATACGTAAGTCCTCTTACGACGAGACATGCGTTTATAACCGCCTATTTCCAACGGTGCATATATTTGCTTTTTATTGGGCTTGACTTGTTTCCCAAATGCAGTTGTAATTCCGGGACCCTGATTGGCAATTGAAGTATTTCGATCTTCGAGTCCGTTAGCGCATTGTAGGTGTCTTCATCCATGATGGTTGCCATGGAGCCGGTGTCCACTAACGCCTTTATCGTCACGTTACCACAGCGTACTTCAATCACTGGGCAGCGGTACGGTAGTCGTTCGTCATGGCCATATTCACACGACACCCATTGGGATCCCCTAAGAAATTATAGGAACCACGTTGTATTCTGCTTGAACGTTGTTCGAATGGGTCCCGCTCACTCGAACTGTGGCAGTTTCCTGATGTTGATGTGATGTTGTGTTTGTCACCTAATTCTTCATTATTTTCTTCCTCCTTATTCTTGCGTTTTTTTTTGTGGATAGCTTCTATTAGCTTTCCCTCCTTGTTTTGAAGTCCGGTCTTTCGTTTCATTTCGAAAGTTATTTTCTTCCGCACCTCGATCATTCTTTTTATTGCTTGGTGGTCACCCCGGTTTGGTTGATTTGCCTCTGAACCTCCACGCACGTAATGTAGCGTTCGTCGTCGGGTAGCTTTACCTCCTTTACAATATTATCGCCGTAATATCGTAATTACTTAACAATCGCTGAAATGCCTCGATGTCAGTGGAGCAAAACTTTATATTTTGTATGCCATATGGAAATGTCTGGGCAACAAACAAAATTTCTTTGTCTTCCATAGGTGCGAACATAACTTAAGTGCGGCGATTTTCCTGCAGCATAATCGCGCATGCTCGCGTCGGCTTGTAGTACGCGTTCATGACTGTCATCTTGTGGTTGAGTTGGATTTTCGTCCAATATCTATTTAAAATTTTACTTTAAATTCTTGGATTGTTTGAGGAAACGGTTCAAGAGTTTCTAACCAAGTTCTCGCGTTTTTTTGTAAAATCTGATATAACAAATGAGTTTATATTGCCCGGCAGACGACCCAGAGCCATAAACTGTCTAGTGCCTTTAAGAAAGAATACGGATGCTCTTCGAGATCCTGAAAAAATTCAAAGTAGGCGGACATTTACGTTAACGGTGCGTTGAACCTACCGCAGGCATGGTATTCACCGTTGCTTGTAAGTCGTTTAGTTTCGCTTGCACTTCTAAACGTTCTTGCGCGCCTTCTTCCACCGATCTAAATTACTTTCACCTTGTACGACCTTGTCTTCATGTTGTTGCGCGGGCTTCGACGAAGTCGGTTACTGCATTCATTCTAGTGTTCATTTCTTCACACTTCTTTTGTACAGTTTCTATTTTTCCCATGTTTTTTTCCCAAATTTTTCCTGCCGCTTCCAACTTCTTATCAACTCGTTCTTCAATCGGCCGCCCAGGTTTCTGGGGCGCTGAATAGTTCGACCTTGTCGTTGACTTTTATTTATTGGTCGTCAACTCCGCAGCTAACGCCTGGTTTTGTTGTTGAATTTCTTGCTTTATTTCTTGCTGAATATTTTCTTGTACTTGTTGAATTTCTTTGAATATTTTCTTGTATTTGTTAATTTTGTTTTATTTCTTGCTGATTTTTTCTTTGTACTTGTTAATTTCTTTTTTATTTCTTGCTTTAACCTTGCAGCTATGGCGTGGTTCTGTTGTTGAATATTCTCGATTTTATTTGTAAAGGGGGGTATGGAAAATTTCCAATAATGCCCTCATTGGTTTAGCATGGGGTCATTCGGATTGACTGGTGGGATTCCCTCCTGACGTTATGATGTTTCTGGATTTCGGTTCTACGATCCGCCTAATCGGCGTTCCTCTTCCTGCGGGGACGCCCCCACCGCGGTCCCGTCCTTCCGAATCCTGATCTGAATCATGCTTACAGGATTTTCTCCCACCAGCCCCTAGATTCCATAAATCCCATCCGCCATCGCGAGAAGTTGAGTACCCGTTTACAAGTAATAAATATTTCACAATAAATTGTTGTTCACCAAGTAACCTAACACCTCCACAATGTACAGAAGAAATATCACTTTAAAGGGAAACACAATGTTACCTTGCAAAACACTATGAATGCATGACCACTTTAAGCATAACGAAATAAAGACAACACTGCACTGAATAAACAAATGAATCGCATGCTAATCACTTTAAAATAACAAAATCACAAATATCACTACACTGAATAAATACAATAATTCCCCGCTGAAAACAAAAAAAATTTTCCACAATGCGGTAAACAATGTAAGGTGTTTGCTGCGAATTCGTGACCTTCCCATTTCTACCCAATATCTGTTAATTGAATGGTAAAATGTTACTAAATTTTTAATTAGATAGGAATAAATTTAACTGGGTTTACACAATTTTAATGAGGAAAAATCCAGGTCTTGAAAATAATAAGATAAGAAAACTCCCCCAAAATAAGCCTCGCGTCCGCTAAATGACTGACGAGACAGCAGAAACAAAAAAACTACTTGATAAGGTAATACCGCGTGGGCGCTATGGATGCACGTCTATCGCGCTCCGTAGTAAATGCCAACATATGCGGGTCCCCGTTCGGGCGCCAAATTAGTGACGGAACACACCGCCGGGGCTGCTTCCGGCGCGCCGCCACATGCAACCTTGTCTTTGACCAGGGTCGTTAGCCCTGAGGTGTGAAGCACCGCTCGGGCGTTACCAGCGCCGTGCGGCAGCCTACGTCGCCCGACGCCAGGCCTGTCAGGGGTTTTTCGTTCGTCTTGCCTGTGGGGGAAAAAGGGTAGCTTGTAATGGATAGAATCAGGATGGATGAATTCTAATGAAACACTGGGTGGCTCTGGTAAAATTAGGGATGTATTCTGGGAAAATTTTCCAGAGGCACATACACATACACACTAGATTATAATAAACAAATTGCAATCCATTTGTATGATAATAATCCTAATTCTGGGTTAACATTTGCTCCATCTTGTGCAAATAAACAATAACCTCCCTACCTTAAATAATAAAATCATATCTTGCCCGCTAATTACTACCGGCAATTTAATTGTTTATGCAAACCTCCTGATCTTGGCACTAAAATGTTCTTTTCAGTCTGTTCGTTCCAATTTTGTTGGGTTAACTATTCCCGTGTTATGCGTTCGGCAAGAAACTTCCTAGTTATCCTTTTTAATCACACCTTTGGAAATATTACGACCTCCGGTCTGAATGTCGAGGTCCAGCCGGCGATTAGAACCCCGTAACCTGGACCTCCCCAAACGCAGTGACCTCACTGCTTTCGCTGCAACGGCTGCTCGCGCCGCCGGCGCTCGACCTCGCCCCTCGCTGCGCTACGCTCCCGGCCCGCGCTGCCCCTTGGCCCCGCTCCTCCGTTCGCTCGTGAAGTATACAATCTTCTCCGTCGCCCCGGGGCGCCGTGCCTCCCCCGTCTTCCGTTCCCAACCCCTTTTTCTTTGGCTGTTTGCCCAGGAATGTCGCCTCAGCCTTCCGTTTTGGCGATGCGGCGTGTTGCGACTTTTGATAGTCTCTCGCCCCTTCGGCGATCTTTATCAGACTGTTCGGCCTTTTTAAAATGTGTCGCGGTCCCCAAAAAACTCTCCGGCCCCTTTTTGACTTCCCCCGACTTCTTTCTCTGACTTCTGGTTTCTCGGAACCCTTCCTCCCTCGGGCTGTTCCCTCTTTTTTTCTTTAAAGGGGGCAATCAATTTAATTTTCCAAACGCATCCCCCGGGAAATCATTGGCGACCCTCGTTACGTCCGACTTACCCCCTGACGTCAGATAAACGTACCAACGCCCCCGTTCAAATTTAAACCCCCGCATTTATCTTGGGCGTTTTGCCTGGGTTTCCCTTTTCCCTCCTGGGGCATATCGACTCGTCCCCAAATTATATATTTTTTTTTTTATATATAAATTTGTTATTCAAATATTTTTTTGACTCATAATTTCACTTAATCATTTCCTCCCTTGTTTTCCGTCAAACTTCTCTCACTGAAAGTAATGAGAATATATTATTTAATGGCATTGTAACATTCTAATTCATATTCTATCCTTTTTGTTATAATATCCCTATATTGTATGATTCATTCCTTTCTTTGAGCCTCTTTCACGTTGAAATATCCTTCATATCTTTTATTCCCGCGTGTTCCGTGTTCACATGACTTTCAATTTCTTCAGAAAGTTATAATTCTCCCCGGTATTTTAAAACGTTTTCTTCTCTTCGTTGGATTTTCAGAAATTTTACTGCCCCAAAAATTTCCGTCAACAAACCATAATTTTAATCCCCTTTTCCTACAAAAGGGGATCTATTTAACCCACGGTAGTTGGGCGGTGTTGGCTGTTCCCAAAAACCCCCAAACAATCCGGGGCCGGTGCGTTCCCGGTGCCCGGAGGCCCAGACCCCCGCGCCGCCGCCGTGCGCCCCAGCTCTCCCAGCGGGGGTGGCGGCGGTGCCCCGGGGCGCCGGTGGCGGCCGTCACGCCGCCTAAAACGCATCTGGGCCCCCCCCCGCCCCGCCCCGCCCCGCACGCTGCCTCGCAGCCGGGCCCCAGACCCTCAGAGCATCAGGCTCTCAAAGCATCGGCTACGGTGCGCGACTGCGGACTTTCAAAGTGGACTCGTCAGTCTTGCAGGGACGGTTTGGGGGCCATTTCCCCGGGTGGTCAATACAAAATTCGGGTAAATCGTTTGTGCCCCCTTTTTTGGGCCAAAACCTTTCGCGCTCATTAAAAAATATCGGGTTCGCCTCATTCCTGTAGTTTCAAAAAAATTTATCTTGCCCGCGCTCTGCTGGTGGGGCTCCCCATCTAACCTGACGTAGAATTCCAAATGTATTTTTTTAATGGGGATCCGTTATCTTAACAGTGTTGGGACATTTTATCCCCCGTAAGCGGACGCCGTGATATTTATAGCTTTCTCATCTTTCACTTTCCTCTGGGTTAAATAGTCTTTCCAACGCAATTTATTGGCAAGAAAAAGTGTTTTTGGATGTTGAACGCAGGGTTGGTTCAATCAACCGCACAGTGTCTTGTATGTATGCTGTTCTGGTTTACGAAAAAGGAGTGTTCGTATTCGATTTCCTGATACAATGACGCCAATGCAATTATATTGTTATTTGTATCTTAATTTCCATTGTTATCATAAATTCCATTGTGACCATGTAGTCATTACTGGATTATCAGTATTCTCTCATCACAAGATGTTCACTCCGAAAGAGTTCTATTTATAGCATTTATTCGAACATCATAAAACTTGCTTTACATCCACACCATCACAACTGTATGATTCCCCTTTTTTCTTATAAACATATCAATAAATTATAACTAGTTTAATCCATTCTAGAGACCCCGGGGCTCCTCAAGTCCCAATCTGTGATTGCGTAGACCATGAAAAAAGTAATAAAGCTATGTTGGAAGATTAAAATATTCATAATCAAAATTTTAAATAAACTTTTGTAAAAAAAGAACTTCATAGAATTAAAACCTGCCTGCACTTGTCTAAATATGCATTTGCATCAACTAATAAAGAAAATTTTTGAAACATCAGTAAATATCCAAATTGGGTGTGTTGATTTCACTTTTTTTCCCGAAACCCAAGGGATGTGATCGGACATTTTTTTTCCCAATTCATTTTTCACTGCTAGTGGCGTTTTGCGTATGGAAATTCACAATTTGTATTAAAACGACTTGGGGGGCTGGCGGCTTCCCTTCCGTTGGCCCGCGCAGGTGGCGGGCACCCCCGGACGGGCCCCGCGCCGCCCGCGCCGGGAAAAAGCCGGCCCCCCGCCCCCCCGCTCCCCCCAAACCCCCACTCCGCCCGGCGGGGGGTTCTTTCCCGAAGGCGGCAGGCTTTTCAAGAAATTTGTCTCCTTTCTTTTTTTTTGGGCCTACCTCGTAATGATGGGGGTTGAATAAATTACTCTTTTTATACCACCCATTACCCGCGTAATCCTTGCCATTCACCCCTTCCCCCTTTTTGGTGAGATCCTTTCCCTTGGGCATAAGCCGTCATTTTGGGAAGTGCTCGCCCGTTCATTTCCGTTTTATCCTGCACCCCCAACCCCACTTATATGTACATGGCTATAAATTACTCGCCCTGCAATATAACTCCCATCCTACCAAAGAGTAGCAAATCCTATTAGAAGTGTGAAGGACCGTAAAAGATTCTCATTCGCACTTTTTGATGAAATACACCAAGTTTTGAGAAAACAAAACTCGCATGTTAAAAAATTTGTTCATTTTTAGCAGCTGTTCCTTTTATACAAATTGAAAGAATGTGTATTCTGTTTCGATCTGTCGTTTCAGTATTCCCCCAAAACCGATTCAAAAACCCCTTAAATAACAAAAAGGAACAGGGAATTATCAATTATTTCTACTTTTTGTAAGCTACTGGGAAAAACAAGTTCATGAAAATCAACACATTTCTAAATTGTACTAATTTTCTTCTCACCATTCCAAGGAACAAGTTTACATAGTGTTTCGAGGAATATGTTTATTGTGGGCCCAAAAACAAGATCTTGATTTTGGATGAGTGACATGTTGCCCCAACGTGGGGCGTGGGAGCGCCCCGGCCGCTTCCGTTCACGCGACTCGGCCGCGCGCGGGAACCCCTGGGCGCCGCACGCTCACTCACAAATTGCGTCACTGTTTTGCACGGAAATGCGGTTTCGCCAATGTGTGTAAGCACGCGGATGCATAATTGACAACCGAGCGTTAAGTTACGTCGTTTCTTGAAATTTCCTGGCGATGATTTTTTTTCGCAACGGACGCGACTGAGGATTTCACTAGTAACGGTCCGCTAACATGATTGACATTATTAAAAATTTAAAAAGAAACGAAATTGAAAAAGGAAATAGATTGAAGTTTTCAATTTTTACGTGATATTGTGACCACACATTGACCCAAAAATTCAGAAACTATTTTTTTAAAGAAAAAAAATTGATGTTATTAAGAACAACAAAATGAATTTAAAAGTGTAAAAAATTTGGGAAAAAAACCCTAAAAATTTTCGAAAATTTCTCCTTCTTTTAGTCATTCTACCACTGAATCTACCCACTGAAGATACGAAAATGTCTCAAAAATTAGTTTTGCTTCCCTGCCCCAATGTTTAGTAATTTTTATTTTATTTTATTTTGGTGGATATCTATTTAAATTTCCTTTCAAATGAACTTCCACAAGATCTCAAACTTCTAAGATACGTAATTATTTGTTTATAGTTGGTTAGAATCATTGTGGAAGCCCCCAAATTCTGGGCGAATGTTTCGCAATATATAACAAAAAAAAATTAAAATTCAATCGAATTTTATTAGTAACCATGATCTAAAAATAAATCTTATTTCTATCAACTCTACAATCTGAAAACATCATCGTACAAAACGTCTTTTAGTCAAAATCGGTTCATCTTGGTCACTTCTCATCTTAAAAAGGGCCTGATTTTTAAAAAGGGTGACTGGTCATGTGACATCTTGCTCCCTCTTCAACCAGTGTCACCACGTGTGATGGAGTGCCCATCGCAGGTACTGTCAGAAGCTATTTCCGAATTTCTCTGGAGACTCAAACGTGACACAGCGTTCTGGAACGAACCGGTTTCACTGATGACCATGTGTTTGGAGTCGACGGTGAAGGCCACGGACAAACTACATTCATTCACAGTAGATTGACAGTTTTTCATTATCTATAATTAAATTTCCCCAAGATAACTTTGGTTAAATCCCATCACAACAAAAGTTTCTTTCAGACTGCGTGTTGATTTTTTGGTTCTCGGGCGGAGAAGGTACTGGAAATGAACTCGCTGTAAGTGAAAAGTGAAGGGCACGTGGTCCGAGAGATGTGTTCCCTGTGCAGGGGGGAAAAATGACCCGGGCGCCATTGAAAAATGTGCTCGGGTTTGGGGTCCCAAAGCGCCATTGGAAACTCGAACTACCGTATGCCAACAAAATTCAGGGGTTCGCCGGATCAACGAACAGGACACTGGGACGGATAGCCAGTCGTTTTTTCCCTTTTCCGTTAAAAAATATGAACAACAACATGATCAATGTAATATTTTCATATAAGCTTTTCTTTGGACTTAAACTACGTTCGCTTTAGTCAATTTTATATTTATAAATCATCGTGAATAAACCTGTATAGTGGCTTGTTGCAGCAAAATCTATTGAGCGTTGCATTAAAAAATATGAACAACAACATGATCAATGTAATATTTTCATATAAGCTTTAAATCAACGTGAGAAAAGTCAGCTATAATATAATCCTGTGATTATCTTAGTATATCAAGCAGATATATATGTACGTCAAAAGGGAAAAAGCAGAACCCCGTATATCGCTTTCCAGTAATCTCATCTATGCAAATTTCACCCCCTGTGAAAAAATCGTATTTATCCTTTGAAGAAAAGGGAAAGTGTGAAGACGCTTATTATTTTGAGCAGAGTCATTCAAGACAATTTGTTCACTTTGGCTAAAGCCCTCGGAGGCTGCGCGGCGCGGTGCGTGGCCCGCTCGCGGGAAGCGGGTGCGTGGGCGTGGCCGCCGTCGGCCCGCATGCCTTCTCCTCCTGGTGCCGTTTCCACCCCCTCGGCACACGCTGCTCGCCCGTTCCCTCTCGAGTGGCGCATGCGCGGGCCGTCAGGTGTTTGCGCTGTCCGTTTCATTACTTTTTTCTTCGCCCCTTCCCTTTTCCCTTCTTATTTTTTCCCATTTTCATCATTATTTTTATTTGATTTTGTTTCTTTTCACTAATTTTTCAAGTTCTTAGTTTCTTGTAATAGTGTGAGGTGTTACGAAAATTATGTGTAGCAACTGGATCGCTAGAAAGACTAGAAAGCTGACTCTTCACTTAAAACCAAGATATTGAAACACAGTGAATTAATAATCGAGAAAGGTAGTTTAAGAATTCATTACCATGAGTGGTATTAATTTGGTTTATTTTGTAGGGTTAAAATGTAAAAAACAATGTGGAGTGAACAAAGTATTCCTCAATTGTCATTAAGCATTCATTCTCATCCTCACATTATCATTCTCATCACCAAAGACCAGGTGTCTACATACACCTCATTTATGTGCAATACTACTATTTAGTCTTTCTTCTAGAGTTGTTTATTATTCTTTCAACTTCATATGCATAAAGTGAAGCATTACTGTGTACATATGCAACATTGTAATTATTTTATGAATCATTAAAGTATTTTGAATACAAAAAAAAAAAAACACATTGCATTTTTAATTTGGAATGATTAATAGCGACACATACAAGTATCCTTCTATCTCCATTTTTAGTCGTCCTCAATGCGTTCATTTATTATCTTAATGCTCTCTTTGCCCTGTGTCCTATTCCAGGCTGTATTTTTCATCACGCCACACGTTGTTTATTAACTGATGCACAAAGTAAATATTTTAATGTAATTCTAAGTATTTTAATAATTTTGCGAATTATAAATCAAATTATATTCAACTTATTTTTTATTTATATAAAACAATATTTTTTCAAGGTTTAAAATCTGATCTTTTTAAAAAATTGTTAAATATAAAAAGGTTCTCTTTTTTTATTTACAAGATACGATTTTTTAAACAGTTAAAAGGGAATTTATAATCAACTATAAAACCCCCACTATAACCGGATACAAATTTTCATGTTTTTTAATTTTTTCAAAAACCAAAAATAGTTAATGTAATCATATACTTTAATATTTACTGTAACCTTTGGTTCTAAAAAGCTTTACCAATTTCCATCTTGACCCAAGGAATTTAAAATGAATGGAAATTTAAAATTTGAAAATAAAGATGATTGAAATTAAAATTATCATTGCATGAAAAATTTTTTAAAATAATAAAATATGTGGTTTTTTTGGAAAAAAGAATTTTTTATTTTTTTATTTTTTTTTTCTTTTCTTACCCCAGAAATATGGAATGTTACATTTCTAATCGTAAAATTGCTTTCCCAAAAGGCCTGGACAAAAATCTATTCGCGATTCCAGAGCGCGGCTCCCGTCCTTGGTCCGTCTCGCCAGTTTTGCGAAGCGGGGCCCTTTCGCCGCGAACCCCCGAATTAAACAAACGCGAAAAACCCCCCAGACCAGCGCGCGCCCGGTTGGGCAGCGGCGAAAAAGGGGAGCGGCGGGGCCCTTTTTAGCGGCCAGGGCGCCTCCCCGACCAGTCGGCTGACCCTTCGAATGCTGCGGAATGCAGCTCTTTAGTTCCAGGCAGGTCACCACTAGCAGGTAGTACGATAACAAGGAATAGTATTGAAATAAATAATGCATTGTAATGCAGATAGAATATAGTATGTAGACCATAATAGCGATTATATTGTGGATGCACAAGAAAATTGACACGTCTACTGAAATGTGAAATTTTGAGAACGGTTTCAAGCAAAGCAGTTTCCCGAAAGCAAAATGATTCCTTCTGCACACAGGCTCTATGAACTACCTTTATGAAATGTTCTCTAATAAAAGTAGACTTCTTCCAAAACAACAAAACTACAAGTATTTCTTTCTAAAAATGATTTTGGATTTTCATTTTCTCGTGCATAAAATGTGAGGCTCTTGCGGACAAATGATCACATTTAACCCGGGGAAACCCGGTTTGAGCTGCTTAGAACACATTAGGGCTGTGGTATTACTGTATTGTGATGAAATCAAGGAAACGCACAGGCAAAAGAAACAGACATTTCTTGTTTAGTTGTTGTAAACAATTTTCTGCTTTTCCCCCTTTTGGTAAAAAAATACAATGGTGAGCTTTTGTGACATTCATTTTTTACGTAATGGGACAGAAGGGGACAAATAATCCGGTGCAAAAGACATCCTTTAACTAAAAATTTTTTTGACGTTTATTCCCAAAATTTTGACAAAAGGGCCATTAAAGGAAAAATAAAATATTAAAAATAAATAAACGTAAATAGTTGTATTTGTAAAATAAATTTTACTGACTTACAATAAGTTAAAATTTGTCAAAAATTTTAAAAAAATTTTAAAGTCACCTAATGTCCCCTTTTGGCAGATTCACGATTGCTATTGCTGTAATTATTTTCAGATTTATTTTTACTTCTCATCCCCCTAAACCTAAAAGAAAAAGAAATTTTGCAAACGAGACCATCTCCCTGCATGTGATTTTGGTTAGAAATAAAACCATGGGTTACAATTGCGAGCTTTTAACAAAAAACTTTTTTTAAACCTCTCTAATGTCCCTTCCGTGAAAAAATAATGGTCCCTGTTCGGCCACTTGTGGTCCTAATCAGACCACACCTGTTAAGGAGAGTCTGGTTGGACTGGTGTCTGCCTGGGTGCCTGGCAATGCCTGACTAGTAAATCCAGACGTGGATGGAAATGATTGAGGTTTGGTAGTAAACGTGGAAATGCTGGGGAAATTTAATCGTTCTTCCCCTTGGGAATAAATTCCCTTTAGTCCGCTCTACCATTCCGAAAGCCTTAATGTTGAAAAAGTTAATCCTCTTGAAATTCTAATAAAAATTAAAAACGGGTAAAAAAATGAAAAATGAATCTCCTGCTTCTTATCTAAATGTATTCTGATAAGTTTTTTATTATATGGTAGAAAACGAGATTACAATGCCGAACACGTATGAACCTTCGTTTTTTCCATTTGAATTTTCGAAACACCATTACATAGCAATTATTTCAAAACAGTTTTTGATTTCAAAGACAGAAAAATAAAACAATATGGCCCAAGTTTAAAAATTTACTTCAAGAATCACTTTTTGCCTTTCTAATAACAAGGGGAGGTCCCTATGGTACATCATTTTCATTTGTTTTCACAGAGAGTATATTTATTGTAGACTTAATATCTAAGAACGCAGCAATAAAATATCTACAATATTCCAATCTGCAATAATTTCTATAAGCTGCCAGTCTACCAGCATCTTACAGCTTCCATTTCTGCTATATCTTAGTTGAATAATAATTTTGTAGCGTCCAGCATCTACCAGCTTCTCTGCAAGATCTTAAAAATAATCTAGACATCTTGAAAATCTTCGAAGCTAATAATAACCTAATAGCATCATTATCACAAGGTTCAAAGATAAAAGATAAAAAAAAAAGCTATTCAAAGATAAAAAAGCAATCCTAAAGTAGATTCATGGATTACAAAAGGAATTATATGTTCAATTAAAATTAGAAATAAGCTATTACATGAAAACAATCAGAATTAGGAAAATACTATAAATCAAAAACCAATTACTATATAAATATATTGAAACAACGACATTTTAGAAAGGAAGAAAGCGTCTGGGGGTTTAAAAAAACAATGGGCTTTTTCTCCAAATAATAAATTATTTATAATAAACAATAAAACCTTAAGAACCTAACGTTTCAATCTAAAAACCCTTTTTGTAACGCTAAATAAGAAAATGCATACCGGGAGGACGTTGAGGGAAAAATTCGGATCCGAAAACTAAAGTCTAAGCAATCAAAAATGGTGACACCCGGGGACCCTCCTGCGTGCCCCCGGGGGGTTTGAGCCCCCCCTCGGCGCTCGACGAGGGCCTTCCTTTTATTTCTGTATACTTTTTTATGCGGGTAATATACGTATTAGAAAATTAGGAAACTGCGGAAAATCGATTTCGAGATTTCGACGGAAATACACGTCTTGAGGTTCCCTCATTCCGAAAAAGTTTTTTGTTTTCAAGTCCGTTTTTTAAAACGTAGCTGCCACCACTAGCGGACGGATGGTCGGACAGACGGACGGTCATTTTAAAAACGCTTTGTCGGTATCAGAAGACCACAAAAAGTGAATTACCGTTGAAATCTCGAAATCCATTTTCCGCATTCAAAAATCTTTATACTCTATTTACTCCGTATGTCTGTGTAACCCAGATTTTGGTTCATTGCAACAAAATTAGGTTAAAAGGGGGACAGGTGTTCTTTCCCGTGATTGGACTCGTGAGATTACACAAACATGGAAATCACATGTTAAAGAATATTAACACTTTATTACAAATTATTTTAGCAATACAATGGTAACAAAAAATGAAATACTTAGTGATTGATAATCTTTGAAATATTACAAACCTTGTAAATTCAATTCTTTTAAAAATGTCAACACGTTATTTCTTTTTTGATCTCTTTTTTTGGTTCAGAACTCTTTTTATCCTGAAACCTTCCTTTTTAAAGAACATTTCATTTTTCAAGATACCAATATACCTTTAAAAAAAACCTTCTCTTCCCATATGAATTTGCCTTTTTTTGCTCAAAAAAAATATATTCTGTTCCTTACAGATTCGTCAACTCCCCCCCCCTCAATTGCGTATAAATAATTCCCTGGAACAGTCTTACGATTTCGTTGCAAAACAAATTTTCCCGTTCGTCGGCTCCTGGCAGGTCAGCGTGATGGGTCGCGCCGACGTCGCTTCGCTGCGCCTCGTGGCCTTGATTTCAGCACCTGCGGCCCCTCTGGCCTCCTGTTCGGGGGTCAGTATAAAAACCCCCACGCAGGCAGAGCATGCCCGGGAGCCAATTTGAGTGGGTCTGATGGGGGTGGGGCTTTTAAAGGGGTCTGTCGGGGGGGCGCAATCCTTTCTCCTACCACCACCCTGAGGAGGAGGCGGTGACCGCCCAGTTCAAAGAAAAGGCACGCGCCTGCTTGTTTGGCGTCGGAAGAAAATTGCATTATCAACAACGATTCCTTTTTATAAAAATAAACATATCAATACAACATATAAAAAAAATACAAATAATATTAAAAAACAAAAATTAATCTGTGTCGATAATTGTTTTCCCCCAATCTTTTTAATGCAATGGTCTCTTTTTCTCTAAAACTGCCCGTACTCTTTGGTTTGCGTTCGGAAATTCCTCCACCCCAAAACTCTTTTTTCTTCGCTTAGGCATCTAAAAACTGCAAAAAAGAAACTAGGAATGAACACGCGGCCTGTTTTGTTTTGAGCAGGTTAAACCCCCCCAGGAAGGGGGGAGTGAAACGAAAGGGGGGGTGGTGAAAGGGGTTCCTGAAATCAGTCGAAGGGCTGTCCCGAAGCACTTTAAATTTCACTTTCCCTCGTGCCTCAACAGCAGGGTTGCGTTTTATCCTGATCACCCGGTAGATTCCCCCCATGCCTCGACCGGCGATACCCCCCGCCACCGATTCAACCCGTATATCTCCCCTGGAATGGGTTTTTGTCCGTTTTATGTTTACCTTCCTCACAAAATTTTCTTTGATTACGCACTATGCTCCATTGCCGGGCCGCGCTGGTTTATCTGTTCCCTATCACAGGAGGGGGTTTCTCAGCACCATCAATCAAGACTTTCATCTGGCGCAGTGTTTTTGATATAATTGTCAACTCGTCGAATTTGTTTTCGACCCCCGACGATATATCCAGTGTTTTTTTACCTCGGATGCGCGCCCTCACGTGTCCATGTATTGCCGCTTCTCTCCCATCCACAGTTGCAGTTTGTGCAATCAATATTTTTTCATTTCATTAAATTACACTTATTAATTAGCGTTGCTTTTCACCTTCTTTGTCCCAATTTAAAGATCGATTCCTTTTCGCTCCGGTCACTGCTACACGGCCTCTTTTTCCCCCGCCCCCTGTCCGCTTTTGATCGAAATAAATTGTTCTATACTATGCTTTTGATCGAAGACGCCATTCATCACTGCTCAAGAATTAGATTTTTATACTAATATACGAAATTATTATACTATTAATATTTTTTTCTTTTTTGTCTCAGATGCTTCTGGTGCGAAATGGAACAGTACACTGAATGTAGTTTTCGAGTGCATGTACTACAGTCGTTTTTATTGTGCAGAGATGAATATTCTCATACATTTCAAAACGTTGGTCTGATTTATTGCATTATCAGCAAAATGGCTCAAGTTCAAGATCCATTTAATTTCTTCTGGAAATTATTAATATTATTCTTTAGTATAAAGTTAGAAAAGAAACTATAATGAAGCTCTACAAAACAATGGCTCTGCCCATGCTGTTATACAGTGTTGGACACTAACTAAAGACCCAAAATTAGAAATTAGAATCATGAAAGAAATTTCTTCCAACCATAGTGGTTTTCTTGATCACAAGAAAGGAGAAATTAAAATGAACTAAAGATTTTAAGTGTAATTTATATTTCAAAAAATATGAGAAAAAAGGAAAAATCATGTATTAAATGCCTGGGAAGAATATGTTTTAACCAAGGGGGAAAAATGTGGAACACCCTAGAAATGGTGAGCAGTTTCCAGGAGTCAGAACAGGCTGAACAAGTCTAATCCTTGGAGTTCCTGATGATGAATTCTTAATATTATTTATTCCCTTTTCTTCCATGCACGTCTGTAGGATATGATTTAATGAAACTCTATGATTTAAATCGTTTCTATGAATTACGAATTTTAAATTTAGATAGTTGACGAGGTGTACATCAAAGGAAAGATAAGGCTACTCTGTTGCCTGCCCCCCATCTCTCTCTCACTCTCTTTTCCCCTCCTCTCTCCGTTTTCGTGTTCTCGATTCGCTACTTAGTGCATCTGCTCTGCGCGAAAATCGATGTGCTGTCCTATGGGTACAAACTCTCTGTTAATTCCCTATTACTCTCTTAAGTAAGTAAATCGTTCAATAAGAAAATTTAATATTATACCAAAACTTATTACAGTTATTTGCTTGGGAAAAATTATTGCGGAAATTTTCGTTTTTTTCTAATCGTTTTTTTTCAGATCAGAAAAAAAAAAGGAATTTGTTTTGAACAAAAACTTCAGGCGCAGATTGACAAATGTTTCTTGTATAACGGGGTTTCCTGAAATAATTTTTTCGACTAAACAAAATTTTATTTTGTTGTCTCTTGCTGCCAGATCAAATGACAAGATATACAATAAAGAAATGTTTTTCAAGTTAAAAAAAAATGGGTTATGACCAAATGAAATCTAAAACCCTGGCTTTGGTAAAAAATGGGAAAATTTTTTTACGATAGATTTTACATGACATATGAAAAAATTGACTGGCAAAAAAAATTTCTGAACCCCTCGTCGAAAAAAAAGGGGTTAACAATGGGCATAAAAAAAAAAATCCATTAAGTGTCCCCCTTTATCATTTATCCTCATTCTATCGCTATGTTGGTGGTTGTTCGAAAAAAATGTAATTTTAAAAACCCGGAAATTTTCAAAAAAACTAACAAGGCTACGGACAGTGGTTTCCCCTGAAATTCCCGAAAAAAGTAGAAAAAGTTTATGGTGTAGGGGGTTATATAATGTGAATTCGATGACAAAAAGTACATTGGTTAGCATCATTTCCCCAAAGTTTTTAGAATATTTATAAATAAAAAAACTTTCGAGGTTTTTTAGCCAATTTCCACATTTATTACTTCTGAAATACTGCTACAAAAACATTTTCTAAAAAGGTCATAAGTAATGGTGACGAGTGACTGGTGGTATATATAAATATACTGTAATATTCCAAAATTGCGATTTTCATGTCAATTAAGCAAAATAGGGTTTCTAACAAGTTATTTTATTTATTTGAGCATTATGCCTTTTATTTTTTGCATTTGCTTCTAACTTATTTAAATTAATCGAAATTTATAAAAACGTATATTTTGTTGGTATTATGGGGGTCATAAAATTGCAAACGGCCCCTGGGCATAAAGAATCGAAAGGCCCCAAATAAACAATCCGTTCGTGGTTTTTTGAGGTTAAAAAACACAGCAATAACTATAAACCAAAAAAAAATTTCTTCCCCCCCGTCCGGGGTCGCTTTCTCTCCCCCCCGCGCCCGGGGCCTCTTCTCGCGCAGGCGCTGCACATGCGGCTGCCAGCGCCATCTCGCCTCCGCGCTTTTTTTGTTTATTTCATCAGCATTTCTGCCCTTCAAGAGTGTTCATACAAGATTTACCTGCCATTAAAGGCTGAATGATCCTCAGTTCTAATCCCACCCATAAAAAACGTTCGATTGTAGGTAACAGCTTTAAAAAATAATTGGTAAATTTATGGGAATGGTAGTGTGTGTTGATTCTGTGAGTTGTCTGTAAGTCTTCGTAGATGGTACGGGTGTAATTGGGATTCAGATGGTATATCTAAAATTTTTCAAATCTTGAGAACATACTCTTCAACGGGTTATATTTTTAATTCTGTGTGTAGTTGTTGATTGCTTATGAACCACAGAGCTTTGGTAATTTTTCTGATTCTCATATTTTTTAGAATTTGGAGTTCGTTTATGTGCTGCTTTTATCCCCAAAAGAATCCACAGGTTACTGAGGGTCTGATTATTGTTTTGTAAATTATTTTACCGCATTCAATGCTAACTGTAGATTTATGATTTAGTATAGGATAGAGTTTTGTAATTTTTCTAAATGTTTTGTTTGCTGTGTTTGCGAAATGTGCTTTCCGGGTTTTTTTTCTATTTTTAAATCCCTGATTAACTAATGTTTGGGGTGGGAGCTTGTTTAGTAAAAGGGATGGGTTACGACGTGTGAAAAAGTTTTGCTTGTGATTTTAAAACGTTAGTTTTAATTCTTCATTTTTCAGTCCATTTCGAAAATTTAATTAATTTTTTAATTGGTCTCAATCTTAAATATATAAAAATTTAAAAATATGCGTTGGTATAATTTCTTTATTTTATCATACTTAAAAAAAACGAGAAACTCTCTTGCCTTCAAAAATAAAGGGAACGCCTTTCTCATTGCAAATAAATATATCTACAATGATACTGTAAATGATTGTTAGAGAGGGATCATTCTCGTACCACTTTAGTTAAGTTGGTACAAATGCATTTATTAAGAAAGTTTGGAAAAATGTAAGAAAAATGAGTCAGTTGGAAAATAGTGGGGAAAGTCGAAAAAAAATGATAAATGGTGAAAATGATTGTTGAAAAGGGTTGGTTGAAAATTGGTTTAACAAACTTGGCACATTAGAGAAAAAAATTTCTGTCCATTAAATAAAAGTCCCTCCATCAGAATCCACTGTCTCAACAGTTCGATATTTCCTCCCTCATTTATAATATAAAGTATTATTAGTTATATTTAATGTATTTTATATAATAAAGTATTTTCAGTTATATTATAATGCCTTTTGTAGATAGTAATGCTATTGTATATTGGGTCTTAAATCTAATAAACAGCTATTGAGCTTGTCTGGAAAGGAAGTCCTAGCCTTTCCCACTGGGGGGCCCGGTTCGATTCCCTCGAATACGATGTAAAAAATTTTTTCCAACAAAACCTTCACAAATACTTCCGCCTTTTCTGCTTCACAAGGTATATTCCAACCCCTTTAAAGGGAAACCCCCTCCCCATCCTTTTTTCTTTCAATTCTGGCCGCTGGGTAGTGACGCGGGGGGCGCGTATAGAACATTTTTTTTGGGGTGAGCCAAAGTGACGTTTGGGCAAGTGAAATCCCTGTAAGTGAAAGTATGCCTCCCCGCGACAGCTGTTCAACCCCCCCCTTCTAAAATTTGGAATCTCGGGATACAGAAATCCAAGGTTTCGTTGAAATATAATGCACGCGTGGAAAAAATTTAAATTTAATTTCCTATGTGGAAAATCTCTTAACATGCTCTACAATCAGTAAAAAACTGCCACGAATGTAATTGAAGCCTCAATACGCGCGCCACACAACAGCACAAAGCCCGGAACCACGTGCATCGGTACGCATCTCGCATTCATGTCTCGGTTTTAAAATAAACATAATATTTATCACACAAAAAGTAAATTTAATGTAGTGTTTACAGAAAAAAAGAATTTTAACAGAAGAGCACATAACAGTGCACTTCCTAATTTCAGTTATTTTCGTGGCCTATATTTTTGTCGGACATGGACATCACAAAAAGCGTCGAAGCCGTTTACAGTTAAACTGCAAACAAACGAGATGCGAAGAGGGAAAGTCTAATGGGCTCAAGGGCACAACAACTACAGAACTTTCACTTATGTTGCCAGCACTAGCTGTCACTTTGGTTCATCCTTAGGAAAATCGTTCTATAGCAGGGGGCGCGTACGCGGAGATGCTACCTGGCGGTCCTCTTGACAACTGACTGCGACGTGACGTGACATGACTTAAAAGTAATGGAGGATTACTCCCCAGCGCAAAGCGCTCAACGCCCCATAAAGGGCCTGGAGACACGTTGCATCAAATTGTAGACGCACCAAATTTTAAAACAAAACTGCCTATAGATTTTCTGATTTCAAATAATATTTAAAGGCTGGTTCGAGCCCACGCAAAAGCAGAAAGGGGCGTATAAAATAAACACTTTCTACGCCCTAGGCAGCAACACCGGAAGCGCGGTATGGAAAGTTCCATAAGCCAGGGCACCACCGCCCGCGTGATAATTCCATCAGCCACGAACTTTCTAAAGCCTTCAGAACATTTTAAATTCCAGCGGTTGCCAATTGGACTGTTCAAGTTCACCCCTCTTCGCCATGCAACCGTTGGAAAATCAGTCGCTAATTGGCAGTTCAAATCCCTCTTGAGATGCAGCCTTGCAAGTATGTCTCAGGCTCCGTGTTAAAAGATCACGTAAATTCTTATACAGAAAGTAATATTCTGTGTTTTCTGTAGCAAGTGAAAAGGGCCCCATTGTTTCAATTGTTATAGTTCAGCATTGTGTATGAGATTGGAACTAATCAATGTATTTCACACGAAGTTGCAAGTAAGTTGCCAGGCGAGCATATGTTCTCGCACTTCGTGATCCAAGATGGAAGGTTCCTGTATTTTCACATTGAGAACAGTAACTAGTGTATTTTTATTGTGAAGAACAATTGTGACAACTCAAAGGTTATTAAACATCATTCTGCAAGGTGAGAATTGTGTTTCCATGATAACCCACATCATTACAAAATTCTAACGAGCGTCGAAGGGACTGAGTGGATTGCCTCCCAACGTTCAACAACCAATAATACAGTCCACTCCAAGCAAAGGCAACCCGCCCCGTCCAACTGGCTTGCTTGGTTCCTGGATGCTCTTATATTCTATTGACAGAAATCATCACCGCGGGGCAATATAATTTGCATTTTTGAAAATAGAACCGTTCTGAATGTTCCAGCTACAAGTGACAACTAAGTGACACTCTATATGACTCGGTAATATATTATTTGCGCTTCCTCGTATCCTGACGCAACGTAACGACCAGAAAGGAAGTATTTCTTCTGATGTCCCTCAAGCACATGATGAGCACACTTGCCCCTCACGACAAAGAAAAGTGATTCACTTGATACACTTGCCACCAATTATTATTTCCTTCTACGGAACAAATTTCAAATCATTCTCTATTAACATCATGTCAACCTCATTCAAGATTGCTTTCTAGAAATAGGAGAATCTGTTCGATAGTGTTGATCATATAATTCAGCAGAGTAGACAATTTAATTCAATAGCAGCCCGTAACGGTACTTACTCATTCTCTGAAATGTAGTTTTGGGAAAGAGACCGCTCTGAATTGAGTAAAAAATAAATATAATAAGTGCAGATAACTTTGTAAACCGGTAAAATATTCATTAGCGTGAAAAATGTAGACAAGAGTTCCAACAACAGTGTCACAGATTGTGTATACGCCATAAAAGCATGAAGTCGGCAAACAAATGCGTGAATATGCATACTGCACGTGTATGTTAAAAAATGCGTGCGAGCGGACGAGCACACCATTGGGAGGCTAGGTGGTGGTTGGGTGACTGGGTGCTTCCGGGCAGCCGCGCCCCGGTACACGCGTCACCCCTCGCCCCACCCCCGCACGCACACGCACGCACGCGTGCGACCGCTTTCACTGCTGCGCTGCGTCCCCTGCACCAACACCGGCACCGGCGTTGCATATGCAGCTACCTTTTTATTTTTTTATTTTTCTGAAGGTAAATGCATAGAGAGTGATTTCTACTTTACATATGTAACTTTTATTACTTACTCACTAACTTATTCTAAACTTACATACTATACAATGGGGAGGTTGCTCACTATGGGTCCTCTCATCTCGTTCTGTGTTAGCGAATTTGATTTGAGATATGGAAAGGGTATTTATTTTGAATTCTGTTTTTATGGGTTGGATTTTTGCGAGTCTAAATTTGATGAGTGCTGGGATTTGATGTATGTTATGACAGAAGTTTGTAGCAAGGTATGTGATGTGATGATCTAATGACAAAATGTTGAATTCTTTGTGAAGATGTTATTTGTAATGAACCATTGGGCGTTAGGTAAGGTTTTCTGGAATTGCTTTTGGATTACTTGAAGTTTGCGAATATTTGCTTTGGCGGCGTTAATCCATATGGGACAAACGTAAGTGATTATAGGTCTTATTATGGTTTTGTATATTGATATGGCGGTATTTTGTTGTAGTGAATTGTGTATATTTTTTATTAAGTTTAACTGATGTAGTTTTACCTTGTTTTGCATTATCTTTGTTTCAATATGATCGCGCCAATTTCATTTTGAGTCGAGATACAGTCCTAGGTATTTAATTGGTTAGTTGGAAGGGTACCATTCTATTGGGATGTTGTTAACTGTTAGCGTGGAGGGGGGAGTATATGGCCATAGTGATAATAGTTTTGCTGCTGTTTTGGTGGGGTTTAGCTGAATTTTGTATTTCGCGGTCCAGCTATCAAGTGTGTGTAATTGTGTTTTTGCTCTTAAGTCTGCTAGTGAATTGCCAGAGATGTATAATGCTGTGTCGTCCCCGAATGTATGTTTTTTGATTTGGGAATGTCTGCTACATACTGTGATATACCAAAATGACGAACCATTATTATTATGGAAATGTCATTTTATATTACATAGAGTATAGGGATGTCAATAGACGATCGCGAGAGACAAATGTGACAAATAAACAACCGGCGTTAAGGTTCATCTTCGTTAGGTTGAAATGACAGAGCAGAGGCGGAATAAGCCTTGTTTTGAGAGACGAAAGAAAAAGATACGTATAGGATTCGGAAGCTTCCTAAATTTTTAGAAGAACATTGATTCGCTAGAGCAATGCGGTGATGTCGGCTCTTGATATATTTTATTAGATCAAGGAAAGACTGTAATTGACAGTTGATAGAGCGTTCTTGTAGGAAGTAAAATTCGAGTCTAGGTGTCCACCCGAGACGCAAGAGAGGGAAGTCACGGATTATAATAATATCGCCGGGAGAATTTGGAACCAGATCACGGACATTAGGCAAGTGAAGATTCAGAACAGACGCAAGATTCTGCTGCGTCGTCGGAGAAAGTTCTACGGGGCGCCATCGAACGAAGAAGTGGAGAGCGCGCGAAGACCCACGAATGGATAACAAGGTTTATTTGACTGCATTATAAATACAGGTCGGCTATCCAAGAAGATTACTTCCCATTAAAGCCTTTTTTATGTTTTCTCAAAAAATGTGCATTCTTTACAATAAACTATTCATTTAAATTTAAGTTTTTTGCGGGGTCGGTCACTTGATCGAAAACGTTCTGTGATTGGCCGCATCTCGTGTTACGTCACAAGCAAGTAAACAAGATTATGCTTCTCCACTCCTCGCTCGGGCACTGACTGGATAGGTTCTCGAACCGGTGCTCTTGCGTGTTTGTATCGCGTATATCGTGTATGTATCGCGAGTGAAGTTTTGTGAACTGCATTTAGGTTACGAAGAATTCCAGCACATACGTGAGTACAACTATTGTATTAACTGGAACAGCCGCATTGCGGCTGTCCTGCAAACACAATGACTGCAACTACCAATGTAAACACAAACATAACCCAACTTATTCAAGAACGATCTACAGTACCACAGGAAAAGAAGTCGTACGCAAGTGCAACTGTTAGCGAAGTATTCCCATCAAAAGAACAAGCAGTAATAACTGAAGCCCATGAAGGTATTACCATTAAAGACTACATCAATAAACTAGCCACCTTAGTGAATTCTAAGGTTATTAGCTTCGTGTCACGTATCTCGAACAATAGAATATGTGTTTTCCTCAGCAGCAAAATAATAGCAGAAAATCTTACAAAGAAATACCAAACGTTCAATATCAACAATTGCGAACTGAACATCAGGCCATTAGTTAACAAATTTAAGAGAGTGATCATATCCAATGTTTGCCCTATAATTCCTTATAATGTAATCCAAAAAGAACTTTCAAACAGAAATATCCAAGTCACTTCAAACATATCATTCATTCGGGCAGGAATCTCTGAACCTGGTTTTGCACACATAATGAGTTTTTATTGCACCTGAAGATATAAAAAAACTTCCAGAATCTACCACAATTCTTTATGATGAACAGTTTACAGAATTTATTTCACAACTGATGACATGACTTGTTTTGTATGCAAACAAACTGGACACCTTGCCAACCAGTGTCCTAGTAATCCCACACAGAATACAGAAAGGATGGAAAGTAAGGAACCACAAGATCAACAGGAAATGGAAATAACTGAAACACACCTAGAAGTGGTAGATGAGCAAACCGAAATTGAAGAGCTTAGAGTAGATAATACTAACTTCCCAACCATACAAAAAAGGGCCCTCCCATCAGATTCATCATCAATAATAGAACCAGACAAAAATAAAGTAGAAAATGCTAATACTGAAGCAGGTAAACAACCAAAAAAGAAAAAGTCACAGGAAATATATGAAGAAAATGGTACCCAAGAAAAATTTAATAATAAATCTTTAGAATACCTTCTTACTCCTATAAAAGGAAAAATTGAAAGTAATACACACACATATTGTGGCGTCATGCATTTGCAATTATAACACAGACGAGTGTGGGTTTAGTAATTTAGAGGTTTATTAACAGACCACCACCTTATTACAAAATAACGTAATTACTAATATCCCTACACGGAGTAATTTCCCGTTACGGCTACCACACCACTACGCACTAATCTCAAGCATTAGATGGCGTGAAGCGCCGCAACCCACCTACGACTCAACATCGAGTCAGCCTCTGTACGGCAACACATTGCCGGCTCTTGCACAGCTCGCGGCCCGCGCCCACCCAGACTACGATCGGTGCCGCACCGCGTCCCGTAACCAAGAGAGAGTTCCGCCGCTCGCCAGCGCTGACGCTCGCCCTTCCCCCCACCACGCTGCCTCCAAGGGTTTCCCGCCGACGTCACATCCGCTCGTAAACAAAGGCTGACGCGTGGTGCCTTAGCGTCGCCTATGCCACGCGGCCGTTCGTTACAATTGCGTTTGTGCATGACGCTACAATATCCTCTCACTTATAATCAACTGAAAAACTTCATAGACAAGGCAACTGGTTCAAGCAACCCAACTTTAATAGCAAAAGATTTCACAAATGATGTACAATCTATTATTCAAATGTCAGACACTTACTCATATCTTACAGAAAAATCAATAAAAAGCAGATTCACAAGAATTATGAACAAGTTAAAAGAATTAAAAGAATGAGGAAACTGATTCTGATCTTTCAGAATAAACCTTCTCAACAAATCATTCAATGGAACTGTAATGGGTTCTACGCCAGATTACCTTATCTAAAATTACTAGTAAATGACAACAAACCACAAATATTATGCTTGCAGGAAACAAATTTCAAAGGAAACAATTATGGAAAACTTCCAGCATACTTCCAGGTAAGTCATCTGTTCACAGTAGAATTAATACCCAAAATGCTAGTGGAGGAGTAGCTATCTTAGTAAACAATGAAAGTTTTATACAAGCTATACCTCTCCAAACCACCCTAGAAGACATAGCAGTGAAAGTTAAAATCAAGTCACACATAAGTATTTGTAATATCTATATTCCTAATAGCAAACATTTTGACATACATGATCTAGATAATATTACTACACAATTACCTAAACCATTTATAATTGTGGGTGACTTCAACAGCCACAATAGCTTGTGGGGTTCCATCAAAACAGATAGAAGAGGTAAAATAATTGAAGAATGGTTAGACAACCACAGTGATCTGATCCTATTGAATACTGGACTAGCTACCCACTTTAATATCAGCAGTGGTACAGAGAGTGCAATTGATCTGAGCATTGCATCTAATGACATAGCTACAAGTACAGTATGGTCCACAAATCCCAGCCTATATGATAGTGACCCTATAAACATACATTTTCCAGATCCAAATCCAATCCCTGACATTAAATGCTATCCTAAATGGATTATAGAGCAAGCAAAATGGAAGAAAGTTCAACAAGATATTAAGATAAATATTGAAAAATTAAAAAAACCTGATAACTTAAACCCACAAAATATCAATACTTTAACCAATGACTTTATCGAGATAATCATTTCAGCTACTGAAAAGTAATCCCCCAAACTATAGGAAAAATTAAAAAAACATCAAGTTCCATGGTAGAATATAGAGTGTACAGAAGCCATAAAAAACAAAAAGAGAGCTTTCAGGAAATTTAAGAAAAACAAAACTACGGAAAATAGCATTGCTTACAGAGAGGCCAGAGCTCACGCTACACTAACCTTGAAGTCTACAATGATCCAATCTTGGAGAAGTACACCTCTTCCATCACAAACCAAACTTCAACAACAGAACTCTGGCACAAAGTAAAGGCCATTAGTGGAATAAGAACACCTAATCTTCCCAGATATCTTATTGACAAAAATGGTGTAAAATATTCTGGCCCAAAACTATTAGTAACCTTCTTGCTGATACGTTTGCAAATAATTCAAGCAACAACAACTATGACCCAAATTTCTTATCTTTAAGTCCAAAAAATTTTAGCTTAGACCAAGATCACATCAACACAGTATTAAAACGAAATGAAGAAGAACACAACCAACCATTCACTATGAGTGAACTTTTTTTTGTGTTATATAATTGTAAAAATTCAGCACCTGGACCAGATAATTTACCAAATAGTTTTCTAAAAAACCTCCCTGAAGTCGGCCTTGAATACCTACTTCAATTATATAATAATATTTGGACCACTCAATCCTTCCCTAACCAGTGGAGAGAAGCAACGGTCATACCAATACCAAAAAAATAAGGAACCAAAAATTTTAATTAAAACAAAACTTGATCTCACCACATCGAAGTGCCTTTAGATCATTTCGATCAACCAATGATCACCTGGTAAACATTGACACGGAAATCTGTGACGCATTAGTAATGAACCACCATGTGATTGCAGTCTCACTGGACATTGAGAAAGCTTACGAAATGATTTATAAAGACATATTAGTATCAGTTCTTACAGATATGAAGGTAAAAGGAAATATCTTAGCTTTCCTTATTAATTTTCTAAAAATGAGATATCTCAAAGTCAGAATCCAAGACAAATTATCACAGACAGCTGAGATGACTAATGGTTTCCCACAAGGATCGGTCGTAAGTGTAATACTCTTCCTCATTGCTATAAATGAAGTGAGCCTTATAGTGAAAGAGCCTGTGAAAATATTTCTGTTTGCAGACGACATCACCTTACTATGTAGTGGCAAAAATCTTTAAGTTACCTCAAACATTATTCAAGAAACTCTAAATAATATCAGTAATTGGGCAACCAATTCAGGCTTTTCCATTTCGAAAACAAAGTCTGAATTTATAGTGTTTTCAAAAAGTCGCTCTATTAGGGATGAAGAAGTTACACTAAGAATTGGAGGATATCTACTTAAAAGAACATACACATGTAAAATCCTGGGAATGATCTTCGATGCCAAATACTCATGGAGACATCACGTATCTGCCCCATAGTATTAGGAGACTAAATGTCATTAAAATGTTGTCCTCTATTAAATGGGGCGCACAGACTGAATGCATAATCAAATCATATAGGGCACTAATTCAATCCAAACTGGATTATGGAGCAGTAATTTATAATTCAGCTCCAGAAATCATATTGAAAACACTGAACCCAATAATCAACAGTGCTTGTCGATTAAGTCTTGGTGCTTTTAGAACTAGCCCCTGCAACAGCCTGTTAGTGGAAGCAAGACAAATACCACTAGCACTAAGACGCAAGCTACAATGTCTGAATTATGCATATTCAACGTTTAGTATCCCACCCAATCCCACAAACTCAACCATTTTCCAAAATCCCAAAACAACCATATATGAAACACATCCAAAATCCCCACTACCTGTGAGAGAAAGACTCCTTAAATACATGAATGACTTTAATATTGTTAAAGCACTCATCGTACCTAGACGTTTAAATCCCATCCCACCCTGGCAAGACCATAAGATTACCATAAACACCCAATTAGTAAATACTCCTTGCTCTTCCTGTGAATCTAATACAAATGTCCGAGATGTGATAAAAGAAACGCTCCAAAAATATAACTTCTACCAAGTTTACACTGACGGATCAAAACGAGAAGGAAAAGCTGGTTGTGCAGTAATTCTAACAAATGATAATGAAGTCAATTCATATCGTCTCCCGGACTACTTTTCCATTTTCACATGTAAAGCATGGGCAGTGCTTAATGTCATTGAAATCAGCATCAGATCTGCTAACAACATGCCTATTGTCATCTTTTCAGATTCAATGTCAACCCTTAAAGCCATTGAAAACCGATACACCAGCAATCCAATAATCCAATCTATCCAAGAACTTATATTTACCCAAAACACAAAAGGAATCAAAATAGAACTAGTTTGGATTCCTTATCATAAGAAAATTACTGGAAATGAGAAGGCAGACATTGCTGCAAAAATGGCAACATCATTACCAAATTCTGAACCGCAAATCCATGGCACCCAGAAAGATATAAGAAACCTTTTCAAGGACTCATGTTTAAAGTATTGGAACTCACAATGGAAGATGGAGTCTACAAAGCTACATCGAGTAAGAAACTCCATTCTGGAACCAGGTTTACCGAAATCAAACTTCAAAAGAAGAGAAGAAGTCATCATTACAATATTAAGAATCGGTCACTTTAACCTAAATTACTGTCATCTGTTCAAAAACTCTAACCCTGAACCTTGTCCTAAATGTGGCGCTATCGTGTCTACTTCTCATTTTATTCTTGACTGCCAAGGACTTAATATAAGGAAATCATTAAACATAGAAGGCAGCTTATATTCACTGTTCAAATCAGAAGAAGGTTGTAAAATAATTTTGAAACTACTAGAAATAAGTAAATTATTGAATGTAATATAATAATGATGCAATTTTTGTTATGATATATTGATATAATGTTTATGGTGTAATGATTCAACTTGGTGTAACCTTGGTAATGGTGTAACCTTGAAATGTAATGTACTAATGTAAACACAATGAGGTCGCTGATGACCTGAGCTGTTATAAAGCGACCATAAATAATCAAATTAAAAAAAAAGATTATGCTTGTCACCGCATAGCTAATGATAAGTTCGAAAAAGGAATTTCTTTCATCGTGGTGTGAAGTAGTTATTTTTTTAAATTTCTTATTTACCAGCCAACCTGCGTAGTAGTCGTGAATTAGGTATTGACTTTCATTTTCCTAAAATGGAAAAATTTTGTGAAAGCAGACAGAGACAACACCAGCTCGAGAATAACCGGCATTAAGCACTATTTACTCGATTTGTTTGACAGTCAATTTCTGATGGCAGGACTTGTTACTTTAACTGTCAATTATAAATCAATGTCTTATTTATTTACAATGTACTAATAAAGGCCGTATTAATGTTTATTGCAAATAGCTGAAGGATAATACAATAATAACTGTTAAAAAATAAAATTATGGAACATCTCTTCTCACATCAAACAGTAGACATAACCTCCCATCAAACTAGTATCATAGATTAGATTATTAAACTAATTACATACTTTTTTATTGACTTGATCAATTGAGTCTGATTGTCTAATTCATTAAATATTGACAGACATCAGAAAAATAATTATTTTCGGATCCTTGATACTCTGCACTTGCCTCTCTCTCGTGAAATTGTTTCTATGTTGATGAAAATTGATTATAACGTAAAGAATACACAGAATAACATACTACCTAATAAAATTTCTTAGAATAGAATATAAAAATTTATTTACATTAAAATGATCTTCACGAAAAAATACATTCGAATGGTCCCTCTTATCATTCAGATTTCTACGAGCGAGTTGCATTCACTTCTTTGGCATTTTGGCGCTCTTTGGCACAGACACACACTTTTCCGTGTTTTTGATGGATGTACTTGTACACAGTGGCACTGCAATACCATTTATAGACCATTTTCTGCAATGTCTTCAAAATAAACGCAAAAACTTAACTTTCTTTCTCAGCTTATTCTCCTGCTGCTGGCGTGTTTACATGCATGTGACGTGACGGGACCCATGTGAAATGAATCTGGCGGAAGATAGCGTTTTGGCGGTCGTGCATTCATTTGAACTTTGTCGTCGATTCTTGTTGTAATTTTAGCAGTACAAAGAAATGTAGCGAAATTGTTTGCTTAGTGTGATATAATAAAAAATCTAAGTTGGTTTTCTAGTTGTCAAATAGCCTATTATTGTAATAGAGAGAAAACTGGTCATGAACAAAATATGATTCATTTTTGATTAACATTATAATAAATTACAATTTGTTAAGTTGAAAGAAAGCTTATTATCATTGTTCGTTACGTGCAATCCAGCATTTTCATAAAATTTCCAGATTCCTCGCCACTCCGTATGGATGGCAGATTGAATAATTGGTTGCAGAGTAAGTAGCAACAGAGTAAGCAGTAAGTAAGAACCCCAATTAACTGAGCTAGCCTAACATAATTTTGTAAGGAGAGATATTTAAATCACGTACGAATCATTAGGTTTCAAGTGTAACCTTTTCCTGGCACCCAAATTACATTTGTCAGCAGTAATTGTTTCAAAATGGTACTAGTCAACGTCGGGCATGTTTCAGTACAGATTGAACAACGTTGGTGATAAGGGGGATCCTTGGGATAATCCTGCTTTGATGCATCCAGGGTTAGAGTGGTGGCTGTGACATTGACGGAAAAGTTCTATTGCTTAAAAATTTGTTAATGATTGTGTGTAGATAATAAGGTGTGCCCATTCGGGTCAGTTTAAAACTGAGAACTTGGTGCCATGTGCGGTCAAATGTCTGTGCTACATCTAGAAAGAGTAATAAGGTATAGTGTTTTGATTGAAAGGCTGAGTATATGTGTTCAGATAGTCTTAACAGATGATGTTGCGTAGATATATTTTCTGTGAAAACGAACTGTACCTTGGGGATTGAGTTAGTTGCTTTAAGGTGATGTTTAAGTATACATAGAATTATTTTGCAAAACTTTTTAAGAAGGAAGTTAGCAAGCTAATCGGGCCATACGTATTTGTCTCTGTTGCATTGTTTTTTGGTTTAGTTAAGGGGATTAGTATTGCATGTTTTCATAAATGGGGGAAATAGCCAGTTCTGAAGCAAGAGTTAAATATATAATTTAAGTAGCCTATTGCAGATATGGGTAAGTTTTTTATTGCCATGTTAGTGATGTTGTCAATTCCTGGTGCTTTTTTATTGGGGAGGTTACTAATATTTTTTTTTAATTTCTGTGGGAGAAGAGTAATGTATATTATGGGCGTCTGGGAATGTTTTGCTACTTTGAATGGTTTTATGTTAGGGGTGGAAGTTGTTGTTATTAACTGCCAATGTTGTATCGAAATATTTTGCGAGATCTTCTGCTTTGTGATTTGATGTGAACGCTTTTCCAGTAGGTGTATTTAGTAGGGGATTTTGTTTTTTCTTCTTTAGAATTTTCCTTGTGAATTGCCATATAGAGTTATTGATACTGCTTAATGTGTAGGGAACGGAATTTATTGTAATAAAAAATGCAAAATATGTACATAAATATGCGCTTATTTTTTCCAAACCATGAAAGAATAAATAGAAAATATGTAAAATAAAAAATTCATTATTGTGCTCAAAATTGTTCTCTACAAACCTTTTCTGAGCATAGACGTCGCCGATCAGTTCTTAAGGAGGATTCGGTGTGGCTGAAAGTAGGTTCTACCTCTACAGAAGAAATTGTACACTAGATTTCACCACAAAGAAGAATACAGGATTCACCACTAAGAATTTTATTCGAAATATAAAATACGCTCATAGTATATTACAATGTTTACGAGGAGCTGGTGTTAAAGTGAATAGGAGAACCTAGTAGCCTGTGATGGATCCATAGGGAGACGGTTAAAGACAATATCCCCCCCCCCAAAATCGAATAACGCGGCAACACAATTTTGTGTACAAAATATTTGTTAGTTTCCGATCGAGTAACGAAGGTGTTGATTGAAACATTAACAAAAACGTGGCTGAAGTTACTTTTGTTCATAAAAGTCCGCTCATCCATTTTTCCAAGTACGCTGTAAGCGGGAGTAGGGAAGGGTAAGTTTGACAATTCATGGCGAAGAAGATATGGTGGTCATAGATGCGCAGCAGCATTACATTTGAGTTCCGAAATGAAAGATGATTCCGTAACATAAATTGCAAACTCGCATCTGAAATGTTTCGTTACGACGTATAAATATATTAAAATGTAACGAAATATTTAGTAAAAAGTAAAATATGTAAAAATATGTAATTATACCAAAATATGTAAAAATATGTAAAGTAAAAATTGTATTAATTCATTCAGAATATCTTGTAAACTTTAAAAAATATTATTCAATGCAGGTATCTAGTTCCTGTAAAAACATGTAATTACAAGGAAATCCGTTCCCTATTAATGAGTTTATAAAATAGTGGAATTGCTGATTATTGTGGCTTTTTATGTCTTTTAACAATATTGGTGATTATATTAAGTTATTTCTTTATTTCAGGTGTTCTGAGTTTATACCATAGTCTTCTCGTTTTATTTTTAATTTTATATTTGCAGCTACCTGCCACTTCTCTCCCTGCCTTTGCGCAAAAGCAACAGAAATGTAGGAACTTTGTTCTACAGTGCGCCCGGTGGCAGAGTACAGACATATAAACGGTAAAATTTAATGTTTAAAATCATAAATTGTTGGTGTAGTTTGAACATTGTAGCAGTTAAATATCTCAGGGAAAATATTGAAGATTTAAAACAAGCCTATTTTCGAAATATTTTTTTTTGTTTTTAATTTACACTTCACCATTAAAAATTTACGGATCACCATGTTATTTCCTGAAAATTACATCCAAGAATTATTTCTCAACTTGCCCGTTCTGATGCAATTACCTGTTTTCAAAGATCTGAAATCACAACTTAATATAGTTCCGAACCTCGCGGGCGTGAGCCAAGAAATATTTCCGCACGTTTCGCCTTATTCAACTGCATGCCATGTATCACATCAAAAATAAATCTGTAGTTTTGCTAATTCGCTGCTATGACCGGCTGTAGACATACTAAAATGATCATCACAAGTATTCCCTCTTTTATCATCAAATCTGTAACGTTCACCAAATGATTGCATTTTTCAAACGCCAATCGAAAATATTGCCCAATTGGTTCGGTGTCTGGCGGCAACTAATTTCAGGAACAAATTTAATTATTTTTAATAATCCTAGTATTTGGTCGTCATTGAATCGTACCTCTTCATTTTCAATGTTCAACAAATAGATATACCACTTCACAAATATTCTTAAATATAATTAATAACTGTAATCTTGATGTACATCCTATTAGATGCCAGGGTAAGCATCAATACTTAAATTGCAAATTCATTAACAGTCCACCACTACTTGTGTGAATTGCCAACGTATCAATAAACCCAGTACCGGGGCTGTCCGGCTTTCAAACCAACAGCACGGTCATTTTCATCCCGGCTCACTGAGGGTCAAACGAGGACCACAGAGTCAACCAAACTCATGGGCAACAGAAAATAGATTTGAATTAATTAACTCTAGAATAGATATACAAGACCAAAGAAGACCACTACACAAGAGAGAATTCTCTCTTTCACCACAAAGGTCACACGTATCAAATTTCTCGAAAACGGTTATTTCAAATACAAGCATAACTAAAAACTAAATTACAGACGTAGTAACACAAGTAATCACCTCGAAAAAAAATACTTGCAAAAAATTTCCCAGAATTGTATAATGCCAGAAATAAAAAATATCAACATTTTAAACTGGAATGCAAACGGGCCGAAATGCCAAGAAAACGAGTTTAGGTTTTTCTTCTCAAATTGGGCGATAGGCATCACCGAAACCCACCTCCATAGTAATGAAAAATTTAACATTCCAGGTCATGAAACCTACAGAAAGGATAGAGCAGCTGAAAAAATATCTGATTGAGTTGCATGAATAGTAAAAAGAATTAACATCATGAACTGATCATACCATATTCTGTTAACCAAGAAACTGAGGCAAAATCCCCGAATTTACGATCAATCTAATTAAATAAATATGAATACTAAGAAGGAAATTGCAGAAAACGAGAGACCCATGTACAAAAACAAACTAAATCAAATTCCAATAAAAATAAAAGCAAATATAGACAAACAGCTTTAATGGGTTCCAAATTTTCATTGCTCATATGCTGAACGTATCTAGACACTTATGGAGCACAATTAAAAAATGAACAAAAGAAAATAATAAACTACCTTCCTTAAAAACAAAAATAATCTAACAGCCCTAGTGGATAAACAATAATCAGATGACAGGTGTGCGCGTTAAATTTATAAATGAAGGGCGCCAACAGGCACTTACCTGACACCTGGCACCAGCATGTGAGAATCTCAGGGGTGAGCACTCTTGGATGAGGGCGTCCACTGGGTTGCTACTATTACTACGTTATAATAACTACAAAGTTATGTTCCTTTTAAGTGTCAGTCGTCTGAATGGCGAGAACACGTTTATTGCTTGTTAAAATACATTTTAGGTCGGAAAGTTTCTTAAATTAAATTCCAATATTTATTTTACAATAGATGACTCTTTTGAATTTCTTTGGAATGAATACAAAATGATAGTCATTGATTCTCTTTCGATGATTGCACACCTGTGGTCGTCCTCAAAACAAACGCTGTCGCGAACCGCGTTGCAGCAAGGCGCAGTCAGCCGGAAGCAGCAATTCGTGCGGTGCCAGCGTTCCTTCCCGTTCCAATACTTCGCAGATCCACCGCCCGTAGTCAGGAAATGGATGAAATGAGCCCCGATCGGTGGGTATCGGAGGAGGCTGTCAAAACCACCCCTATCCGTACCAGGTCAGCCTCGATAACTTGGCTGCACTATCGATCCTTACGGATCTACGCCGGCCCGTTGAAACGGAATAAATTCCAGTTCGCGATTTCAAACGGGGCGGCCTGCACTCCGTTGGTCGGACAACACTAATCGCTGGCTCCAACTACCTCTCCTCAACACATCAGTCTGTTTTCTATGCCGTTCTCTCGCCTTCTGTCTTCTGCCAAAAATCCTACTCTCTCGAGCTTCCTGCGTTGCATCCCCACACTCCTTTCTAATTTCGCACATCGCTCCTTCACGTGATAGGAATTTTAAATGCTATTGGTCGAAATCTCAATTTCTAGAATATTCGACGCGAGTTGGAAGCCGATAGGGCATTTTCTAACTAACGTCATTTTCTGGGCGCCTGATTGGTGGTCTTTGTTGTGCGTGTGTTTTGGCCAGTACACCAGAGATGAACAAAGCAGTCCTTTCTGCTGTCTCCGTGATGATTATATGAGTCCTATGGGATTATGTAAACAGTAGCCGGGATCTCTATAATTCACTTGTTTCGGTGCCTAGTGTGAACGTGGGCGGGCAGCCGCCCGCTCTTTGCCTGAGGGGCTGTCCCGGGAGATAATCCCACCCTAGTCGTAAATCTTTGAATAGAACGACAGGGACGTGTTCGCGCGTCTTGCGCTGAGCCGTGTCAAATCAGGGACTGTCCTAATTGGCGTGACAGAGGGGGGAGTTTGGGTCCGGCGACCAGCAATGGCCTCATTGCAGTATAAATCAACAGATAGTAAATAAATATCTTAAAAGAAACTAGAAATGCTACAGAATGGCACAAACGTTCTCGTAGCAAAAGTTTCTCATTTCCTTGGTGTGGTCTGACTTTCAGGTCTGGTTCCATTTTCTGGCCAGCTGTCATCTATCGTCGCCCAAACTACCTTTTTTGATCATTTTCTTAACTTATTGCTTTCCTAGTAGTACAACCGAAATATTACTTCAAGACTGTTAGAGAAGAGTAAAACCTCGTCCTCAATAGCAATTTCCATTGAAAATTTTGGAGCCGATTTTAAGAAAATGGCATTAAGCGTTACTGTGAATGCGAAATTTGAAGCTTTTTTCCAGAAATCTATTGAGTTTTCGAAAAACTTCTTGACAATTATTTGAAGCACGTTAGCTTACAAATGCAATAATGTATACAAATCCATTAAAATGTACATATTAACACAAAGATATTTTTAAAAAATATTTAATTTTTAGAAAACAAAAGAATACACCAAAATGAACTTTACGTCATATTAAACAGTTAGCACTATTCATTAAAAAAATTTAAACATTTTTACATTTGGCATTATTCTTTGGAAAAGTTTAAAGAAACAATGTGGACCTTTTAATTTCGAAAACTATTGAGGTTTAAAGATATTTTATACTTAATTATTTAAAGTACATGTACTCATCAATATAATAATATGAAAAAATCATCTTTAATGTAAAATCAACATGAGAGTCTAGTAAAAAAATACTTTTGTAATTTATGAAAAAATAAAAGAATAGTCCAATGTGACGTTTATGTCATCGTATACCGTTTGTTTGACACTAATCTGTCCAAAAAATTTTAAAAAATGGAGTCATTTTTGAAAAAATCTTGTTTTTTTTTTAAAACGAAAATTTTCAAAAATATTTACATGACCTTCATGAAAGAACATTTATAGACAATAAATTTAATTTCCAAGAAAAACTTCTATCTTCAATTTTATAATTATAGGAAGATGCCGAAAAAAATCACGCTTGCATTTTTCGAAAAATTTCGAGTTCACCGGGAAAATCGGATATATGCTATCTTTATAAAATTTGGACCCATTTTTGAGAAAATTTTGAAAATATGCGGTGGGCTTAATGTAAATTACACCCAAATTTTAAAAAATACTTTTCAAAAGTTCAAAGCTTGTAATAGAACCAGATCTAAAAAGAACTTTGAATTTTGAAAACATCCTGCGAAATGTTTAGGCGCTAATAGTCTTTACAGACGGACGACCAAACGGACAGATGGACAGACGGACGGAAGGACTTTTTGAAAAAAATAACTTTTTCGGTATCAGGGAACCCCCAAACGCGTATTTCCGTTGAAATCGATTATCCGCAGCAATACATAACTTTCTCTATACTCCTGCATATACGTATGCATACCGCGAAGTAACTAGACGTGCTACAGAATGGCACAGACATTCTCGTAATATATTTTTCTAATTATCTTGATGTAGACTGTCTTGCTCCATTCTCTGGCCAGCTGGCATCTATCGTCACCAAAGTATATTTTTTGGATATTTGCTCAACTTTGCGGTTTCTTAATAGTAGAACCGAAATATTACTTCAAGAATATTAAAGAAGGGTAAATGCTCGTCCTAAGTAGAAATTTTCATTGATAAATTTGAAGCCGTTTTTAAGAAAGGGACTGTAAATCCGAAATTTGAAGGTCTTTTTAAGATGAACCTATTGAATTTTCGAAAAACTTCATTTGAAGTCATTTCAAGCACTT